>CM024789.1:17342395-17393309 GCA_014281875.1 Nibea albiflora | reverse complement strand
CAGGAAGCAGGAGCTCGAAGAGATCCTGCACGACCTGGAGTCTCGACTGGAGGAGGAGGAACGAGAGGGTCACCCAGTTGCATACAGAAAGAAAGAAGATGCAGCAGAACATCACGGTCAGTAAAGTCCTCTGGGATACAGAATAGGAAATATGATGAAAAAACATGCTCATGCATTAACTTTGCAAATGGTTTGTTCCAGGACCTGGAGCAGCAGCTGGATGAGGAGGAAGCAGCCAGACAGAAGCTCCAGATGGAGAAGGTCCACCACGGATGCCAAGCTGAAGAAGTTTGAGGAGGAAGTCATGGTGCTGGATGACCAGAACAACAAGCTCAACAAGGTCTGAACACAGGTTTATTTAGTCCACTGCTAAAAGTGCAGGGTAAATAAAACACCTGGAACAACCAGTAATTTATTTTCCGTTTTGTTTTTAACCACAGGAGAAAAAAAAAACAGATGGAGGAGAGGATCTCCGAGTTCACCACCAACTTGGCTGAAGAGGAAGAGAAGTCCAAAGTTTGCAGAAACTCAAGAATAAACATGAAGCCATGATCACAGATTTAGAGGGTAAGTATTAGAATTAATTACAAAAAACATACTCATCATTATTATAATTTGTTTCTTAACACACAATCGTTTTTACGGAGCTGGAGGCGGAGCTGTCATGGAGAGGAGGACTAATTTGTTTGGCCATTACAAATTTTGGTTCCTTTTTTTAATTTTTTTTTTTTTTTCTTCTTCTGTCACACAGATCGTTTAAGAAAGGAGGAGAAAGTGCGTCAGGAGTTAGAGAAGAACCGTCGTAAACTTGAGGGAGACTCCACTGATCTCCACGACCAGATTGCAGACCTGCAGGCCCAGATTGCTGAACTCAGAGCTCAGCTGGCTAGAAGGAGGAAGAACTCCATGCTGCACTCGCCAGGTTTAAAAAAAAACATTTTTCCTTTTCTTCCCTTTTGAAGTTTTAGTGGACTTTGTGTGATTGCTATCGAAAGTCTGTCCTATCACATCAGACTACCTGTATGTCGATCTCATCCCTCCTTTTCATCTCACCTCTCCAGGATTGAGGAGGAGGCTGCAGCCAAGAACTCGGCCCAGAAGAAGATCAGGGAGTGGAGGCTCAGATCTCTGAGTTGCAAGAGGAATGGAGCTGGAGAAGCAGGCGCGCTCCAAGGCTGAGAAACACCGCAGGGACCTGGGAGAGGAGCTGGAGGCCCTCAAGACTGAGCTGGAGGACACTCTGGACTCCACTGCAGCACAGCAGGAGCTGAGGTGAGAAACAATTCAGTATTCTGCATTTGAGTTTGTCTGAATGTGAACATACTGTATGTAGTCAGGAGACGATGACTCCAAGAACAAAATGAAGTGTTGGTCAAGGGAAAGGTCTGACTTCTGGAGCTGCTAAATGAAAAGTCAGAAGATCAATGTCATTAAGATTCATCTGCAGCAAATTTCACAGCAATTGTGTTGAAAGCAAAAAAAAGGTCTACATTTAGTTTGTTTCTCTTCTCACATCTCGTTCTTTGTATTCATTCCTCGTTCTGTCTTACAGGAGCGAGCAAGCGTGAGACGAGGTCGCCGAACTGAGGAGGAATCTAGAGGAAGATACCAAGTTACACGAGCAGCAGATGGCCGACATGAGACAAAAGCACAATCAGGCGTTTGACGAGCTCAATGAACAGCTGGAACAGGCCAAAAGGGTAACGCACGGGATGGTCAGAGGAGAAATATTAATTCATAACAAAAATAGAATAACACCAGTAACATGTGGCACTCCTGCAGAATAAGGTGTCGGTGGAGAATCCAAGCAGGCCTGGAAAGTGAGTGGAACGAGCTGCAGATCGAGATGAAACGCTGACACAAGGCAAAACGGATTCTGAACACCGTCGCAAGAAAGCTGAATCCCAGGTTCAAGAGCTGCAGGTCAAATTTGGAGAAAGTGAACGGCAGAGGCAGGAGTTGGCTGACAAGATGGCAAAGATGCAGGTATGGACACTCTGTGAATCACCTGTGACAGGGAAGTATTATAAAGAAGTGTGTGTGGATTCTCATGATGTGTGTTTATAATCTATTGTCTTTCTATCTGTGTCTAGTCGGAGCTAGAAAATGTAAACGGCCTCCTGAGTGAAGCAGAGGGCAGAACATCAAATCCAGCAAAGATCTTTCTTCCACGGAGTCTCAGCTGCAGGATACACAGGTGCAAACATGAATGCATGCATGTTTTTTAACTAACATTGCTACTTCTTTGTCTAAATGTCAAGTAAAGCTGAAATGAGTAGTTGATTAATCAGTTGTTCAATAATGGACAGGCGTTTAAAGTCATCCAGTGATCGTTTCGGTACATCCATGGTAATACTGCAAACAGACAACAGCTAAATTTACAAAAATGTAAAAAAAAAAAAAAATAAGATTAATAAATTAAGTTAAAACCTGAGCAAAATAACAGAGTTTCAAAGTTTTTCAGGAATATATATTTTCTCAAGTTGTTTTCCTTCTCGTAACTCCAGGAGTTGCCTCCAAGAGGAGACCCGTCAGAAGCTGTCCCTCTCCACTCGCCTAAGGCAGATGGAAGATGAACAAAACAATCTGCGGGAGATGCTGGAGGAAGAGGAGGAGAGCAAGAAAAATGTGGAGAAGCAAGTCTCCACACTGCAAGTCCCAGGTCGGTCAACTCATCTTTTCTTTAACATCGCACACTTCAACAGTTGGTGTTCGCAGGTCTGTATAAATCAAGAGAGCTAATTTCAGAGGGTTCAGTATAAATACTTCATACATAAACTTATTATTAGATATGCTCATGGTGTATGGCTCTTTGGGTGGCAGTGTCAGTCTGATGAGGCTAAACTATAAGTAAACTAATTGACACTAAACTCCATACAGGCATTAATGGTTCCTACAACATGAATCCTAATGAATTTGGTGACTCTGACTTTTCTCTACTCAAAATAAACTAGATTTCATCTAGTGCCATCACCTGTTCAAAGCTATCGTTTGTCCAGCACTCTGGTTTATGCCTAAATAGCTACAAGACTGCTACCTTTTCAGCAGTTTTAGCTGTACAAATTGGCTAGATGTAACGTGCTAGTGTTGGCATTTAGCTCAAAGCACCACTATTCTCAACTGGCTGTGGAGTCTCGTCTAATTTGAGTTATAAAGTGTTTGAACACTGGCACCTCCTCATTCCACCGTTCTTCCAGTCTTTGTCAGCCAAATTCTCCCTACCACAGCCTTGATTCATTCGTTAGGAGTCTGCAATGTAACTTCCCCGCAATTCAGTCTTTTCCTTCTAAGCCCCTTTCTTTTGTTTCATGCCTATAGCTGGCAGAGATGAAGAAGAAGCTGGAACAGGAGACCTTGTCTCTCGAGGGGGCAGAGGAGGGCCGCAAGCGATTCCAGCGGGAGTTGGACAGTGTGATGCAGCAACTGGAGGAGAAGACCTCAGCCTACGACAAACTGGACAAGACAAAGACCCGTCTGCAGCGGGAGCTGGATGACCTCATAGTGGACCAGGACCACCTGAGGCAGACGGTCACCAACCTGGAGAAGAAGCAGAAGAAGTTTGACCAGGTAACCGTGAATTTTGTGCAAGATAAACATGCACTGATGAGCTGCTTGTTTACTTTTTACATCACACATCCAAGACAGTAGATCATCTGTTTAAACTGTCAAAGTACTAGGGAAGAAATCACAAAAAGGAAATATTAATGACTTAGTTTGTTACAGCTGCCACATTTTCTTAAGACTGTTCTCAAACCCTCTTGGTTGCACTCTTGATTTGATTACATATTGCCACCTTCATTTGGCAGTATTCAGCTTTAGTACATTTTTAACTGCTTTTCCTACTCTTTCCTTTCTATAGATGCTTGCCGAGGAGAAAACAATATCTACTCAGTATGCAGAAGAGCGCGACAAGGCCGAAGCTGAGGCCAGGAGAAGGAAACCCGAGCACTGACACTGGCCCGTGAGCTGGAGACCATGACAGATCTGAAGGATGAGTTGGACCGTGCCAATAAGTTGCTCAAAGCCGAGATGGAAGACTTGGTCTCCTCCAAGGATGATGTTGGCAAGAGTGTAAGAGGAAAAACACGAGCGCCTTTGTAGATTCATTGCATCTATATGTTAACACTGGAAATGTCTGTTTTTATTGATGCTATAAAGGTTGCATTATTGCTTTTGGCAAAAGTTAAAATTGGAGTAGATTGTTGACAGGTAACAATGCCAATCTTGTTTGCAGGTTCATGAGCTGGAGAGGTCAAAACGTGCCATGGAGCAGCAGCTGGAGGAGATGAGGGTGCAGCTGGAGGAGCTGGAGGACGAGCTGCAGGCCACGGAGGACGCCCAACTGCGCCTGGAGGTCAACATGCAGGCCATGAAGGCCCCAGTTTGACCGGAGACCTGCAAGCCAGAGATGAGCAAGGAGAGGAGAGGAGGAAACAGCTGGTTAAACAGGTATCATTCCCAAACCACTACATGTACAATTACTAAAGAACCTGCTGAATTATGGTCTGGCTGACTAAATATTTGTACTCTCAGGTGCGTGAGATGGAGATTGAGCTGGAAGATGAGCGCAAGCAGCGTAGTCAGGCCCTCTCATCCAAGAAGAAACTGGAGATGGACCTGAGCGAGCTGGAACTCCAGATCGATGGTGCAAACAAGGGCCGTGATGAGGCCCTCAAACAACTGAAAAAACTCCAGGTGAATAAGGCAGAAACACAAACATACAAGCAAAAGCATTTCCAAAGATATAATAAATACGAAAAATAAATAAGTGGAGGATCCTTCACTTCCAGATTAGTTGATAGGTCTAACACTAGAAAACAACTCACTGCAAGTTATTGATATTTTTTGGCCTATATTTTGAGGTATGTAATGACATGAACATCTGTATAATATATAACCTTCACTGTTCAGTTATATATGGAGACATACCTGAAATGTACATTATTAGACAATCACAATTTGGTCTTCAAAACACCTGTCTGTTTAAGAGTGATTGGTTGTTAGCTGTGTTTTTAACAAAAGTGTTCATAGAGGTCCTATACATTGACTAGAAACCCCTCAGAATGATGGGCGTCTAACGTTGCACTGTTGTCTGCATGCGTACTCTCCAGGCCCAAATGAAAGAGTTGATGAGAGAACTGGATGAGCTGCGTTTGTCCAGAGACGAGGCCGTCAACGGGGCCAAGGAGACCGAGAGGAAACTCAAGGCCATGGAGGCAGACGCCCTGCACTTCCAGGAGGTATGAAAGTAGAGATAGAAAAATAACACACTTACTGGCTGTCTGGTTCTTCTTGGACGAGGGGGCCTGACTACACTTTTCCCAGACAGCCAGACATTATAGAAGAGGTGAATTGTTATCTATAACTAACTATTATCTAATAAACCATCCAACCATATAATTTGACTTCTAGCAGAAAGGAATGAGATATTTGTGCTACGCCTCACAAATAAAAGTAATATTAATGTCTCATCTATGTGAGTTTCGCAGATCTAAAACTCAACACACATAATTTTCTGTTTATTAAATTATAAATCACAAAGTTCTCGATACTAACAAAATAGTGCACAGCCGTCAAGGTTGCTTTTATTGTTTGAGGAGGAAATAGTATCCAAGGAATTGCTGCATTAAAGCAGATCAGAACAGTCCCAATAAACAAAAAACAAGGGGAAAAAAACATTAAATTATGACATTTACAGGCAACTGTCCTAACATCCTCTGCAGTATCAGGATTTAAAGTCTTATATACGTGTGTCTTCTGCTTCCTTCAGGATCTGGCCACTGCAGAGAGACTCAAGAGACAGATTCAGAGCGAGAGAGATGAGCTCCAGGACGAGATTAACAGCAGCAACACCAAGAAGTATGAACCCAACATTGACATTTCATTTACTGAAATACTTTCTGAAAAGAAAGTGAGAAGAAATTGCAGATCCACATGACAAAGTGTTCTTCAGCTACCATCTGAAGAATGCGTTGTAACCAATCATTGTACGGAGTATGTACTATCCAACCCTCATTTTTTTTTCTCGCTTTTTGTTGTCAGTTCTCTGCTGGCAGATGAGAAGAGAAGGCTGGAGGCTCGTATCACCCAGCTGGAGGAGGAGCTGGAGGAAGAGCAGCTCAACACCGAGATGGTCAACGATCGTCTGAAGAGAACTACACTGCAGGTATGCACACAGTATGTCAGCAGCTGATAATTTTACCTTTATCTGCAAGTAGAAGAAAATATTCAGTGATCAGTGGAAGGGAAAGAATGGATAACAAAAAGAGTCCTGAATTTATTGTGACAAAAACCAAAGAAAAAGACATAGTTCCTGTCTGAACTCTCAGTCACTGTGGCATCAGTGAGGTGTTTCTTCACTGCACTCCTGAGAGTTCAGTGACTGTTAAAAGCATATCCTGAAGTAGTGATCTCAATGCCTCTCCATGGTGTGTGTTTCTGACATTAGACCGAGCAGTTGACCACAGAGCTAGGTTCAGAGCGCAGCACCAGCCAGCGACTGGAGGGCGCTCGTTCCCAGCTGGATCGCCAGAACAAGGAGCTGAAACTCAAGCTGCAGGAGCTCGAGGGAACCATCAAGTCCAAGTACAAATCCTCTATCAGCATCCTGGAGGCCAAGATTGCTCAGCTGGAAGAACAGCTGGACATAGAGTCAAAGTAAGTGCCAATGCAATGTACACTGCACAAACTGTTGTGGTCCGTCTGTAACAAATTAGGATGGTGTTTCAGAGTCACAACTTCCATCTCTGCTTTATTCTCTTTGATGTAATTGTTTAGTTTTCCATAGATCTACATAATTCTGTCCTTTTTATGCCTGATACAATAAAGTTTTTTTCTTTTACTTTAAAAATAAAGAAGCGTTTCCAGTGTCCAAAGACTGTGCACTTATCCTTTGCGGCATTTGCCGCCTTTAATTTCAGGGAGCGTCAACAGGCCTCCAGGCTGGCTAGGCGGACAGAGAAGAAGCTGAAAGAAGTGATGCTACAGGTTGATGATGAGAGGCGCAACACCGAGCAATACAAAGACCAAGTAGGCCTCATCTCCTTTTGTACTTTTAAATTTCCAGATTATAACTGGAGTTTGTATAGTTTGATCCTGACGTCTTTCCTCGCCAGCATGCTTGTATCGTTTTTGGCACTAAAGTCAACCCTTTCTCTGCAGGCGGAAAAGACGAACAGCCGAATGCGCCAACTGAAGCGTCAGCTCGAGGAGGCAGAAGAGGAGGTGACACGAGCCAACGCCTACCGTAGGAAGCTGCAGAGGGAGCTGGATGATGCCACTGAGTCAGCAGACGCTATGAACCGTGAAGTCAGCTCTCTAAAGAGCAAGCTCAGGTAGAGGCTCCTCACGCTTATATTTATCCTTCAGGTGTAAAGTCGAATTCAGCTTATTAAGACACTCTACTATGCACCAAGATGAAGATCAGTTTGCTTGGTGGGAGAATACAGCCAAAAACCCCTGAGTCATCTCGAGTCCAGTGACGTTATAGAAGTGTAATGCTACATCGGTGTAGTACTCTTTTGAAATTACTCAATGGGAAGTGTAGAATCCAGGGCTTTAAATATTCTTGAGAGTAAATGCCAGGATACCTCAACCTCTGCTTTTTTAAAAAATAAAAAATATTACTATTTGCCTCATCTTTTATACCTGTGTGCCGTATTTGTGCAGCATCTGACTGTTTCACTGTTATTTGTTTTTAAAGACGTGACCTGCCTTTCAATATGCGGCGTACCACGAATCGCTCGGGCCTGGACAGCGATGAGGATGTGGACGTGATGACCGAAGCATCTGAGCCTGCAGCTGAGTGAACGGAGACAGGCCGCGAGGAAAATATATCTGCATGTAGCCCGCAGTCATTATATTAAACATTAGTCATGCAGGATATTACAGACTTTTTTTCTGAGAGGATTTAGCCCTGTATTCCCCTCGACAATCATCTTATAGCCTTACTGTTACTTTCTATATAACCCATTTATATTTGGCCAAATAATCATTCACCTCAGTGAATGTGTTTTTCTACAAAGGCGTTACACATACTTTTCATGGACTATTTTTCAACATAATAAGTATGTCACGAAACATTCCTCTTGTTTCAAGCTATTGCAATTTCTTTTTGTGTGCTTGAGGTTGATGTGCTGTTACTGTACAATTTGGGAGGAAAACACTGGAAATGTTATGCTTGTTTTGCACACAACAAATATGGGTCTTTAGGGAGTTGTGGTGTGGTTACAAACTGTGGTTCACATTTGCTAGTGTCAATCCGTGTATCTGTACTGTATGCTTCACCTCTCACGGTGTTCTCCTTCCATGTTATTTCCTCACCCATTTTTGCACAATGCCAACACAGACGAAACAAACACAAGAGTGGACATTGTTCGGTTCATCAGGGTTGTGTGGTGGAAATACAATTTTTGTTACATCTATAATAGCTCAGTTGATGTATAATTTTTCACTGGTTTTAGACTTTGATTGGTGGTGGTGGGTCATCATACACAGCTTCTGTTAGCACATTAGCATCTGAATGTTTTGCCAGACTTCAATCCTGCATATTTTAGATTACGTATGATACCGTAACACTGTATTATCAAACTAATTGCATGTCATGTGATGCCAATATTTGAAGGCTATTCTATATTTTATCCAATGCCTTAATGCAATAAATTGACAAACTATCAAATGCATCTGACTTCATTTCTTGTGTGAGTTAAATCAGGTTTAAAGGATAGACAGGTTTAAATATTGACCATAGTCATCATTCCTGCTATGTGGCGTTGAAAAAGCCTTCCAAGGAATTTATAGTGTAATGTTTAACTTGTAAAAGAAAGAATCTTCCAAAGTTGATCTTTTGAGCGCTTTCTTGTTCTCTATTACACAAAGATTACATTCAGACAAGATGCCCTTGTTCATTGGGGGGGGGGGGGGGGGGGGGGGGACTACAAATATGTTCAGGGAAATTCCTAACTTTTTAAAAACATGTGAAACAATGACACTGTCACGAGGCAGACCTGAAACTAAATGAAATCTGAGCATCAGCAAGCGTCCCATCAACAATGAGTGTCTTTGAGCTGTAAATCATAAACCTTACAGTATGTCTGGGATTCATATCTTGTCTCATTAAGGCATTCATCTGTGAATGAAACAACTACAGAGACTGGAAACTCCCCTACAGTAGAGAAGACATAATGTTCCCTCTAATGTTCCAGTGAGTAAGAGAAGTGCCTTCCAGTGGCCTTTACAGTAATGAAAATATGATAAAGTGCTATACAAGCTGCCCTGCATGCTAGAAAATGAGTTTGACCTCTGCTTGTTTGGATGGATGAACTGATGACAGGAATAGCTGGTAATTATTTGTATTAAAAGCTTTGAAGGCCAAAAGCAGGTACACAGTACATCAAAGTTTTAATAAAGTTGAGACTGCATTAATTTGGTGGTGGCAGTGGCAAACTTTTGTTGACTGAATTACTGACTTGCAACCCATCTGTACATAGGCATTATCAAATTATGTAGTACAACTTGGCAGTATGCCAGTAGAAATTAAAATGCTATTTGAATAACACACATTTAAAGCATATTAATCCATCCTTTCATAACCAGAGGTTCAAATAGAAATTTTAGTAATTCACCACAGGATGGCAGCAACCCTGTGTGAGACGACCCGGAACAAAAATCACAGATGTCAAATAAAGGGAAATAAAGTTAAAAAAAAAAACGAATATAATAGGCTTTTGTTGACTACACTTGCGTCTGAAAGAGGAGAAACAGTGTAACCCAAGAAAACAAGTATATTTACATATACTATCACAGCAGCAGAGGAATGCGTTCTTTAGTGAGGAGTGAGGTGGCTCTTAAAAGAGCCTTTGTGGTTGGTGGGTGAGCAGAGGGTTTAAGCACGCTCTCCGCGGATACGGCGGGCCAGCTGAATGTCTTTGGGCATGATGGTGACTCTCTTGGCGTGGATGGCGCAGAGGTTGGTGTCCTCAAAGAGTCCGACGAGGTAAGCCTCGCTGGCCTCCTGCAGAGCCATGACAGCGGAGCTCTGGAAGCGCAGGTCGGTCTTGAAGTCCTGAGCGATTTCTCTGACGAGGCGCTGGAAGGGCAGCTTGCGGATGAGCAGCTCGGTGGATTTCTGGTAACGACGGATCTCTCTGAGAGCCACGGTACCGGGCCTGTAACGGTGAGGCTTCTTGACGCCGCCGGTGGCAGGGGCGCTCTTACGGGCAGCCTTGGTGGCCAGCTGCTTCCTGGGGGCTTTGCCTCCGGTGGATTTACGAGCGGTCTGCTTGGTTCTTGCCATCGTTTCTTCTTTCTCTGAACAGGAGAAAAGTGTAGTAAAGAGAGGAGACACGCTGCTCTTAAAGTGTGAGAGCGGCTGCGAAATGATGACGCTGCTTCAGACCTCCGGCTCCTGATTGGTTAGGGGCTCCTGCTGGAGCTCAGCACCGCCTTGAGGAGCGACCCACCGCCCAAATCTCCGCTGCTTATTGGCGGAAGATCAGTAGAAAGAAGTCCGCCAAAATCCAAAGCGGCTAAACCTGTTTTCTGGTTGGTCTGACAGGACCCCCTCCTCTCTCTCCCCGACAATATAACAGAGGGTTGTGTCTGTAGTCGGCACATTTTCTCTGAGTCGTAACTCTAGAAAGTATCTCAAAGATGAGTGGAAGAGGCAAAACCGGAGGCAAAGCCAGAGCTAAGGCAAAGACCCGCTCCTCCCGTGCCGGGCTTCAGTTCCCCGTCGGCCGTGTCCACAGGCTGCTCCGCAAAGGTAACTATGCCGAGCGTGTCGGTGCCGGTGCCCCCGTCTACCTGGCGGCCGTGCTGGAGTACCTGACCGCTGAGATCCTGGAGTTGGCTGGAAACGCTGCCCGCGACAACAAGAAGACTCGTATCATCCCCCGTCACCTGCAGCTGGCTGTCCGCAACGACGAGGAGCTCAACAAACTGCTGGGCGGAGTCACCATCGCTCAGGGCGGTGTGCTGCCCAACATCCAGGCTGTTCTTCTGCCCAAGAAGACCGAGAAGCCCGCCAAGTCCAAGTAAACCTGCTCACTGCTGCGACCAACACAAAGGCTCTTTTAAGAGCCACCACACTTTCCTCAAAGAGTTGTTTCTCATCTCATCATACATCACTTAACAAAACTATAACAAATCACAATGCCTTCACTTTAATCATATAAACACTGAGAAATCAAATTAACCAACTTAGGAATTTTACTACTACATTAACTTCCTTAAACTTCATCAACGTTTTCAGTCATGTTGCACTCGGCTAACTTATTTACAGTTGTGAATGAGTATTTCTAACTTACAGGTGAAAACTGCATACTTGTGTGTAATGTTTCACTAACCGTGTTATGAAGACTATAGTGCAATCCCAACATATAAAATCAGCTCAGCTTCATCAAAAGTCCAAATCTCTTCCATACCATGTCCCTGTCAACAGGTGTTTTCCATAATATACAGTTAACACTACTGATTATTTGGAAATCACTAGGCATGCTTTCTTCAACAATACTGTACATTACTGAGTTATACTTGAAGCTGAGTACTGGAACCACTTTCACTGACAGCATGTGGACTTTGTTCATGTCTTCTACACCAATGCTGTAACATTTCCACTTTAGCTCCCTGTGCAAACCTGAGCTGTTCTCTGGTGTAGTGTAGCAGTGAGACATGTCTGAGTGTTAGAGCACCTTTAACCTGTGAAAAACACAATGAACTCAGCAGAAAGTAACTGGAGCAATTCCAATAGGGCTCATACCACAGTCACTGCTCTGGATACGCAATGATTACAAACCAGACCTTTGAATTATGATAGTTTCTTAAAAATACAATAATTTAGACAGTATGATACTTAAGAACAATAATCAAGAGAATACAATGAATATGTACATGTCCAATGAATGTTCAGGAGTAAGCTCTTTGTGAATGATGTGGTTGGCTCTTAAAAGAGCCGTTTTTGTAGTGAGGAAGTTAGTTGAGTGGAGCCAGCTCACTTCTTCTTGGGTGCTGCCTTCTTGGCTTTGGGCTTGGCAGCCTTCTTAGCGGGAGCTTTCTTGGGTGCAGGTTTCTTGGCTGCAGCGGGTTTCTTGGGGCTCTTGGTGGCCTTCTTGGGGCTCTTGGCTGCCTTCTTGGGCGCTGCTGCGGGCTTCTTAGCCTTCTTGGGGGACTTCTTAGCGGCGGGCTTCTTGGCTGCTGCTGTCTTGGTCTTTTTGGGTGTTGTGGCTTTCTTGGCTGCGGGCTTCTTGGCTTTAGGAGCGGCTTTCTTGGCTGCGGGCTTCTTGGCTTTGGGCTCAGCAGCCTTCTTGTTCATCTTGAAGGAGCCGGAGGCGCCGGTGCCCTTGGTCTGGACCAGAGTGCCCTTAGTGACCAGAGCCTTGATAGCGACCTTAACGCGGGCCTTGTTCTTCTCCACATCGTAACCTCCGGCAGCCAGAGCCTTCTTGACGGCGGCCAGAGACACGCCGTTGCGCTCCTTGGATGCGGACACAGACTTGACGATGAGGTCTCTGACGCTGGGGCCAGCCTTCTTCGGCTTGGTCACCTTCTTCTTGGCTGCTTTGGCCGGAGCGGCGGCTGGAGCTGGAGCTACTTCTGCCATCTTGTCTTCCGTTCGTACTCAGGTCAACACGAGAGTGTGAGTGGACTGTTGGAGAGCTCAGAGCAGCGAGGCTGCACTTAAACACACCATGAGAACCGTGGAGACTCAACCCAGCCCGTGGCTCCTCTGTGCAGTGTGAACGCCGTGCCACTTGTGTTTTCTCCTCATCGATAAAACACTCCAAACTAAATGTGGGAGAAGAGCTGAAGGCTGACAGTGAAGGGAGCCGATAGCGGACTTGTGTCTCTTCGTGTTCAGCTCATGTAGAGCTCTGATGCTCTCTGCATTTTGTCTGAGGAGCCTCCAAACCTCACACATTCGCCGTCGTGACCAGCTCTGCTCGGCGACTTTTCACACTCATTTCTCTCCTAAAATGTTTTCAAATCAATCAGAGCTCCATCAAAAGTCGTTTTCCAGCTGCTCCACATGTTTGTCCAGAGACTCAAAGTAACAACAACCATCTGTTGACGGTCACTTTGTCATAAACTGAAGTTATTCTGGTAGCAGCAAACACACTGAGGATGGCCGAGGCTTATGATGCCAGACTTCATATCAGAGCTGCTCACCGTGGCTGTGAACATTTCTTCAGCTGAGGATTAGTTTTAATATAAGTAAATACATAAATTAATAATACAAACATGTAAGTATTCTGCTATGAATGAAGAAATACAGAGACTGATAAGCTATTTGTCTTTTTTTAAATTTCAGTTTCAGTTTAATCACAAATGACCTCCAGCAGCATTACTGATGGAAGTAGTTATGACAGTCAAAGGGATTTAAAAGGATCAAGTTCAACACTTGAGTCAGTCTCAGTGGATCAGTTAACATTTAATCAATTACATTAGAGCAATTATATTTTCAATAAAGTTTCTTTAAAAGGAAAAAGAACATTTGAATGTGATTTTCAACATCTTCACTCTAAGATCTAAATCAACAGATCCTAAATCTCCACATGCTTTGCTTTTAACAAAAAAAGCACACTTTTGGTGACTTCTCTGTTTGCTCACAATACTGAGTTAACACAGTGCTTGTTTTTATAGTCATTATTTTCTTGGTTGAAGGAAAGATGTTGGCCAGAGAGAGGGATAGAAGAGTTTGGACAGATTGAAAGTCTCCTTCCTTTTCTGAACTTCATGTTTTATTTCTAATTTTCTAAAGTTTTAAGTAAGGATTTATTTGAAATGTAAAGAAAAACTTAATGTTCAGCATGTTCCATTCTTAGAAATAAATATTTATTACTGACTGCTTATTTTCAAAGAAGGGTAGATGTGGTACAGTCAGAATTCACAGTGTTTACTTTTTAAAGAAACTCATTGACGAAAAGATTGCGAATGTACAGACAAAAACGGAGGATGCAATATAAAAAAACAGACATATAGATATACTCAGTAAACAGTACACTAAAAAAAAATATGGTACACTTAAAAATATACACATATATACGTTCACAAAAATATATAAACACACACACACTCATATATATATATATAATGCCTGATGAAGAAAATATATACTGATACATAGAAAACTTGAATCCAAGTAGTATCCATCGGGGCCTAGCCTGTAACCCCTACTGAGCTTGATCAAGGTAATACAGATTGGGGGCAGAGTAAACTTGCTAATTGAGTAACCAAACAATGTCTAGGAAACACCCCAACACCATTGTTTAGCTCAATGAACCTTCCTCACATACTTAATGTGAATTCTTACCTTTTGTCTGTCTGCCTCCAACTTCCTTTTGTGACCTACCCCCTCCTCTCCATCTACCCTTTGTTGTCCAATCCTATTCACTATTAAGAAACTTTATTATAATTCAAAGAAGGGAAAGCGATAACAGTTTGGAGGCAAAGGCATAATGGTACATACAAGCCAAGCAAGCGAAAGACCCTTAAAATACACATAGGTACATAACATATGCACACGTAGATACACTCACACACACACACACACATATATATATATATATATACACACACAAACATAGACATACATACACATACATACATATATGTACATACACATACATACATAAATACATACTCATACATATACTTGTACATATACACGCACAAAACACACATACATATGCATATACATGGATAAGTATGATACAATCAGAAAGTCAAAAAGTGCCAAAGAAGGCTCATGGAAGTTCAGTCACTATTTGTTTAAAAACTGTGTCACTGTCGATTATTGTCTGGTTTGTAATCATTGCGCATCTAGTTCTCCACAATTTGTTATTAACAATACAAATGACTCCAATCCTTTTACTTACCCTCCCTAACTTTTGCTCCATCCCTATTTACATATGGCTGTTTCTGTATAGAAGTGTTACTCTTCATTTGCTCTGGGTCAACTCACTGGATCAGATAACCCTCTGTGACCATCAGTTCACCAGTGTGCTGGCATGGTTCTTAATAAACACACCACCACAGCAAACCTCTCAACTTGACTCGATGATTCTCTCGACATGCCAAAAATTCAGATAGTGCCATGGAAGGCTCCTATTTCTATCAAGAGTTGTTGACTTCTAAGTACAACTATAATTTGATTAAAAACATGTTTGCTGATTGTAATCATAGCACATCTAGATTTCATCTGTTTTTTGTAGATGACAATAAGAATGATTACTTCATATAATTCTTTTTTATTAGAAGGTTTGTTTTCACTGTAATCTTAAGCTCATCTTTCACCATAAAATCACGTTCCCTAATGTTTTATTTGTATGTTCATATCTTAGTGCTCATTTTATTCCTGCCTGCCTTTTCGCACTTTCTTTCTTTGAACACTTGAGGAAACAGATAATGCCCAGAATTTGATCTACCCACTTACCTAAACTATCTACAACACACATTCTGATCTAGTATAATCTTTTTTTTGGAGTTTTTGGAAAATAAACCAGCATTCATCAAAAGCTGATCAGAAATTAGAGGTACATCTTATGTGGGGAAATTCATTCAAATCCATTTTGTCCTTCCCTATTGGCATTGTGCATTACAGTTTTTTTCAAACTGGGGCTCTAGGGCTACGATCCTAGAGTCACAGAGATGTGTAAGCGTTGATAAGTGACTGTGGAACTTCAAATAATAAATGTTTCATGTCATAGATATCTGTCATACAGGTGGACTGTCAGCTGGTTAATCATATACACACAGCAGTCTGAAGAAAAAAAAGTAGAATATATAAACACTCTTCTGGCTCCTCCTCAAATGGTTGAATAAGAGCAGTGAAAAACCACACATAATGACATGTACCAACGTGTCCCTGAGTTTTGTAAATAAAACCCCATCCAGGTCAGGATGCAGGTTCAAGGCTGCTCCACAGAGTTCAGCAGCAGCGCACGTTCAGCACCCTGGACAGAGACAGCAGCTACCTGCTCTGTTGGTTGTCACTTCAGCACCTCAGACAGGAAGCTCCACCTGTACTCACCTGGGAGACAGAGACACAGCTGCAGCCAATCACAAGCACCCTGATACACCACAGAAGGAGCTCACTGATTTATAATACAACATCAATAAACTGTTTAGTTGCTATGATAAAATGTCACTTTAATATACTGAATATTAATGAGGTAAGCAATTAAAACAAATTCAATAAATCATGCAGAATAAAAGTCTGAAGCAAATTCTCTGTGTTTAATTTTACATTCACATTTAAATAAAAATAAATATACCGAAATATATACTGGATATACTAGAAAATACAACGACGCAGAGAAACAGACAGAAACTTTTTGTATACATATAATCGCAATATAACCCTAACCCTTTTTATTTAAATGAAAAATCTTACAGGAGACATGTGTCCCCAATTCGTTCAATTTGTTCAGTAGGTGGCGCCGAAGAGTTAACATCAAACTTTATGAAAGACCAAAGAAGAAGAACACTAGAACTGCCTCTGTTTTCTGTCACGTCCTCAGACAAGCTGTAAATAGCGGGGAAGACTTCAGTTGGATATTATTGTACAGTCACCATCTGAACAGTAAAAATGAGTGGTCGGGGCAAGGGAGGAAAAGGACTCGGTAAAGGAGGCGCCAAGCGTCACCGTAAAGTTCTCCGTGATAACATCCAGGGAATCACCAAGCCCCGCTATCCGCCGTCTGGCTCGCCGTGGTGAGTCAAGCGTATCTCCGGTCTCATCTACGAGGAGACTCGCGGTGTGTTGAAGGTTTTCCTGGAGAAACGTCATCCGTGATGCCGTCAACCTACACCGAGCACGCCAAGAGAAAGACCGTGACCGCCATGGATGTGGTCTATTGCTCTCAAGAGGCAGGGACGCACTCTGTACGGGCTTCGGCGGTTAAACTCCTTAACCTCATCACCAACAAAACCAAAGGTCCTTTTAAGGGCCACACACTTCTTCTAGAAGAGTTGACTTCCTTTTTGCTCTCGGGTGAAACTATTACCAGTACCGAGCATATTGCACTCCACTACAGGAAACTGATGCGTTGTCAATGTATGTATCTTTAATGTACTACAGTTATAATGAACTATTGTCTATATTTAAAAATCCATCACCCAGTTACTTAAACGCCACATTAAGCTGCATCTAACTCAGCTACAGTGTTACTTAACAGCACTACACACAGCAAAGGTGTTTGGCCCTAAATGCAACACATTCAGCATGTTCATTAAAAATGTTTATGGTAACTTGGAAAACAAGGTGACATAACATAAAAACTGTCCCCATCAATCCAAACAGTATTATAATAACTTCACTTAATTAAATTAATACAAGTGCAATGGACCAGCATCCAATATTAATCTGAAAACAATAATAAAAAACAACTAGTAAGAATAAGACTGATGATTCAGGTAGTATGTAACACTGCAATCCCTTCAGAACCATTTTGGATCTGTTTCTGTGATTGTGATATGTAGAACCACAAGTCTGACACCTGAGGCCACTGCACAAGATGAACAGAAAGCAGCAAAAGGAACATCATCTTGAACTAGCATCTATTTTAAAGTGCAGAAGGCTGAACTTGGGGTTACAGGGCCCTATCCTATGCATCCGCATAGTCAGCATATAGCAGAAAGTGACTGATTGTCTCCGAAGGAACAATGTGATCTAACTGAGGAGCACTCAGTCTCTACGTCTGGACAGAGTCTGAGCTGTCACACACTGTCAAAAGTTTTCTTTTGCTTCATTTACTGTAATATCTCACTTTCCATATTACGTTTAATATGAGTGTTTAATATAAATGTGATCAGTACCTGATTACAGGTCTGTGTTTTAAAAGCAATTATAAACCACACTTGACTGAGTGTGCTTACATTAGCTCCAAACCAGCTTCATGGACAGAGTGACATGGTTCAGTTTGTTAATTCAGTAATGGATTTTTTTTTTTACATTAAGTCCTGCTGACCTCAGTATAAAATGTAAATGTGTGCTTCACATTTAATTTGAATAGATTCTGAAGATGAACAAGTGACCTCTTATTGTTATGGAATTTTCTATTCTTGTAGTGTTCTGACTGACACATACATACTTTTAAATGGAATATAATAAAAGCACAAACGTACAGACATTATACAAGGTTACATGAAGTCACATGTGGGCCTTGAGGTCCTCAGCAGTATTAGTTGTTTGTCTTTGGCTGGCATTAGCAGGGGCTATCCTATCTCAACAGTGTTGTGGCCAGGGTCGAAGACCTCTGGCACTGTATGCTTAGACATAGACAGCTTGCCACTGACATTCCAATCTGCGTAAACAGACATCTGTGTCTCCAGACTTAATCGTGTTGACGAAGACACCATCCTTGGTAAAAGCATTCTCTTTTACCTAATTCGGGGCGTTTAGTGTTTGTGATGTTATCTCGGGGTTTAAAGTCGATCCACCAGCATGAGTTTGGCAGAATGTGAGACCGACTCAGGCACTTCTGATGCTTTATGAGAATGTCTCTAATTCTCCTTGATCAAGTGATAATAAATAATACAGAATAAGACATCAGAGACTCCTGAACACTTTCTTTCTTCCTGACCTCGCCACTGACCTTTGGCTTCAGCAATTTCTCCACAACACTTAACCAATGTCTTTATAATTTTCATAATCAGCTCCATCAGTAATGCTGCTGGAGGTCAATTTTGATAAGATTCATCTTACAAAGAAAAAAGCCAAATAGTTTATTTTAGCTCTGAAGAATCTGAACTGCTGGGTTACTCTGGGATTTCTAGTCTTTACTTTAAGTCCTTACTTTCAACATCAGCCAATTATTGTGTAACACGTAATGGAACTTTTATTAATATCACAATGATGAATAACAAAGGATTTTGATATTTAATAGTAGGTGTTTGTTTATAAATGTTGTATGTGTTTTAAATATGAATCCTCAGCAGAAGAAATGTTCACAGCCACTGTGAGCAGCTCTGATATGAAGTCTGGCATCATAAGCCTCGGCCATCCTCAGTGTGTTTGCTGCTACCAGAATAACTTCAGTTTATGACAAAGTGACCGTCAACAGATGGTTGTTGTTACTTTGAGTCTCTGGACAAACATGTGGAGCAGCTGGAAAACGACTTTTGATGGAGCTCTGATTGATTTGAAAAACATTTTAGGAGAGAAATGAGTGTGAAAAGTCGCCGAGCAGAGCTGGTCACGACGGTGATGTTGAGGTTTGGAGGCTCCTCAGACAAAATGCAGAGAGCATCAGAGCTCTACATGAGCTGAACACGAAGAGACACAAGTCCGCTATCGGCTTCCCTTCACTGTCAGCCTTCAGCTCTTCTCCCACATTTAGTTTGGAGTGTTTTTATCGATGAGGAGAAAACACAAGTGGCACGGCGTTCACACTGCACAGAGGAGCCACGGGCTGGGTTGAGTCTCCACGGTTCTCATGGTGTGTTTAAGTGCAGCCTCGCTGCTCTGAGCTCTCCAACAGTCCACTCACACTCTCGTGTTGTCCTGAGTACGAACGGAAGACAAGATGGCAGAAGTAGCTCCAGCTCCAGCCGCCGCTCCGGCTAAAGCAGCCAAGAAGAAGGTGACCAAGCCGAAGAAGGCTGGCCCCAGCGTCAGAGACCTCATCGTCAAGTCTGTGTCCGCATCCAAGGAGCGCAACGGCGTGTCCCTGGCCGCCGTCAAGAAGGCTCTGGCTGCCGGAGGTTACGATGTGGAGAAGAACAAGGCCCGCGTTAAGGTCGCCATCAAGGCTCTGGTCACTAAGGGGACTCTGGTCCAGACCAAGGGCACCGGCGCCTCCGGCTCCTTCAAGATGAACAAGAAGGCTGCTGAGCCCAAAGCCAAGAAGCCCGCAGCCAAGAAAGCCGCTCCTAAAGCCAAGAAGCCCGCAGCCAAGAAAGCCACAACACCCAAAAAGACCAAGACGGCAGCAGCCAAGAAGCCCGCCGCTAAGAAGTCCCCCAAGAAGGCCAAGAAGCCCGCAGCAGCGCCCAAGAAAGCAGCCAAGAGCCCCAAGAAGGCCACCAAGAGCCCCAAGAAACCCGCTGCAGCCAAGAAACCTGCACCCAAGAAAGCTCCCGCTAAGAAGGCTGCCAAGCCCAAAGCCAAGAAGGCAGCACCCAAGAAGAAGTGAGCTGGCTCCACTCAAAACTAACGTCCTGACAAAAAACGGCTCTTTTAAGAGCCAACCACATCATTCACAAAGAGCTTACTCCTGAACATTCATTGGAAATGTACATATTCATTGTATTCTCTTGATTATTGTCCTTAATTTGTCAAGTATCATACTGTTTAAATTATTATTGTATTTTTAAGAAACTATTGTAATTCAAAGGAAAAAAACAACAGTTCAGAAGCAAAGTGATACATACAAGCAAAACAACGAAAATCAATTGGTACACATAAGTACAAAACATGCACACGTACATACATTCACACATATAGATATATACATTCACTTATACGCATACATACACACATCTACATACATACACGTAAAAAACGCACATACATGAACAAGCATAATGCAATTAGAAAGTCAAAAAGTGCCATGGAAGGCTCCCACTACTATCAAGAGATCAACATCTTCTAAGCTCAGTCACTATTTGTTTAAAAACTGTGCTACTGTCAATTTGCTGTCTGGTTTGCAATCATTGCGTATCCAGAGCAGTGACTGTGGTGTGTGGGCCCTATTAATTGCTCCAGTTACTTTCTGCTGAGCTCATTGTGTTTTTCACAGGTTAAAGGTGCTCTAACACTCAGACATGTCTCACTGCTACACCACGCCGGTGAACAGCTCAGATTTACACAGGGAGATAAAGTGGAAATGTTACAGCATTGGTATGTAGGTTATCAGTTAGACAAAGGTGGTGAACAGACCTTCTAAGGAAACATTCTGTGCACAGATGTGAATACAGGAGCCGAAATGTTGAGAGTAGCAGATGATTATTTAGCTCAGGTCACTTTTCTGAAGACATGAACAAAGTCCACATGCTGTCAGTGAAAGTGGTTCCAGTACTCAGCTTCAAGTATAACTCAGTAATGTACAGTATTGTTGAAGAAAGCATGCCTTGTGATTTCCAAATAATCAGTAGTGTTAACTGCATATTATGGAAAACACCTGTTGACAGGGACATGGTATGGAAGAGATTTGGACTTTTGATGAAGCTGAGCTGTTTTTATATGTTGGGATTGCACTATAGTCTTCATAACACGGTTAGTGAAACATTCCACACAAGTATGCAGTTTTCACCTGTAAGTTAGAAATACTCAAAGCCAATGAATGAAAATAAGTTAGCCGAGTGCAACATGACTGAAAACGTTGATGAAGTTTAAGGAAGTTAATGTAGTAGTAAAATTCCTAAGTTGGTTGATTTGATTTCTCAGTGTTTATATGATTAAAGTGAAGGCATTGTGATTTGTTATAGTTTTGTTAAGTGATGTATGATGAGATGAGAAACAGCTCTTTGAGGAAAGTGTGGTGGCTCTTAAAAGAGCCTTTGGTTGGTTGGCAGCAGCGAGCAGGTTTACTTGACTTGGCGGGCTTCTCGGTCTTCTTGGGCAGAAGAACAGCCTGGATGTTGGGCAGCACACCGCCCTGAGCGATGGTGACTCCGCCCAGCAGTTTGTTGAGCTCCTCGTCGTTGCGGACAGCCAGCTGCAGGTGACGGGGGATGATACGAGTCTTCTTGTTGTCGCGGGCAGCGTTTCCAGCCAACTCCAGGATCTCAGCGGTCAGGTACTCCAGCACGGCCGCCAGGTAGACGGGGGCACCGGCACCGACACGCTCGGCATAGTTACCTTTGCGGAGCAGCCTGTGGACACGGCCGACGGGGAACTGAAGCCCGGCACGGGAGGAGCGGGTCTTTGCCTTAGCTCTGGCTTTGCCTCCGGTTTTGCCTCTTCCACTCATCTTTGAGATACTTTCTAGAGTTACGACTCAGAGAAAATGTGCCGGTTACAGACACAACCCTCTGTTATATTGTCGGGGAGAGAGAGGAGGGGGTCCTGTCAGACCAACCAGAAAACAGGTTTCTACAGCGGGGCCGCTTTGGATTTTGGCGGACTTCTTTCTACTGATCTTCCGCCAATAAGCAGCGGAGATTTGGGCGGTGGGTCGCTCCTCAAGGCGGTGCTGAGCTCCAGCAGGAGCCCCTAACCAATCAGGAGCCGGAGGTCTGAAGGCAGCGTCATCATTTCGCAGGCCGCTCCTCACACTTTAAGAGCAGCGTGTCTCCTCTCTTTACTACACTTTTCTCCTGTTCAGAGAAAAGAAGAAACGATGGCAAGAACCAAGCAGGACCGCTCCGTAAATCCACCGGAGGCAAAGCCCCCAGGAAAGCAGCTGGCCACCAAGGCTGCCCGTAAGAGCGCCCCGGCCACCGGCGGCGTCAAGAAGCCTCACCGTTACAGGCCCGGTACCGTGGCTCTCAGAGAGATCCGTCGTTACCAAGAAATCCACCGAGCTGCTCATCCGCAAGCTGCCCTTCCAGCGCCTCGTCAGAGAAATCGCTCAGGACTTCAAGACCGACCTGCGCTTCCAGAGCTCCGCTGTCATGGCTCTGCAGGAGGCCAGCGAGGCTTACCTCGTCGGACTCTTGAGGACACCAACCTCTGCGCCATCCACGCCAAGAGAGTCACCATCATGCCCAAAGACATTCAGCTTGGCCCCGCCGTATCCGCGGAGAGCGCGCTTAAACTCTCTGCTCACCCCACCAACCACAAAGGCTCTTTTAAGAGCCACCTCACTCCCTCACTAAAGAACGCACTCCTCATGTGTACAAGTTTCACGTTTAATCATATACAATCAAGAATATGTACTTGTGTTATGTTTCATTAAGAGTTTATAGAAAGATACGTCCTCAATGTCCAGAACAGAACTGAGTGTGGTTTAAGCCAATGATGCAGTGGAAACAAATCAAATTTGTTGTTTGAAAAACCCATGATGAGGAAACAGCATTAGTCCATAGAAAACTATTCAAATCAAGAAATGGATGAAAAGTGTGCTTCATTAAAAATACTGAATCATAACTTATTTGAACTTGTCTCAGGCCATAAGTGACCTCAGTGTTCAATACACACTAAATAAAACTGAGCACTATAGCAGTGAGCTGTGGCTACTTGTGATGAGATTATAGAGGAGAGCAACACAGCACAACAATCTAAGTAGCAGCCTTTCTTTATTATTTATGTTTTAACAATATGGAACTCTAATTCACACACAAAACAAACAAACAGATGAATGACCAGCTCACCATGCTGCATAGTGAACTGACCCTTCTCAGCACCACTGCTACAATTCATTAACATACAGAGTCACTTTTTTTCAGTTGGCAGAACAACAATGTGCATCTAACAGTCCAAACTAGTTTCACCACTACTATCAGTGGCTGTGAAACAAATTCAAATATTCAAATCAGGTGACAATTCTTATTGTGTTTAACTGTACATGTACTGACGTAAACAGGCATTTAGAGACCTGCAACACAGAGTCGCATATTACGGTTTTATTATTATTTCCTCTCTGAACTCGAGACACATCAACTCACAGTTCTCGGGTTTACGTGTCACATTTTAAAAATCCGCTCAGACGTCACGAGGAAACCGTTACTTTGTTAACGTGCACGCGCTGCCTGAGGCACAGCAACTCAGCCAATCATGTGCGAGCGACAGTACATGCTCATTTGCATCAGGGCATACATATGAAGCGCTCCGACGAGTGAGTTTCCACCAGTTTCAGTAATACTCGTCTGAAGCAAACATGCCTGAGGTAGCTAAAGCACCCAAGAAGGGCTCCAAGAAAGCCGTCTCCAAAGCCACCAAGAGCGGCAAGAAGAGGAGACGCACCAGGAAGGAGAGCTATGCCATCTACGTGTACAAGGTCCTGAAGCAGGTCCACCCTGACACCGGTATCTCCTCCAAGGCTATGGGCTCATGAACTCCTTCGTGAGCGACATCTTTGAGCGCATAGCCGGAGAGGCCTCTCGTCTGGCTCACTACAACAAGCGCTCTACCATCACCTCCAGGGAGATCCAGACCGCTGTCCGCCTCCTGCTGCCCGGTGAGCTGGCCAAGCACGCCGTGTCTGAGGGAACAAAGGCCGTCACCAAGTACACCAGCTCCAAGTAAACTCGACGTTTACTACAACAACACAAAGGTCCTTTTCAGGACCACCCACCACTTCAACTAAGAGCTGTGTTTCTGCTGATTTAAAACCCATTTCAGAGTCTGTTCTGTTTGTTTTCAGCACCTTAAATGTTTCATTTGTTGACTGAAATTTCCTATTCAAACTAAAAGCTGTTTCAGTTCAACAACACGTAGCTGCTAAGAGAGCTTAAAAATAACACTCCTATCTCCTCCTGTGAAATCTTGTGACTTAACGTTGTTTTTTTTTTTTGTACAGAAATGGGATTCTTCCCAAATAAAACAATAGTAATATAAAGTAATAAATAAAATAGTCACAGGCAATTCAAGTCCCTATGTGTGCTTATCTAAGGACTGCAGGAGGAAGCCACAGTACATGGAAGAACATGCACACATAGCAAAGCCCCCCGCCGAGGTTACTGCAAACACAAATTGGCATTATAGCCATGACTTTTTCTGGAGCCGGAAATGACGATCTGAGAATGGGTTTTGTCATTTCAATACCACAGCCCTGCTTTACGGCAATTATCCTCCTCAAAGTTGTTTCGAAACATCTCAATGTTTTTATCCAAGTGCCAACTGCATGATCTGTACATCTTAAACTGCAACAGCTGAGCCTCCAGTGAAGATGAAAGGTCTTCTCCAGACTTCTGAAAGTCACTACAAACATTGAAATTTTTGCAGTCTAAAGACTAAGAATGAGTTAACAAGGAAGGGAGGAGGAAGATGAAGCCACCATTCGTGTAAAGACGCCTGTCTTACCCATGCAAAGTGCCCATGGTGGACGTGTAGTTTTAGACAGTGTAGTGACGTATTTTACACCATTTCTACTACCAAGAAAACCCCTATCAGCTGTATTAATTATTTATTTTTTGTCCTGTACTGTGAACTTCTGTATTTCTCTACTACAAGGCAGTTGAATCATACCATAGCCATGGTAATTGTCTGCCTTCACTACCCCTGTAACAAATGCAATCTCTGGGTATAAACTCATAATTCAACCTCGGAGCCCAATCCCATTTTTTATTTGTCACTCTTCTCAAGTCATCATTGTGGTGTGGTATTAAATTTTTTGCAGTCAAACTACACCACCTGTTGGTAGTGTGTATATAAAAACATCACAACTATGAGATAGCACATAGAATTATGTGTTGAAGTAAAAAAGAAGTAGTCAAGTAGACAAGTAACAAGACCTGCTCAATTTAGTACATTTACATTTAGTCATTTAGCAGACGCTTTTATCTAAAGCCACTTACAGAGAAGGGAACAATCAAGGTGTAGTGTGATAAGAAACCGTTAGTGCAACAGTAAAGTTGTAGCTAGTGCTTGGAGAGAAGGTAATCTCTGAAGAGCTGAGTCTTTTCACTGTGCAGGCTGGGAGGCCCGTCACGAGAGCATTACAGTAGTCTAGCCTTGAAATGACCACAGCTTCGGCCGGAGGTGAGGTCTGATTTTTCTGATGTTGTAAAGTGCAAAGCGGCATTTATCACATGTGTGATAGCTTGCGTGATGGTTGGGCTAATGGACTGAAGAAGGTTTGTTGGTATAGGGTCCAACAAGCATGTAGTAGGACAGCTACATGTCAACAGTTTGGATGCCTAACTCTCAGGGAGGGGTGTAAAGCCAGGAAATGAAGTGCAAGCAACTGTGCTAGGTTGCGAAAGTGCAGTAGCTGATTCAATGCTGCCCAGCTGGGCTGGAGAGAGACATGTAGTAGGACTGCTACATGATAAAGTGCTAGGAGCCAGGTCGGGAGTGAGCTGGTCAGAGAATTGGCTGCTGATTTCTGCCACTATATAAAGAAAAATGTTATCCATCATTACTTTAAACATGAAAATCAGGCACACAACCATCCAACACTGTGAAGAAACTGGCTCTTATGAGGACCACCCCAGGGAAGAAGACCAGGAGTTACCTCGGTTGCAGAGTTAAAGTAGCAGAGACTTCTCAGCATCAGCTGTTTAGAAGAGACTGCATGTATCAGGTCAATTCGCTTCAAAGGAACCACTACTGAGAGAGAGCAACAAGAAGATGATGATTACTTGGGCCAAGAAACACAAGATGTTATTTGATGTTAGACCAGTACAAATCTGTACATTCTACAGATGAGTCAAATTTAGGATTGTTGGTTCCAACCGCTGCTTCATTGTGAGACGCAGAGAATGTGAACAGATGATATCTGCATTTGTGGTTACGTGGTTAGAACCGGTTAGACAACACCAACAAACTGTTTAGTTGCCATGATAAAATGTCACTTTAATATACTGAATATTAATGAGGTAAGCAATTAAAACGGATTCAATAAATCATGGAGAATAAAGTCAGAAGCAAATTCTCTGTTTAATTTTACATTCACAATTTAAATAAAAATAAATATACTGGAAATATACAACGACGCAGAGAAACAGACAGAAACTTTTTGTATACATATAATCGCATCTTTTCACTTTGACTTTTTATTCAAATGAAAAATCTTACAGGATTCATCCTGTTGTTCAGTAGGTGGCGCCGAAGAGTTAACCATCAACCTTCATGAAAGACCAAAGAAGAAGAACACTAGAACTGCCTCTGTTTTCTGTCACGTCCTCAGACAAGCTGTAAATAGCGGGGAATACTACAGCTGGTTATTATTGTGCAGTCACCATCTGAACAGTAAAAATGAGTGGTCGCGGCAAGGGAGGAAAAGGACTCGGTAAAGGAGGCGCCAAGCGTCACCGTAAAGTTCTCCGTGATAACATCCAGGGAAATCACCAAGCCCGCTATCCGCCGTCTGGCTCGCCGTGGTGGAGTCAAGCGTATCTCCGGTCTCATCTACGAGGAGACTCGCGGTGTGTTGAAGGTTTTCCTGGAGAACGTCATCCGTGATGCCGTCACCTACACCGAGCACGCCAAGAGAAAGACCGTGACCGCCATGGATGTGGTCTATGCTCTCAAGAGGCAGGGACGCACTCTGTACGGCTTCGGCGGTTAAACTCCTTAACCTCCTCACCAACAAGACCAAAGGTCCTTTTAAGGGCCACACACTTCTTCTAGAAGAGTTGACTTCCTTTCTGCTCTCGGGTTAAACTTTTACCAGTACCGAGCATATTGCACTTCATTACAGGGAATTGTTAAGCATTGTCAATGTATGTATTTAATGTACTACAGTTATAATGAATTGTCTAGATTTAAAAATCCATCACCCAGTTACTTAAACAGCATATTAAGCTGCATCTAACTCAGCTACAGTGTTACTTAACAGCAATACGCACAGCAAAGGTGTTTGGCCCTAAATGCAACACATTCAGCATGTTCATTAAAAATTAAAATTTTATGGTAACTTGGAAAACAAGGTGACATAACATAAAAACTGTCCCCATCAATCCAAACAGTATTATAATAACTTCACTTAATTAAATTAATACAAATGCAATGGACCAGCATCCATATTCATCTGAAAACAATAATAAAAAACAACTAGTAAGAATAAGACTGATGATTCAGGTAGTATGTAACACTGCAATCCCTTCAGAACCATTTTGGATCTGTTTCTGTGATTGTGATATGTAGAACCACAAGTCTGACACCTGAGGCCACTGCACAAGATGAACAGAAAGCAGCAAAAGGAACATCATCTTGAACTAGCATCTATTTTAAAGTGCAGAAGGCTGAACTTGGGGTTACAGGGCCTTATCCTATGCATCCGCATAGTCAGCATATAGCAGAAAGTGACTGTGATTGTATCCAAAGCAACAATGTGATCTAACTGAGGAGCACTCACAGTCTCTACGTCTGGACAGAGTCTGAGCTGTCACACACTGTTAAAAGTTTTCTTTTGCTTCATTTACTGTAATATCTCACTTTCCATATTACGTTTTTAATATGAGTTGATTTGAGGCCACAGACATTTCCTTTTGTCTGAATGTATTCATTTCTTTCTGTGTGAATTGATGTGATCAGTACCTGATTACAGATCTGTGTTTTAAAAGCATTATAAAAATTATAAACCACACTTGACTGAGTGTGCTTACATTAGCTCCAAACCAGCTTCATGGACAGAGTGACATGGTTCAGTTTGTTAATTCAGTGATGGATTTTTTTTTTTTTAACATTAAGTCCTGCTGACCTCAGTATAAAATGTAAATGTGTGCTTCACATTTAATTTTAGATTCTGAAGATGAACAAGGGACCTCTTATGATTCACTGTTACTAAGTGAATTGTTTTAAATCCAATGTCTTTATAATTTTCATAATCAGCTCCACCAGTAATGCTGCTGGAGGTCAATTTTGATAAGATTCATCTTACAAAGAAAAAAAAAGCCAAATAGTTTATTTTAGCTCTGAAGAATCTGAACTGCTGGGTTACTCTGGGATTTCTAGTCTTTACTTTAAGTCCTTACTTTCAACATCAGCCGAATACAATTATTGTGTAACACATAATGGAGCTTTTATTTATATCACAATGATGAATAACAAAGGATTTTGATATTTAATAGTTGGTGTTTATTTTAAATATGAATCCTCAGCTGAAGAAATGTTCACAGCCACTGTGAGCGGCTCTGATATGAAGTCTGCCACCATAAGCCTCGGCCATCCTCAGTGTGTTTGCTGCTACCAGAATAACTTCAGTTTATGACAAAGCGACCGTCAACAGATGGTTGTTGTTACTTTGAGTCTCTGGACAAACATGTGGAGCAGCTGGAAAACGACTTTTGATGGAGCTCTGATTGATCTGAAAACATTTTAGGAGAGAAATGAGTGTGAAAAGTCGCCGAGCAGAGCTGGTCACGACGGCGAATGTGTGAGGTTTGGAGGCTCCTCAGACAAAATGCAGAGAGCATCAGAGCTCTACATGAGCTGAACACGAAGAGACACAAGTCCGCTATCGGCTCCCTTCACTGTCAGCCTTCAGCTCTTCTCCCACATTTAGTTTGGAGTGTTTTATCGATGAGGAGAAAACCACAAGTGGCACGGCGTTCACACTGCACAGAGGAGCCAACGGGCTGGGTTGAGTCTCCACGGTTCTCATGGTGTGTTTAAGTGCAGCCTCGCTGCTCTGAGCTCTCCAACAGTCCACTCACACTCTCGTGTTGACCTGAGTACGAACGGAAGACAAGATGGCAGAAGTAGCTCCAGCTCCAGCCGCCGCTCCGGCTAAAGCAGCCAAGAAGAAGGTGACCAAGCCGAAGAAGGCTGGCCCCAGCGTCAGAGACCTCATCGTCAAGTCTGTGTCCGCATCCAAGGAGCGGAACGGCGTGTCTCTGGCCGCCGTCAAGAAGGCTCTGGCTGCCGGAGGTTACGATGTGGAGAAGAACAAGGCCCGCGTTAAGGTCGCCATCAAGGCTCTGGTCACTAAGGGCACTCTGGTCCAGACCAAGGGCACCGGTGCCTCCGGCTCCTTCAAGATGAACAAGAAGGCTGCTGAGCCCAAAGCCAAGAAGCCCGCAGCCAAGAAAGCCGCTCCTAAAGCCAAGAAGCCCGCAGCCAAGAAAGCCACAACACCCAAAAAGACCAAGACAGCAGCAGCCAAGAAGCCCGCCGCTAAGAAGTCCCCCAAGAAGGCCAAGAAGCCCGCAGCAGCGCTCAAGAAGGCAGCCAAGAGCCCCAAGAAGGCCACCAAGAGCCCTAAGAAACCCACTGCAGCCAAGAAACCTGCACCCAAGAAAGCTCCCGCTAAGAAGGCTGCCAAGCCCAAAGCCAAGAAGGCAGCACCCAAGAAGAAGTGAGCTGGCTCCACTCAACTAACCTCCTCACTACAAAAACGGCTCTTTTAAGAGCCAACCACATCATTCACAAAGAGCTTACTCCTGAACATTCATTGGACATGTACATATTCATTGTATTCTCTTGATTATTGTCCTTAAGTTGTCAAGTATCATACTGTATAAATTATTATTGTATTTTTAAGAAACTATTGTAATTCAAAGGAAAAAAACAAAACAGTTTAGAAGCAAAGTGATACATACAAGCAAAACAATGAAAATTAGAAAGTCAAAAAGTGCCATGGAAGGCTCCCACTACTATCAAGAGATCGACGTCTTCTAAGCTCAGTCACTATTTGTTTAAAAACTGTGCTACTGTCAATTTGCTGTCTGGTTTGTAATCATTGCGTATCCAGAGCAGTGACTGTGCTCCATCAATTGCTCCAGTTACTTTCTGCTGAGCTCATTGTGTTTTTCACAGGTTAAAGGTGCTCTAACACTCAGACATGTCCCACTGCAACACTACACCAGTGAACAGCTCAGATTTACACAGGGAGCTAAAGTGGAAATGTTACAGCATTGGTATGTAGGTTATCAGTTAGACAAAGGTGGTGAACAGACCTTTTAAGGAAACATATTCTGTGCACAGAATGGAATACAGGAGCCGAAATGTAGATGAGTATATGATTATTTAGCTCAGGTCACTTTTCTGAAGACATGAACAAAGTCCACATGCTGTCAGTGAAAGTGGTTCCAGTACTCAGCTTCAAGTATAACTCAGTAATGTTACAGTATTGTTGAAGAAAGCATGCCTAGTGATTTCCAAATAATCAGTAGTGTTAACTGTATATTATGGAAAACACCTGTTGACAGGGACATGGTATGGAAGAGATTTGGACTTTTGATGAAGCTGAGCTGATTTTATATGTTGGGATTGCACTATAGTCTTCATAACACGGTTAGTGAACATTACACACAAGTATGCAGTTTTCACCTGTAAGTTAGAAATACTCAAAGCCAATGAATGAAAAATAAGTTAGCCGAGTGCAACATGACTGAAAACGTTGGTCAAGTTTAAGGAAGTTAATGTAGTAGTAAAATTACTAAGTTGGTTAGTTTGATTTCTCAGTGTTTATATGATTACAGTTTTTTTCTGATGGCTTAAACACTTACATGGATTCTTATAGCACAATTTCTAAAACTATTAACATTTATCACAAAACCCTTCACCGAGTTTGCAAAACTGAAAGCACAAACATTGCTTTGCACTTAGTTTGCAGTTTCGTAACACACACTTTGTATATGTGTAAATACAATTCACTGCACAGGACTCCTTTTGCAAAACTGTAAACACAGCTCCACTGCTTTACACTCAATTCCAGATGATCTACACACTCCTATCAAAAACTATACATATTTATGGCTATTTTTACACAATTCTGCCAACTGTCAGGCCACACTTTCACATGTGAAAACTATTATTTATAATTACTTCACTTTGCAATCAGCCTGAGCACTATAAACACCCCAGGAGATATTTTCCCCGGTGCCTAGCAATTGCATGTGATGTGGACGAGATTTTGTGGGCCAGACCCAGTAAGAAGACAAGACTGATTTTTTTCCCTCAATGATTGTCATTTATGTTGTTTTTTTTTTTTTTTTGTGCCTTGACCTGAAAAAACACACTTTATGTTTACGTATTTGGATGTGTGTAAATAATATCCATTCACTTTGACCCCTGTGTGTTACTGTAAAAGGTACTGAAAACCGATATGCCCTGCACACAGGATAAGCAAAAGCCAAATGAGTTTTTCATTGTTACTGTCAGTGTGCAGTGGCTGCTTTGTGTGCTTACTGATATTATGAGTTGTGTGCACCGTCGGATACAAAAATAACTATTTTTAAAAGAGTGCGAACAGTTTAGCAAAAAGTGCTTATGCAACAGTACAAAAACATGTTTTTGCAAGTGATCTACTGTGTTTTGCGATTTGTGTGTAGAGTTTTGCAAAAAAAGCCAAAAGTTTCAAAAATTGCGTCTTAGCTATCAGAAAAAACTGTAAAGTGAAGGCATTGTGATTTGTTATAGTTTTGTTAAGTGATGTATGATGAGATGAGAAACAGCTCTTTGAGGAAAGTGTGGTGGCTCTTAAAAGAGCCTTTGTGTTGGTCGCAGCAGTGAGCAGGTTTACTTGGACTTGGCGGGCTTCTCGGTCTTCTTGGGCAGAAGAACAGCCTGGATGTTGGGCAGCACACCGCCCTGAGCGATGGTGACTCCACCCAGCAGTTTGTTGAGCTCCTCGTCGTTGCGGACAGCCAGCTGCAGGTGACGGGGGATGATACGAGTCTTCTTGTTGTCGCGGGCAGCGTTTCCAGCCAACTCCAGGATCTCAGCGGTCAGGTACTCCAGCACGGCCGCCAGGTAGACGGGGGCAACCGGCACCGACACGCTCGGCATAGTTACCTTTGCGGAGCAGCCTGTGGACACGGCCGACGGGGAACTGAAGCCCGGCACGGGAGGAGCGGGTCTTTGCCTTAGCTCTGGCTTTGCCGCCGGTTTTGCCTCTTCCACTCATCTTTGAGATACTTTCTAGAGTTACGACTCAGAGAAAATGTGCCGACTACAGACACAACCCTCTGTTATATTGTCGGGGAGAGAGAGGAGGGGGTGAGCGGATACTTGACACACCAACCAGAAAACAGGTTTCTACAGAGGGGCCGCTTTGGATTTTGGCGGACTTCTTTCTACTGATCTTCCGCCAATAAGCAGCGGAGATTTGGGCGGTGGGTCGCTCCTCAAGGCGGTGCTGAGCTCCAGCAGGAGCCCCTAACCAATCAGGAGCCGGAGGTCTGAAGCAGCGTCATCATTTCGCAGCCGCTCTCACACTTTAAGAGCAGCGTGTCTCCTCTCTTTACTACACTTTTCTCCTGTTCAGAGAAAGAAGAAACGATGGCAAGAACCAAGCAGACCGCTCGTAAATCCACCGGAGGCAAAGCCCCCAGGAAGCAGCTGGCCACCAAGGCTGCCCGTAAGAGCGCCCCGGCCACCGGCGGCGTCAAGAAGCCTCACCGTTACAGGCCCGGTACCGTGGCTCTCAGAGAGATCCGTCGTTACCAGAAATCCACCGAGCTGCTCATCCGCAAGCTGCCCTTCCAGCGCCTCGTCAGAGAAATCGCTCAGGACTTCAAGACCGACCTGCGCTTCCAGAGCTCCGCTGTCATGGCTCTGCAGGAGGCCAGCGAGGCTTACCTCGTCGGACTCTTTGAGGACACCAACCTCTGCGCCATCCACGCCAAGAGAGTCACCATCATGCCCAAAGACATTCAGCTGGCCCGCCGCATCCGTGGAGAGCGCGCTTAAACTCTGCTCACCCACCAACCACAAAGGCTCTTTTAAGAGCCACCTCACTTCTCACTAAAGAACGCACTCCTCATGTGTACAAGTTTCACGTTTAATCATATACAATCAAGAATATGTACTTGTGTTATGTTTCATTAAGAGTTTATAGAAAGATACGTCCTCAATGTCCAGAACAGAACTGAGTGTGGTTTTAAGCCAATGATGCAGTGGAAACAAATCAAATTTGTTAATTGAAAAACCCATGATGAGGAAACAGCATTAGTCCATAGAAAACTATTCAAATCAAGAAATGGATGAAAAGTGCTTCATTAAAAATACTGAATCATAACTTATTTGAACTTGTCTCAAGCCATAAGTGACCTCAGTGTTCAATACACACTAAATAAAACTGAGCACTATAGCAGTGAGCTGTGGCTACTTGTGATGAGATTATAGAGGAGAGCAACACAGCACAACAATCTAAGTAGCAGCCTTCCTTTATTATTTATGTTTTAACAATATGGAACTCTAATTCACACACAAAACAAACAAACAGATGAATGACCAGCTCACCATGCTGCACAGTGAACTGACCCTTCTCAGCACCACTGCTACAATTCATTAACATACAGTGTCACCATCATGCCCAAAGACATTCAGCTGGCCCGCCGCATCCGTGGAGAGCGCGCTTAAACCCTCTGCTCACCCACCAACCACAAAGGCTCTTTTAAGAGCCACCTCACTTCTCACTAAAGAACGCACTCCTGCTGGTATGATAGTATGTGTCAATATATAAAATTTTGCACTTACAAGGATGCAGAATAAACACTTAAGTAAAAAAAATATAGGGAGGAAAAAAAGAAGTATTAAAGTATAACCAACAAATGTATATACAATATCTTCTAAAAAGACAGCTGTAATGCAAGGATGGTGTCGTACGTGAACTCATGTAATATTACAATGAGAAATAACATTTGATGTCAGGCAGATTATATTACAATGTGACATGGTATCAAGGTAAGTGGCATGATGTAAATAATGTTGCACATGGTGTTTGTGCTGCTCCCTCTCCAGCAGACCACTAGAGTCAAGGCCTACACACTCTGAAGGACATCAGTCTCCTCAGGTGAAGCCAACATTGACGCTTCTTGTAAAGAGCCTGCATGCAAGCCCAGTCAAGTTTATTGTTAAGACCCAAGAATTTGTAGCCACTTGATTTGATGCCATTTGTGAATCAATGCACAGAATTCAGATTTTACAATACTAAAATAAACACAGGAAAGCAACTCTTCTAGAAGAAGTGTGTGGCCCTTAAAAGGACCTTTGGTTTAGTTGGTGATGAGGTTAAGGAGTTTAACCGCCGAAGCCGTACAGAGTGCGTCCCTGCCTCTTGAGAGCATAGACCACATCCATGGCGGTCACGGTCTTTCTCTTGGCGTGCTCGGTGTAGGTGACGGCATCACGGATGACGTTCTCCAGGAAAACCTTCAATACACCGCGAGTCTCCTCGTAGATGAGACCGGAGATACGCTTGACTCCACCACGGCGAGCCAGACGGCGGATAGCGGGCTTGGTGATTCCCTGGATGTTATCACGGAGAACTTTACGGTGACGCTTGGCGCCTCCTTTACCGAGTCCTTTTCCTCCCTTCCCACGACCACTCATTTTTACTGTTCAGATGGTGACTGTACAATAATATCCAACTGTAGTACTCCCCGCTATTTACAGCTTGTCTGAGAACGTGACAGAAAACAGAGGCAGTCCTAGTGTTCTTCTTCTTTGGTCTTTCATAAAGTTTGATGTTAACTCTTCGGCGCCACCTTTCCTTCAGGAAAGAAAGAAGCACAACTGATAACATCCTAAGACTGGCAGAAAATGTTCAGCGAGGATTTAATAAAAAAGAAATAACAATTAGTGTATTCTTTGATATCGAAAAAGCATTTGACAAAATGTGGCATGCAGGACTCATATACAGGCTACTGGACCAGAATCTCCCTCAACAAATGATAGTGCTTTTAAACAGTTTTTTAAACAGAGAAATCTCAGTTAAAGTTGGAACATCAATTTCTAACAGATTTTGCCCAGAAGCCGGTGTACCCCAAGGTTCAGCCCTCAGTCCCTTACTTTTCCTCCTTTACATTAGTGACATATACTACCCACCTAGAGGAAAGGGCCAAGTCTCCCAGTTTGCAGATGACCTCTGCTACTGGACCTCCTCTAAGAACCTAAAACACACTGCCAAAAAGCTCCAAGTGTGCATCACAGAGATGGAAGAATGGGCAAATATGTGGAGAATAAAACTAAACCCAGCCAAAACACAGTGTCTATTTTTTACCAGACACCCACGTAAAACAGACCAAACAAACCTCAGTCTTAAACTTTATGGCAAAACTCTTCAGGTCACCCCAACAGCCAAATATTTTCACTTTTCAGCAGAACATGCAGTGGACAGCACACATTGCTGAAGTGGAAAAGAGGCCAGGCGCAGACTAAACTACCTGAAAGTACTCTGCAGGAGCAAATCCAGAAACTGCCTCTGAAGGTCTACCAGTCGTACATCCGACACCTGTTCAAATATGCAGCACCTGCCTGGTGTAATATAGGAAGAGCCCAACTGACAAATGACACCAAAAGTACTTTTAGGCTATTCGCTTTTATTTTTATCTACTATGTCTTTTTCTCTCATGCCTGAAGATCATGTCTCTCACCATGATGTTCCATTGTTTTATATATTTATTATTTTAACCTTTTATATTAAATAGAATAGTGGAAAAGGGGAAGAGGGGAGTATATATATCTATATATTTAAAAAAAAAAAAAAAAAAGAAAAGAAAAAAAAAGTGTTGTGTTCATTATGCGTGTGTATACATACACTAACTCTATTTGCCTTTTCCTCCCTTTGCCCCCCCATGCCCACGGAGAAAACTGGGACTGAAGAGGGCGGCTGCCCTGAACAGTCCCCACAGGAACCAAGATTTTCTGCTGCTGCTCAGCACCACCTACTGAACAACAGAATGAATCGGGGACAACATGTCTCCTGTAAGATTTTTCATTTGAATAAAAGTCAAAGTGAAAAGATGCGATTATATGTATACAAAAAGTTTGTTTCTCTCTGCGTCTTTGTATGTTCCAATATATATATATATATATATATATATACTCTCTCTGTGAACTCTGTGGAGCAGCCTCAAACCTTCATCCTGACCTGGAGGGGCTTTATTTACATCAATGACATGTTGATACATTCATTTATATTTTCTGACTTTTTACACTTCTATTTATTCAATAATTTGAGGGAAAGCCATGCACTGAATTTTCTGAATTACTATGTATGTATGCAATGCTCATTGAGCTAACTGCAATTGTAAGTTGCTGTATGAATTTTAAGTTCATTTTGCAGAAATAATTCATAAGTTAAACAATAGTATTAAGTTAAATAAATAAATAATCTGATAAAATGTAAAATCAAGGTGTTAAAAGGGTGGAACTAATGTTTCTCAGGTGTGGTATCACTACGGTGATTTTTTGTGAGGACTATGTACGACACATGTTGCGCATGTCATCAGCTTCTGTTGTTTTTCATTCATTCATTCATTCATTTTTTATGCTAAAGTTATGCTGAAGTTATGGACTGTTGTGGAAGTTATGAACGGACTCTAAAGGGACTTTAAAGATCATTAACCTCTTTTCACGGCAAGCGGCCAACGAGGTATTTGTCGGAGTTGTAGTTCTTTCTTTTATACGCGCCTCATTTGCATTTCATTTTAGATGCTAACGTAGCTACGTGTGTTTGCAATATGTCTGTTCGTGTAAATACAGTTCTCACGGCGTGATGGTGATGAGAAAGACATGCAGGGAGGAGAAGCAAGTCATAGTCACAGCAATAAACGCCCGTTTCAAAGAACGATTTGTGTCCGTAATGTTGTGAAGAGAGCTACACCAATTTTCAAATGTACTAATAGTTAATAATGTGCCACTGAAATGTGAAAATAATGAAATGATGAATGAATAATGAATAATAAACAGAAAAACGGAATAATGAAAAATTGAAAATAATGTCCATGAACTCCATCCAGCTTATAAAGATGTACAGATCATGCAGTGGGACACTTGGATAAATCATTGAAATGCTTCAAAACAACTTTGACCAGGTAACGTCTAGAAGATAACTGGTAAAGCAAAATAGGCTGTAGTACGAAATAACAACAAAATCCCATCGGGCACATCTCTATAGATTGTCATGACCTATGGTGCATACTTGACCTGCTTCAGAAAAATGTATGTTCAGAGTTTCAGAGTTTAAATCGTCTGAACAATGTCACCTTTCTAATGACCAGTGGGGGACTGTATAAGAATATATATATACAAATCTAAGTTTGGTTATGTTGAGTCGTATGGAGAAATGACTCTACTTGGTACTTGATTTACCCCAGTTTCCTCATGGGTTTATGGTCTCGATCAGTATTTTCAAGTCTTTTCTCATACAGCACAATGTTCCTTTTGTGAATTATGAATGAAGTATGCCACCCACCAGCTCTCATTCAAATATTGTCACCTCTGGCTCCGAAAATAAATATGGCCATGGCTATAATGCCAATTTGAGAATTCAAAATGGTTGTTGACATTAATGTGGACACAACCAAAGTGCATGAAATTGTCACAAACATGGTGTTCGACTTTTTTGCTACTGTGGTCAGCTGTACAGACACCATGAAATGTATTCACAATGTTATTCAGCCATCATAGCTATATGTCAGCTATATGTCATCAAACATATAGCTGAAGCCACAGCTTCTGATTCCTGATTTTTTCTTTTATTTGATCAGAAAAGTATGTTTTTATAATCAAATGTTACAAACCAGGTTTGAAAACAGCAAATGCACAAGGGAAACACCAGTTAAACACCAGTTCAGAGTGTAGTAGCAATGCTGCAAATCATTTGCCATCTCAGTCTTACAATGAGCTAACAGTTATAAGCCATTTGACATCATGAATGTTTTCTGATTTTTTTTAAACAAAGATTTCGATTACTGCTACTGTTTTTTATAATTCATAAAATCAAAATATTTAAAATGATAATTATAATTTTAGTCGAATAGATGGTAATGGTATTGACGTGATCTGTGGTAAAACTGCAAAGGTCTGAAGATGGACTACAAAACGCGCACCTGAGATACTGCTCTTACCGTGTTGTTTTATGCAATCGTGGACAAACCGATGAAAAATGTGTCTTCATTATCAACGTCAGAATTCAAACAGTTACAGTTACAAACAGCTTTTAGTCTGCGTGGGAACGCAGCTCCACAGTCAACACCACAACACACTTCATGATCAAAGTTTTTACATCACGTCAACACATCTGTCGCGCTCTCTGTCTTTTCTGCAGTCTGTATCACACTGTAAAATAAATTAATTTTTATTTAATGCCTGGTTGTGAATGACTGAACGCTGCGTCATTTTTTGTCGCTGCCGCATGGAATTGTGGGGCGGCATTACCTCTTTTCCTTTCGTAAAGGATGGTCCGGTGTATCCTATGCTAAAGGAGATAAAGGAAGCATTGGGGCTCCATTCCTTAACAGTTTGTGAATTCAAATAGCTCTTATCATGGCGGCTATGTTAATACTTCCGGTCATTTCACTCAATTAGGAAGGTTCCTAAGCAAATTTGACTAGTCAGTAACTTCCCAGCATTAACATACAATAGAGCAGCGTTAGTTGTTCAGTCTAGTTCAATCTAATCTTGTTCAACTCAGCAGCAGGAGTAATCACTTATCAACACGTGTGGCTTATAATCACACTCAGTGTAAACTGTTCTGGAAGTTTGATAAGTATCATTTTATAAATTCTCATTGAAACACAATCTGATTACCATAAGTCAAGGGCATATTTTTGATTGCGTATTATTGTTAAAAGGTGAAACTTGTACACATAAGGAGTAAGTTCTTTAGTGAGGAGTGGTTGGTTATACTTTAATACTTCTTTTTTTCCTCCCTATATTTTTTTTACTTAAGTGTTTATTCTGCATCCTTGTAAGTGCAAATTTTTAAGTATTATATATTGACACATACTATCATACCAGCAGGAGTGCGTTCTTTAGTGAGAAGTGAGGTGGCTCTTAAAAGAGCCTTTGTGGTTGGTAGGTGAGCAGAGTTTAAGCGCGCTCTCCGCGGATGCGGCGGGCCAGCTGGATGTCTTTAGGCATGATGGTGACTCTCTTGGCGTGGATGGCGCAGAGGTTGGTGTCCTCAAAGAGTCCGACGACGGTAAGCCCTCGCTGGCCTCCTGCAGAGCCATGACAGCGGAGCTCTGGAAGCGCAGGTCGGTCTTGAAGTCCTGAGCGATTTCTCTGACGAGGCGCTGGAAGGGCAGCTTGCGGATGAGCAGCTCGGTGGATTTCTGGGTAACGGACGGATCTCTCTGAGAGCCACGGTACCGGGCCTGTAACGGTGAGGCTTCTTGACGCCCCGGTGGCCGGGCGCTCTTACGGGCAGCCTTAGTGGCCAGCTGCTTCCTGGGGGCTTTGCCTCCGGTGGATTTACGAGCGGTCTGCTGGTTCTTGCCATCGTTTTCTTCTTCTCTGAACAGGAGAAAAGTGTAGTAAAGAGAGGAGACACGCTGCTCTTAAAGTGTGAGAGCGGCCTGCGAAATGATGACGCTGGCTTCAGACCTCCGGCTCCTGATTGGTTAGGGCTCCTGCTGGAGCTCAGCACCGCCTTGAGGAGCGACCCCACCGCCCAAATCCTCCGCTGCTTATTGGCGGAAGATCAGTAGAAAGAAGTCCGCCAAAATCCAAAGCGGCTAAACCTGTTTTCTGGTTGGTCTGACAGGACCCCCTCCTCTCTCTCCCCGACAATATAACAGAGGGTTGTGTCTGTAGTCGGCACATTTTCTCTGAGTCGTAACTCTAGAAAGTATCTCAAAGATGAGTGGAAGAGGCACAAACCGGAGGCAAAGCCAGAGCTAAGGCAAAGAACCCGCTCCTCCCGTGCCGGGCTTCAGTTCCCCGTCGGCCGTGTCCACAGGCTGCTCCGCAAAGGTAACTATGCCGAGCGTGTCGGTGCCGGTGCCCCCCGTCTACCTGGCGGCGTCGCTGGGCTGGAGTACCTGACCGCTGAGATCCTGGAGTTGGCTGGGAAACGCTGCCCGCGACAACAAGAAGACTCGTATCATCCCCCGTCACCTGCAGCTGGCTGTCCGCAACGACGAGGAGCTCAACAAACTGCTGGGCGGAGTCACCATCGCTCAGGGCGGTGTGCTGCCCAACATCCAGGCTGTTCTTCTGCCCAAGAAGACCGAGAAGCCCGCCAAGTCCAAGTAAACCTGCTCGCTGCTGCAACCAACACAAAGGCTCTTTTAAGAGCCACCACACTTTCCTCAAAGAGCTGTTTCTCATCTCTATAATATACTAATTGATAACAATTTAAAGCTAGAAAGGTTCAATTGTCTAAATATGACTGTTAACACTTACTCCAAAACTGATGTTTGTATCACAGTGCCCTATTCTGATTGTGCTGCAAAATAAACCAACACCTTGGATTTACTTGTTGTCACAGATAACATAACCATCTTAGCCTTAAGCTTGTAAGTTTCCTTTCCTTTCATTAACCGTAACATGCCCTGGCACCAGTGCCTATTGTCAGCAAGAACAAGATCATTGTGACTTGGATCAACATGCTAAGTGAATACAATGAAAGTCACCACTTGGCAGAACATTTGAGCACCAGTATACGTCTTCACCTCTGTGCACAGAGCAGACGGCACGTTTCTTCATTAAGTTTGTTGGCCATGAATGTCACAGTAAAAACCCGAACTTATAACGTACAGTAACATGTTAAAATCTTAAAATATAGTTTTACACCGCTGTATTATTTCCACGTATAAAATGCAGCATATGTATTTAAAACCTGCACTTCAGCTGCTCAATGAAAAGGACCAGGCACATGAAACATACATTGTCACTTTTGATGTTTTAGAACAGCTTCAACCTCATTTTCAATGAGGCCTCCTCAATACTTACTATCAAATAAACAATTATGGCAATAATAATCACCATACATCTTTGTCTAATAAAGATACTCTTTGGTAAGAAATAACACAAAAATATTGTAAACATCCGCTATGAAATAAGTTAAGAAAAATAATATGCTGAGGTAATTTAGAGTTTTTATGCTTTCATGTAGATTAAGGTATCCACTCATGTGATGTCATAATGCATTTTTGCACAATAAACAGGAGTAAGCTCTTTAAAGATGATGTGGTTGGCTCTTAAAAGAGCCGTTTTTTGTCAGGACGTTAGTTTTGAGTGGAGCCAGCTCACTTCTTCTTGGGTGCTGCCTTCTTGGCTTTGGGCTTGGCAGCCTTCTTAGCGGGAGCTTTCTTGGGTGCAGGTTTCTTGGCTGCAGCGGGTTTCTTGGGGCTCTTGGTGGCCTTCTTGGGGCTCTTGGCTGCCTTCTTGGGCGCTGCTGCGGGCTTCTTGGCCTTCTTGGGGGACTTCTTTGCGGCGGGCTTCTTGGCTGCTGCCGTCTTGGTCTTTTTGGGTGTTGTGGCTTTCTTGGCTGCGGGCTTCTTGGCTTTAGGAGCGGCTTTCTTGGCTGCGGGCTTCTTGGCTTTGGGCTCAGCAGCCTTCTTGTTCATCTTGAAGGAGCCGGAGGCGCCGGTGCCCTTGGTCTGGACCAGAGTGCCCTTAGTGACCAGAGCCTTGATGGCGACCTTAACGCGGGCCTTGTTCTTCTCCACATCGTAACCTCCGGCAGCCAGAGCCTTCTTGACGGCGGCCAGAGACACGCCGTTGCGCTCCTTGGATGCGGACACGGACTTGACGATGAGGTCTCTGACGCTGGGGCCAGCCTTCTTCGGCTTGGTCACCTTCTTCTTGGCTGCTTTAGCCGGAGCGGCGGCTGGAGCTGGAGCTACTTCTGCCATCTTGTCTTCCGTTCGTACTCAGGACAACACGAGAGTGTGAGTGGACTGTTGGAGAGCTCAGAGCAGCGAGGCTGCACTTAAACACACCATGAGAACCGTGGAGACTCAACCCAGCCCGTGGCTCCTCTGTGCAGTGTGAACGCCGTGCCACTTGTGTTTTCTCCTCATCGATAAAACACTCCAAACTAAATGTGGGAGAAGAGCTGAAGGCTGACAGTGAAGGGAGCCGATAGCGGACTTGTGTCTCTTCGTGTTCAGCTCATGTAGAGCTCTGATGCTCTCTGCATTTTGTCTGAGGAGCCTCCAAACCTCACACATTCGCCGTCGTGACCAGCTCTGCTCGGCGACTTTTCACACTCATTTCTCTCCTAAAATGTTTTCAAATCAATCAGAGCTCCATCAAAAGTCGTTTTCCAGCTGCTCCACATGTTTGTCCAGAGACTCAAAGTAACAACAACCATCTGTTGACGGTCACTTTGTCATAAACTGAAGTTATTCTGGTAGCAGCAAACACACTGAGGGTGGCCGAGGTTTATGGTGCCAGACTTCATATCAGAGCTGCTCACAGTGGCTGTGAACATTTCTTCTGCTGAGGATTCATATTTAAAATAAACACCAACTATTAAATGTCAAAATCCTTTGTTATTCATCATTGTGATATAAATAAAAGCTCCATTATGTGTTACACAATAATTGTATTCGGCTAATGTTGAAAGTAAGGACTTAAAGTAAAGACTAGAAATCCCAGAGTAACCCAGCAGTTCAGATTCTTCAGAGCTAAAATAAACTATTTAAACTTTTTTTTTTCTTTGTAAGATCAATCTTATCAAAATTGACCTCCAGCAGCATTACTGATGGAGCTGATTATGAAAATTATAAAGACATTGGATTTAAAACACTTCACTTAGTAACAGTGAATCATAAGAGGTCCCTTGTTCATCTTCAGAATCTAAAATTAAATGTGAAGCACACATTTACATTTTATACTGAGGTCAGCAGGACTTAATGTAAAAAAAAAAAAAAAATCCATCACTGAATTAACAAACTGAACCATGTCACTCTGTCCATGAAGCTGGTTTGGAGCTAATGTAAGCACACTCAGTCAAGTGTGGTTTATAATTGCTTTTAAAACACAGACCTGTAATCAGCTACTGATCACATCAATTCACACAGAAAGAAATGAATACATTCAGACAAAATGAAATGTCTGTGGCCTCAAATCAACTCATATTAAAAACGTAATATGGAAAGTGAGATATTACAGTAAATGAAGCAAAAGAAAACTTTTGACAGTGTGTGACAGCTCAGACTCTGTCCAGACGTAGAGACTGTGAGTGCTCCTCAGTTAGATCACATTGTTGCTTCGGAGACAATCAGTCACTTTCTGCTATATGCTGACTATGCGGATGCATAGGATAGGGCCCTGTAACCCCAAGTTCAGCCTTCTGCACTTTAAAATAGATGCTAGTTCAAGATGATGTTCCTTTTGCTGCTTTCTGTTCATCTTGTGCAGTGGCCTCAGGTGTCAGACTTGTGGTTCTACATATCACAATCACAGAAACAGATCCAAAATGGTTCTGAAGGGATTGCAGTGTTACATACTACCTGAATCATCAGTCTTATTCTTACTAGTTGTTTTTTATTATTGTTTTCAGATGAATATGGATGCTGGTCCATTGCATTTGTATTAATTTAATTAAGTGAAGTTATTATTATAATACTGTTTGGATTGATGGGGACAGTTTTTATGTTATGTCACCTTGTTTTCCAAGTTACCATAAACATTTTTAATGAACATGCTGAATGTGTTGCATTTAGGGCCAAACACCTTTACTGTGTGTAGTGCTGTTAAGTAACACTGTAGCTGAGTTAGATGCAGCTTAATATGCTGTTTAAGTAACTGGGTGATGGTTTAATAAATTGACAGTGGTTTATTATAACTGTAGTACATTAAACATACATCGACAGTGCTTCAGTTTCCTGTAGTGGAGTGCAATATGCTCGGTACTGGTAATAGTTTAACCCGAAAGCAGAAAGGAAGTCAACTCTTCTAGAAGAAGTGTGTGGCCCTTAAAAGGACCTTTGGTTTTGTTGGTGATGAGGTTGAGGAGTTTAACCGCCGAAGCCGTACAGAGTGCGTCCCTGCCTCTTGAGAGCATAGACCACATCCATGGCGGTCACGGTCTTTCTCTTGGCGTGCTCGGTGTAGGTGACGGCATCACGGATGACGTTCTCCAGGAAAACCTTCAACACACCGCGAGTCTCCTCGTAGATGAGACCGGAGATACGCTTGACTCCACCACGGCGAGCCAGACGGCGGATAGCGGGCTTGGTGATTCCCTGGATGTTATCACGGAGAACTTTACGGTGACGCTTGGCGCCTCCTTTACCGAGTCCTTTTCCTCCCTTGCCCCGACCACTCATTTTCACTGTTCAGGTGTTGACTGCACAATAATATCCAATTGTAATATTCCCCGCTATTTACAGCTTGTCTGAGGACGTGACAGAAAACAGAGGCAGTCCTAGTGTTCTTCTTCTTTGGTCTTTCATGAAGGTTGATGGTTAACTCTTCGGCGCCACCTACTGAACAACCGGATGAATCCTGTAAGATTTTTCATTTGAATAAAAAGTCAAAGTGAAAAGATGCGATTATATGTATACAAAAAGTTTCTGTCTGTTTCTCTGCGTCGTTGTATTTTCCAGTATATCCAGTATATATTTCCAGTATATTTATTTTTATTTAAATTGTGAATGTAAAATTAAACACAGAGAATTTGCTTCTGACTTTATTCTCCATGATTTATTGAATCCGTTTTAATTGCTTACCTCATCAATATTCAGTGTATTAAAGTGACATTTTATCATGGCAACTAAACAGTTTGTTGGTGTTGTATTATAAATCAGTGAGCTCCTTCTGTGGTGTATCAGGGTGCTTTGTGATTGGCTGCAGCTGTGTCTCTGTCTCCCAGGTGAGTACAGGTGGAGCTTCCTGTCTGAGGTGCTGAAGTGACACCAACAGAGCAGGTAGCTGCTGTCTCTGTCCAGGGTGCTGAACGTGCGCTGCTGTTGAACTCTGTGGAGCAGCCTCAAACCTTCATCCTGACTGGGAGGGCCTTTTTCTACATCAAAGACATGTTGATACATTTAATTATATTCTCTTCATTCATTAATGTGAGCGATAACCAAGGACATTTTTTTAAGATGAGGAAGTTTCAGATAGGGGTTAAGGCCACTGGGTTTTACAATTGTTGAATTCATAAGAATCTACAAGCAATCCGAAGCAAGGTTTAGGCTAACCGGTTCTAACCACGTAACCACAAATGCAGATATCATCTGTTCACATTCTCTGCGTCTCACAATGAAGCAGAGGTTGGAACCAACTATCCTAAATTTGACTCATCTGTAGAATGTACAGATTTGTACTGGTCTAACATCAAATAACATCTTGTGTTTCTTGGCCCAAGTAATCATCATCTTCTTGTTGCTCTCTCTCAGTAGTGGTTCCTTTGAAGCGAATTGACCTGATACATGCAGTCTCTTCTAAACAGCTGATGCTGAGAAGTCTCTGCTACTTTAACTCTGCAACCGAGGTAACTCCTGGTCTTCTTCCCTGGGGTGGTCCTCATAAGAGCCAGTTTCTTCACAGTGTTTGATGGTTGTGTGCCTGATTTTCATGTTTAAAGTAATGATGGATATCATTTCTCTTTATATAGTGGCAGAAATCAGCAGCCAATTCTCTGACCAGCTCACTCCCGACCTGACTCCTAGCACTTTATCATGTAGCAGTCCTACTACATGTCTCTCTCCAGCCCAGCTGGGCAGCATTGAATCAGCTACTGTACTTTCGCAACCTAGCACAGTTGCTTGCACTTCATTTCCTGGCTTTACACCCCTCCCTGAGAGTTAGGCATCCAAACTGTTGACATGTAGCTGTCCTACTACATGCTTGTTGGACCCTATACCAACAAACCTTCTTCAGTCCATTAGCCCAACCATCACGCAAGCTATCACACATGTGATAAATGCCACTTTGCACTTTACAACATCAGAAAAATCAGACCTTACCTAAGGCAACACACCACTCAGCTCCTGACCGAAGCTGTGGTCATTTCAAGGCTAGACTACTGTAATGCTCTCGTGACGGGCCTCCCAGACTGCACAGTGAAAAGACTCAGCTCTTCAGAGATTTCTTATCGCACTAGACCTTGATTGTACCCTAAGCATCTGCTAAATGACTAAATGTAAATGTACTGAATTGAGCAGGTCTTGTTATAATATGGAAAGCAAACATACTGCTGCAAAGTGCTAGTCAGCGTTAGTGTAAGTGTGACTTATTGCTTTGCCCACGAGTTTACTTTGAATGGCATTGACGCGCATGAGTAACAATGTAGTAGGTTAACTAGATACCACCTCAGTAATGAAAAACACTATCTGATGTGACAGAACTTCATTAGTTCATGAAATATTGTCTTAATATCAAATCTAAAGCCCCTTTTCTTTCACCACTTGAGAGTACTAGACAATAGCTCAAGATAAAGGTGGTCTGATTTTAGTATACATTTAAGAACAGGTAAGTATCTTTTAATGTTAACTCATTCTTAGTCTTTAGACTGCAAAGATTTGAAAGTTTGTAGTGACTTTCAGAAGTCTGGAGAAGACCTTTCATCTTCACTGGATGCTCAGCTGTTGCAGTTTAAGATGTAGAGATCATGCAGTTGGGCACTTGGATAAAACATTGAGATGTTTCAAAACAACTTTGAGGAGGTAATAAGTAGAGGATGATTACAGTAGAGCAGGGCTTTGGTATGAAATGATAAAACCTATTGTCAGATCATCATTTCCAGCTCTAAAGAAGAGAAAAAAAAGTCATGGCTATAACGCCAAATTTGTGTTTGCAGCAACCTCAGCAGGGGGGCTTTTCTATGTGTGCGTGTTCTTCCATGTACTGTGGTTTCCTCCCACAGTCCTTAGCACACACAGGGGACTTTGACTGCCGGTGACTTGGGTATAGTCCCGTCTCTAAAAGTCAGCATCTTATTGCCTCATTGTCTTGTCGTTTTTTAAAAGGTGTTTGTAGAGGTTTGAGAGCTTTGAGCTTGCGATGGCTTACTCTGTCCTCCTTTTCCATTAAAAAGTTACGTTCCACAGGCAGTGTCTGTAGCTAGCCCAGTTGTAGAGCTCAGGAAAAAATCCACTTCAGAAACGTTTTTTGTAATAAAGAAACATATAAACTTCTGTTTTATTACTTGTTTCAAGGTCAAGGTTTCACTGAGTTACAAATCATTGTGACTGACTAACACACTTGTTGTAACTAAAAAAGAAAAAAGGAGCAGCAACAGGTAAGAAAACCGTTAGCTTCCACCGCTCAAGCTCTGACTGCTCGTTAACAACAAACACACCGAAGCACACATACGGTCTTAAAGGGGAAGTACACCTTTTTAATCAACCAGTACCAAATCACTTAAAACCCCAAGTTCTAATATTCTTTTACGTTTTTAAACATTATATGAACTTCTCAACGAAATTATGCATCATTAAACTCTCTATATTTATATATTGTAACTTGTGTATCTTTTTAACACATTTCAATCATGTTAACTGTATTTATCATCATGAACTGTTCTTTGTCCTCTACAGTGTTGTTTTAGCAGCAAGTGTTGTAGAACAGAAACACAGCTCTTAGTTGAAGTGGTGGGTGGTCCTGAAAAGGACCTTTGTGTTGTTGTTGTTGTAAACGTCGAGTTTACTTGGAGCTGGTGTACTTGGTGACGGCCTTTGTTCCCTCAGACACGGCGTGCTTGGCCAGCTCACCGGGCAGCAGGAGGCGGACAGCGGTCTGGATCTCCCTGGAGGTGATGGTAGAGCGCTTGTTGTAGTGAGCCAGACGAGAGGCCTCTCCGGCGATGCGCTCAAAGATGTCGCTCACGAAGGAGTTCATGATGCCCATAGCCTTGGAGGAGATACCGGTGTCGGGTGGACTGCTTCAGGACCTTGTACACGTAGATGGCATAGCTCTCCTTCCTGGTGCGTCTCCTCTTCTTGCCGCTCTTGGTGGCTTTGGAGACGGCTTTCTTGGAGCCCTTCTTGGGTGCTTTAGCTACCTCAGGCATGTTTGCTTCAGACGAGTATTCCTGAAACTGGTGGAGACTCTTTCGTCGGAGCGCTTCATATGTATGCCCTGATGCAAATGAGCATGTACTGTCGCTCGCACAGGATTGGCTGAGTTGCTGTGCCTGAGGCAGCGCGTGCACTTTAACAAAGTAACGGTTTCCTCGTGACGTCTGAGCGGATTTTTAAAATGTGACACGTAAACCCGAGAACTGTGAGTTGATGTGTCTCGAGTTCAGAGAGGAAATAATAATAAAACCGTAATATGCGACTCTGTGTTGCAGGTCTCTAAATGCCTGTTTACGTCAGTACATGTACAGTTAAACACAATAAGAATTGTCACCTGATTTGAATATTTGAATTTGTTTCACAGCCACTGATAGTAGTGGTGAACTAGTTTGGAGACTGTTAGATGCACATTGTTGTTCTGCCAACTGAAAAAAAGTGACACTGTATGTTAATGAATTGTAGCAGTGGTGCTGAGAAGGGTCAGTTCACTGTGCAGCATGGTGAGCTGGTCATTCATCTGTTTGTTTGTTTTGTGTGTGAATTAGAGTTCCATATTGTTAAAACATAAATAATAAAGAAAGGCTGCTACTTAGATTGTTGTGCTGTGTTGCTCTCCTCTATAATCTCATCACAAGTAGCCACAGCTCACTGCTATAGTGCTCAGTTTTATTTAGTGTGTATTGAACACTGAGGTCACTTATGGCCTGAGACAAGTTACAATAATTTAGGATTCAGTATTTTTAATGAAGCACTTTTCATCCATTTCTTGATTTGAATAGTTTTCTATGGACTAATGCTGTTTCCTCATCATGGGTTTTTTTCAATAACAAATTTGATTTGTTTCCACTAGTCATAATTGGCTTAAAACCCACACTCATTTCTGTCTGGACATTGAGGACGTAGCTTTCTATACACGCTTATGAAACATAACATAAGTGCATATTCTTGATGTATATGATTAAACGTGAAACTTGTCACAAGGGAGGAGTGCGTTTTCTTTAGTGAGAAGTGAGGTGGCTCTTAAAAGAGCCTTTTTGGTGTTGGGTAGGTGAGCAGAGGGGTTTAAAGCGCGCTCTCCGCGGATGCGGCGGGCCCAGCTTGAATGTCTTTGGGCAGGATGGTGACTCTCTTGGCGTGGATGCGGCAGAGGTTGGTGTCCTCAAAGAGTCCGACGAGGTAAGCCTCGCTGGCCTCCTGCAGAGCCATGACAGCGGAGCTCTGGAAGCGCAGGTCGGTCTTGAAGTCCTGAGCGATTTCTCTGACGAGGCGCTGGAAGGGCAGCTTGCGGATGAGCAGCTCGGTGGATTTCTGGTAACGACGGATCTCTCGAGAGCCACGGTACCGGGCCTGTAACGGTGAGGCTTCTTGACGCCGCCGGTGGCCGGGGCGCTCTTACGGGCAGCCTTGGTGGCCAGCTGCTTCCTGGGGGCTTTGCCTCCGGTGGATTTACGAGCGGTCTGCTTGGTTCTTGCCATCGTTTCTTCTTTCTCTGAACAGGAGAAAAGTGTAGTAAAGAGAGGAGACACGCTGCTCTTAAAGTGTGAGAGCGGCTGCGAAATGATGACGCTGCTTCAGACCTCCGGCTCCTGATTGGTTAGGGGCTCCTGCTGGAGCTCAGCACCGCCTTGAGGAGCGACCCACCGCCCAAATCTCCGCTGCTTATTGGCGGAGCGGAAGATCAGTAGAAAGAAGTCCGCCAAAATCCAAAGCGGCCCCCTCTGTAGAAACCTGTTTCTGGTTGGTCTGACAGGACCCCCTCCTCTCTCTCCCCGACAATATAACAGAGGGTTGTGTCTGTAGTCGGCACATTTCTCTGAGTCGTAACTCTAGAAAGTATCTCAAAGATGAGTGGAAGAGGTAAAACCGGAGGCAAAGCCAGAGCTAAGGCAAAGACCGCTCCTCCCGTGCCGGGCTTCAGTTCCCCGTCGGCCGTGTCCACAGGCTGCTCCGCAAAGGTAACTATGCCGAGCGTGTCGGTGCCGGTGCCCCCGTCTACCTGGCGGCCGTGCTGGAGTACCTGACCGCTGAGATCCTGGAGTTGGCTGGAAACGCTGCCCGCGACAACAAGAAGACTCGTATCATCCCCGCACCTGCAGCTGGCTGTCCGCAACGACGAGGAGCTCAACAAAAACTGGGGCGGAGTCACCATCGCTCAGGGCGGTGTGCTGCCCAACATCCAGGCTGTTCTTCTGCCCAAGAAGACCGAGAAGCCCGCCAAGTCCAGTAAACCTGCTCACTGCTGCGACAAACACAAAGGCTCTTTTAAGAGCCACCACACTTTCTTAAAGAGCTGTTTCTCATGTTTACTTACCATATTGTTGAAAGAACCCATATTAACTCTCACACTTGAAATCAATGCTGAATGGGGTGAGCTACAACAAAAACAACCAAATAAATAAAACAGTAAATACACTCTACTCAAATAATTACAACTAAATACCATGCAAACAAAAGTCCACATAATGTCCAGAATAAGAACCTGGTGCATAAGTACATCTAAGAAGTATAAGTCATGGCTTGTAAACATCTGGAAAAACAAGAGACAACTAAGTGAAATAAGATGGCTGATCAGGTGAAGTTCACTACTATAGAAGCAGTTTCTTACAATGATTTTTTTAAGGAGGCTATCGTTAACAGTAGAGAAAACCGTCCCTCAGAGGATCGCCTTATATGTCAATGATCACCCACCTACAATGCTTCATCATTTTCCAGGAGA
>CM024789.1:17082120-17342295 GCA_014281875.1 Nibea albiflora | reverse complement strand
ATAACAAATAGAAACTGTAATTGAAAGAGGACGTTGCTGCGGTTAGTACACGCTTTCGAACGGTTGGGGTAGGTAAGTGGCCCTCGCTTGAAAATGCACTCCAAGGTGATGAGTGCAAAGGTTTTCCAGGTGAAAGATATATATTTTTTTTTTTCAGATGTACATTTGTACAAATATTTCTGCGAATATTCTGAATTATATGTTGTGTGGTATGTGTTCTTCGCTGCTTGTCTAGATGGTCAATAGGTCACAGCGTCAAAAGGTTGCATTTATTTTCAAATTGTCTAGACCAGGGGTCGGCAACCTGCGGCTCCGGAGCCGCATGCGGCTCTTTCATCCTTACACTGCGGCTCCGAGTGGCTTGGAAAATAAATTACTTTAAAAAAGATGTGGCTCTTTTGATGACTCGCAGAGAAGTGAAAGTAAGCCACTAAAACAGGGGTGCCCAATACGTCGATCGCGAGCTACCGGTCGATCGCCAGACGTGATCAAGTCGATCGCAGAGGCGCCCACCGCCGCAGCCGGCAGTATGGTGGGCCATCCACCCCGCTCCCGTGCGCCAGTATGTTGGGCTGTCCACCGCGCCCGCAGAGAACGTTTAAACCCAAACCAATCAAAGTTTTAGTTTTTAATTCATTTGAGATATTAAGGTTGTTTTTTCTCCCCCCAGAAACAGAATGGGGATGCATGTGTTACAACGATACATTATATTACATTTCTCCTCTGACAAAGTCCTGGCAACAAAGTAGAGATGACTGTCAGCAGAGAGGTGCAGACCTGGTGATTATCAACAGCAAAGAAGAACAGGTAAGTGTCTGTTTGTGTATACATGCATGTGTGAATCTGTGTGTGAGTGAATACCGTGTCACAGAAGTGGAGGACAGCATGTAACTGTTTGTATTGTACTTATGGTGATGACTGTTTCTCTGTCAATAAGGACTTCATAAGAAGTTTCGAGAGGCGCATGTGGATTGGACTGACTGACAGAGAGACAGAGGGCACATGGAAATGGGTGGATGGGACTCTGCTGAACACAAGGTTTGTACAAGATTTTTTTTTTTATTATTACCATGTTCAGTAGATGATTCTAGAGTGTTGCTGCATGAGAATTACTGTTCTGATTGCAAAGCATTCTCTGTCATGATGTATAATAAAGATTTTATGTTTTAGCCAGATTGCCCAACTGCACCATTGTGTTGTGTTGGAATGAGCAATGGATATAGTAGATGCCATGGGGCTGGACGAGTGTTGTGCAATTGCTTTAATTTACCTCTCAAACGCCTCAATAATACTAAATCTTATGCAGATCTTATGTAGACCTTCTAATATATATGAATAAATTAATCTGTACTACCAATGAAAGTTTGTTCTTGAGTTGATGTTGGATTTAATTTAAGCATTTGACATTTGACAAGTTACAAATCTGTCAAATGTTTAATATGTGTTATTTGTAAAAGTCTTATATTTTGTTTTGGGGTTTCAGTTTCTGGGATGATGGTGAACCAAACGGTGCTGTAAGCACAGAAGACTGTGCAGAAATCTTTAAGTCTGATTCAGACAGTAGCTGGAATGATGAACCATGTGACCGAAAGAAATTCTGGATCTGTGAAAAAAGATTACCCTGATAACTCTGCATTTAAACCAACAAGACAGTGATACTCTATGTTTCATTTTTCAGTTTCAGCCTTTATTACCAAGACAGACAGAGCTAACATAATGCTAAGCAAGCTAGCGTATCTGCAAAGTGTTTCATTAACACACATAGACATCAAATCAAACATGAAATGTGAAGGAATTTCTAAATTAGCATGCCACACATCGGTTACACAGGGTCAGGTATGTCCCGACAGCACTGTAGGGACAGTGCTAAATCTTAGATTGTTATGGGGACACTGACTTTTTTTCCTTGAGATACAGATCAGCTGTATGTTTGTGTTTAAGAAAGCAGGCCGCATGCTGATCTGGATATTGATTTCTTTGTTTAAAGTTTTCTTTGATAAAGCATCTTATACAACCTGACTTAAAAAAGAAAAGAAAAACATCAAAACAACAAATGGAGGTATCCATTTGAGTGATAAACGTGACTACGATCCACACAAAGCCCACAAGACTTTGGTATTGATGTACACACTTTTATTCTTTATTTGTATTTTTTTCTAGTTTATAGTTGTATTTTCCTTATATCATCTGAATTATGAGAATGAATTTAATTGAAACAAAGTACATGTATCCAAGACTTTTTCAAATTACCCTTACTGAAAAAAAATAACTCATGATATGAACTACTGTGATGCTAAAATAAATTAAAGTATAATTTGGCCAATCTTGATGGTGATAATGTTGTGATTTGTATTAATAACTCTCAAAGAATTAATCAGGTCATTTACTGTGTCTATTACTGTTTTTTAAAAGTGAAGAAAATACAATATTTTACGGTTATTTTACAGGTGTGAGATCAAAACAGGACGTGGAACAATTCAAGAGCATATCATGAAAACACGATGTTATAGAAGTACTTTCTCACATGTAAATGAAGCTCTGCTTTACAGTACAAATCATTCCAGTTTTTTAAAGAATTACCAGTTTTTTCCTGCAAGCTCAGCACAGTGTTCATTTTTTTGATAATTGTCTGGCTGACGGTCTCTCCAGAAACTAAAAAACAAACAAAAAAATTAATAAAATATTAGAAATCAACACTGCTGACATCTGTGAATTATACTTCCAGACCATGTTTATTATCATATCCCACATATTCATGGTTTTAAACAAACACAGAAATCTCAATATCACAAAATTTATCTGTGATAAGAGCTTCTGTGGACACTATTTTTTTTATTGTCAATATATAAAGCACAGCAGAATTAATCTCTTCATCTGTGTTTTCAATATTTTCATTCAAATCGATTTAATACCCCGAGCCTAATCAAGACAGCCCTGGTCTTAGGGTGAAATGATCAATTATTTAAAGATTGTGCAGAATGCTGATAACTAGTCGGCCCAAATTATTGAGGACGAAAAGTGCTAAAATTCCATAAATAAATACACCATTAAATAATTACTTAAATGTGTCATTAATTCATTCAATACTGATTCATTTTATGTAAAAAAAAAAAAAAAGAAAGAAAAAAGATCAGTCAATCAATCATTTCACTATTTAATTAATTTACATTTACATTTCATGGTCCTGTGTTGCAGTGTTTCATGAATTGTCCTCTCTGTCAAACTCACCCATCAAAGTTGGTAGGTGGATCCTAATGCCTGATTGGTTACCCTGCACATCAAGGCAAATCTATTCCGATAATGGATTGATGCAGAGCTAATTGAACATACTCCAATACACTGGGTAGTGCTATTCACCTTGACATTGATTTAGATACTCTATTGAACAAAACCTTACTGCCAAAGAAAGAAGAAAGAAAAAAGGCTTTCAAAATATGAGCACCGTCAAAATAAAAGACTTTGTAAAACTCTCTCCTTAACAGAGGACAAGCACACACACACACACACACACACACTGACAGCTACTTAACGAATGGGCACAATCGGGCCAGAGTCAGGCACACTCAAAATTGTCTTTAGAAATCCGGTGCCCTGGTACCAGAGAAGCAGTCAACTACTTCTTCTAAATTTATGGTCACTCGACGGTGAATATCTTGGTCTGAAAGTGCGGAAATAAGTCCAAGAGCCAGCAGGTCCTGCTTCCACGCCCTCTGCTAAGTATAAAACGTCTCTCACCAACTACCTAGAGAATTTGTGAAGATCGTCCATTTTCTCTAGCCAGGCACTCTACTTCAGACTAAAGCAATGGATCAGGCTAGATTAGCGTTAGGCCCACCCACTGACTTTGATGGCCGAGTTTGACAGTTGGACAATTCATGAAGCACTGCAACACAGGACCATGAAATGTAAATGTAATATTTACATATATATATATATTACATCAAATGAATCAGTGTTTTAATGAATTAGTGACACATTTAAGTAATTATTTAATTTAGCACTTTTAGTCCTCCATGACAATTGGGCACTGCAGCCCAAATTCAAAACACTGGAGAGTTGTCAGCCCCCAATGACAGAATCTTACAGCTTCCATAATATGATATACCAGGGATGATTATGGCAGAGATCATTTTTTAAGTGGAAACCCACTGAAAAAACAAACAAACAAACAGGACCTCTGGGTCCTTTTGGGCTCTAAAGTGTCTTTATCTTTCAAATCATCTCCAATATTTACTGTGTTTTACCACATTTCAACGTTCACTCTGTTGATCCACTTTATTTGCTTCTACAGCTGTAGTACATTTCATTGATGGACTGCTCGTTCCATCAAGTCGAATTTTAAAATAAGAAATATACTGACTGCAATAATTTGTCAAGAAGCTTGTATTTCTGTAGAGCATGTTTTCTTAATCTCTGATGACACAACATGTTCATTTATGATTTATTACAGTCCTGTAAATATCTTACATATTCAACCTTTAAGTAGGAACCATTGCCATAATACATTCTGAATGGACCCAGTCAATATAAAAAAAATTAAAAAGTCTTACGTTGTGTAACCAGTTCTTCATTTACCCATTTCCAGTCTTCTTCTTTTTCTTCATCGGTCAGACCATCCAGATTTTCAGGCCAAGTCTGGTGAAATATTCCTGGATTTCAAAGAGACATTGAGGTGGCACATTAGAGTCACTTACTTCTCATTTTCTTCATTTACTGTCCTTCCATAGAGATTATGTATACCTGAAAAGTCCCTTGTTCAACATGTCACAGTAGGAAAAGCACAGGTGTAGATAATAAAAATGAATGACGGTCAAATTCCATTTAGCTGCCTCAGTTTCAGGGTCATGGTATTTTACATGCTGTCTCATTGACACATTTACTTCATGACTCACTGGGACACTTGAATACAACAGAGTCATTGGTAGATATGTGGTCAGTCATACTGGAGAAAGAAAAATACCTCAGAGCAAGCCACGCAACACAATTAAGTGGTGCACCTTCAAGTCACTTGCCCAAACTGTTGGTATTTGACAGCCTGGGAGCACAAGTCCTACCGGCTGTGTTGTGTGGCTTGTTCTGAGCTATTTTGTTTCCCATTTATGTTGTCAGTTGAAGACCTTGGAATGAGACTCAACAACTGTCTTTCTCTATGACTGACAGTAACACTGTTGGTTTTTCTGAGAAGTCTGTTGTGCAAAAATGCAGGTAAAGGGTACAAAAAAGAACAATATTCATCACAATATTGACATGCTTGAATGCTTTATACTCTGTTACATTGTTCATATCATGCGTTCACTTCTGTGGCTTTGCAGAAGTCATTGTCACTTATCTTCCCCTTTTGATAAATTCCAGGAAGAATCTGTTTTGGCACGCATACTGTTTTTCCTCACATTACATACAAAATCACAGTAACTGAAAATGTTTCAGAAACGTCTTTTACCCCCAGTGTTAGATATACTCCCGATGTAATCATTTAACAACACCAGAAAACATTAATGACACACATTGAAGTGCTAATATTTAAATTATGAGAGGGGAAGCAGGTTTGTATTTTGGTAGCATTACAGTATAGTATAGTCAACAATATTTTTCAAGAGAACTAGACATTTTTTTTCATCCACTCACCTGTTTCTTCTGTGCTAGATATGATCAGCAGATGTGCATTTTCATTTTCACAGAACGTTTTTGCTGTTGTACCATGTCTCTTTTGAGGTGGAAGTGAAGTAACAGCTGTCACCATGTTTCTTCCATTGGCAGGACAACATTTTGTGTCTGTTTACACAAAAGACATGACTTCAGGTACAATACTCCATCAGCAATATCACTCTCAGTTTGTGTATGGTGTTCTGAATCTGCTGTTAAGACTGAATTAGCTAAACAGCTCTCAATGAGATGAGAAGATTGATACCAATGTACGTTCTGCCTTGTAAATATGAAGCCTTCACCAGCAGCCAGTTAGTTTATGTTAACATAAAGACTGGCCCTCAATGGCCACTTAGATGTATCGCTACAGGTGTGTCACTTCATAAATATCTTGTCTATGTGCATTAGGCATAGCAGCTTCTCGGTGTGATCGGGTGTTACACAGTTAGACTTTTTGTACAAATTAAACAGATGGCCAAATTTAGTGATGATTTGTGAGCTAATTAGTGGCTACATCCAGCTATATCTTTGTTATCAATGCCTGAGAGTGGTATCGCTCCTGTGACGGATTGTGAATAAGTGTGATTTCCAAAATGTTAAACTATTCCTTCAATCAAAATGATTCAATATTCATATCTTCACTCACCAATCACACTTTTGAGTTTTTCTCTCTCATTGGTGAGGTTGTTGTTCATGGCCTCTAACTCGCTAGTCCTCAGGGTCAGGTTGTGATTGAGGCTTTCCAGTTCACAGTAACTTGTCTGTAGTTCGTCTCTCTCATTGGTGAGATTGTTGATCATGGCCTCTAACTTGTCTGTGTTTCGGGTCAGGTTGTAAATAAGGCTTTCCTTTTCACTGTAACACTGTAACAGTTTCTCATTTTTCACCCCCCAGTTGTTTTTGTCTTGAATCCCTGCAACATGTGGAAGACACAAAGATCACTAATATCATCCGAGTAATGTACGATTAATATTGGCTTGATGAATTTACATACTTACATAGAACTACCAAGACAAGGACTGCAGCCAGGAGGACAAGACACAGCAGCCCCAGAAACACTGCAGCAGCATCTTTGAAAAGATTCCTCTGTCCTGAACTTACATTGACTGAAGTGGCTGTGGACACAAATAGACAGTGCTGCTGAGTTCATTTTATAATAATGAATTACCTCATGCTTAATAATGTTATGAATGTTCTGCTTTATTAAAAGTTAATAATTTGAGTAATGTTTAAGTGCGCGCAACATTTCATTTGATATCAAGCACTCTGTGATTCTACATTTGGATTTGCTGTAACAAATCGAAACTTGAAAACCAAAAAGGCTGAACATAAAATGTAATGTTCCTCAGTATTGCAAGCAAATAACTCATTGTAAATATAGAATCACATGTATGTATGACATATGAGACAGACAGACAGATAGATAGATACTTTGCCGTTGGTCATCAGAGGTGTTGTCCTGTGATTTCGGTGGAGTGCTCCCTTCTGCCCAGTAGTTGTCGTAAATTGTTACATTATCGATGTTACCATTGTCGTCTGCGTTTGTGTCCTCCTTCTCAGCCGTCTGAAATCTAACTCTTTTAGTGTGATCTACCTTGGCATAGAGATCCTCAGACATATTGTTCTCTCACCTAATTCAACTCAGACGTACTCTATTCTCCTTGGACCAGTCCAACTGTATTTTAGCATTGATGTCACCATACTATAGCCCAGAGTAAGAGGAAGTAATCAGAGGTCTCCTGAGCAGTAAAGGGAAGAAAATAGCAGAAGTCACTGAGGCATACAATGAATTTTAAATAAATTAAATTATACATAGACTTACCATAACAATGTGAAGGAATATGATTTGTGCATTGACATGGTTAGGTGAGGTATGTTCAGGACAACATGGACTGAACATGTTTTAGTCTTTTATTCATCAGAGTGAAGGTTGGCTATAAAGTGTCATGCCGTAACAGCCTGTAGATTCACCCTTTTTACCATCCATCAATTTAATGAACTATTTCAAACTGTGGTATTGAAGATTTTAAGTCAGAGTTTATCTGAGAGTTTACAGTCAATCTTTCTGTGTTTCTCAGTGAAGCAGAAATACATCTAAAAATAATGACCTATACAGTAGTGGTTCATCAGAAACTACCTGTGGTCAAACTTTTTAGAAGACATGAGCCACTTCCCTTACCGCCTTCCTCAAACAGAGTCACACATCTGAACATTGCGCTGTCATCTGTTAAACCTTGTTTCTTGCTTTGTTTGAGCTCAGTCCAGCACACTCTCAAGACATTGAGACGTTGAGCAAACTGTTCCGGCACATGTTAACATCATGGATCAATGTTTGGAAATCTATGCAAATGTAGAGGAAGCATCACGTGATCACAACAGCTGTACAAGGGAGATAAAAAATTCTGAAAATATTTACGGAAATTTGGACGAGATCCAGACTGTGAAGCCAAAAGAAACTGGACCTGCGCTCTCAGGTACTGAACTCATGCAAACAGGTACTCATGTACACATACTGTAATATGATCTTGACTGCAAGTTCATACAAATATTTTTCACACATTGTTCACACACAAACACAGGAAAGATGACAGGAAGAAAGTGAAGAAATCCTTGAAGTTTGCATATTACTGTTTTTAGTCACCTGAGAATTGCTAATTAGCAATAAAACACAAAGGATAGCTAAGGCTGATGGGAATGTCATTTTTGTAGATTTATTCAGGAACTAGCTGAAACTGAACTTTTGACTGATAGATAGAGGAAGTGTCGTTAGGATTGACTGTGTGGGGAGTATAAATGTCAAAATGTATTTCACTGCAATTCAACAAATAGGGATTAAGTGTTGGGACAAACTGAACAACTGACTGACCAAGACAGCTGTCCCTAAAGCCATGCCTCTTTGATTTTATTTCAACACATGACAAACACTGACTTCTACTTTCAGGCTTTGTAGATGTGAAGAAGAGTTCCTGCAGAGCTGCTGCAGTGTGTCTGGGTCTGCTGTGTCTTCTCCTTCTGATTGGACTCATAACTCTGGTTTTCCTATGTGAGTACTTTGTTAGCATGCTAATGAAGCCCCAAGTGATGCTGGTTAACTGTGTGTGTTTAATTTGTTGTTACTGTGGCAAACAGACACCAAAGGCAACTCTGAACGAGACCAGTTACAGACCAGCTACAACAACCTGACTGAAGAACGAGACCAGTTACAGACCAGCTACAACAACCTGACTGAAGAACAAGACCAATTACAGACCAGCTACAACAACCTGAATAAAGAACGAGACCAGCTCCAAAAGAGATTTGACAATATGGCGAAAGACAGAAATGATCTGCAGAGAAAACTTAAAGGTAATTATTCACTTCTTAAAGCAACAATATTTAACTTTTATACCATGAATAATGATTTAAAATCATTTTGATGTTTCACAGACTTCTAATCGGGTGAATTTTGCCAGTTTGACATTGTGGCCAAATGGTGTAATGACAGCAATGTCACATGATGTCCACTGGCAGTTTACATTGAGAAAGAAGTGGCTGTAAAATAGTTGACCAATTTCTTGGATCATCACAACCATTGTATAAGACTTAATTAATTGTCAAGATATGATCCATTTGTTCCAATAACAACGTGGAAGTCTAGAACAACAAATTACTTCATCTAAAATCAACTTAGTAGAGGGCTTAACTGGGCGTTAGCAGCTATGCCGGCGGAGGAAGTCTTTAGTGCACTTGCTCTATGAATCACACATGCAGGAGATCTGGGTAATTTTAGGGAATGGAATCATTTTGGCTTCATGTGCTGAGCAGTGCTGCTGACTAATGAGTAATATTAGCTGAGTGCTATGTTCTGTGTTGTTGCACTTGCCTGACGTTTGGCTACTTGCAAAGTTGTCAACTTATAAGGAATGTAATCAACAAACTGGATAACCCTTGCCTTACCCTTCCTATTTAAGCACGCAAGATAAATCATGGTAGCTTATTCTAAGGTAAAGAAAAACACTATTCCTAAATTTAGGTGATCATACACTACACTAATGAAAACACATATGAGTGGCTACCATAATCTGCCATTAGATCCCCCTTAATACTACACACTGGACCTGTGTTGTATTGAGACTAAACTTCGGCTCACTACAGTGAGCTAAATATTTTTTTTTGAATTCACGAAAGATTCTGCTAAGTTAAGGCAGGTCGTTTGTGGTTAGGTACAGCTTTCTCTCTTTATTTTTTGTCATTGGCTGTCCTTTCACTTCCCTGTTCCTTGTCTGTGCAATCAAACTACACCTGCAAAATGAAGAACTGAAATGATGTTGTCTGTTCGTCTATCTATCTATCAATCTCCTCTGCTCTGTCTACAGAGAGTGTGACCCTGTAGTCATAGGTATCCCCGCTACTAATAAAATTTTAAGAGAACGTTTAATTTCTTAAGTTCTTCTCAGTCGAAAGCAAACTAAGATAATGCATACGTGCATTTCGTTTTGACAACGACAAATAAGAAACTTGACATTGATAACCTCAGACTAAAGTGTTTCTGTGCATGCTTCTTCCATCAGCATCCCCTTTGTTTTTTTCGCCTCTTTCATGGTGTCCATAGGGGCTTATAAGTCCGGTTACATTGCTCGCTTGCCCAGCTCTGGTTCTGACCAGCTTCACTCTGACTCACACCTCTGACTGGCTTCTTCTCCATGGCAGCATTGGCTGTGGCTCATTCTGATTGTAGCATTAGGGGCCATGCCAAAATTACAGCAAAGATTATTTTTCAGAAAGAAATTTAAAATTATTAAGACTGGTGGTCAAAAGGCTCACACAACTCTATTGTATGCTCCACATTAACACACTGCTATACACTACATACTCTCATGGATCCTGTTTTTATCTTTGCTCTTTGTTGTCTGAATGGGAATTAACTTGAGTAATTAATTAGTTCATATTCAGTCATGTTCATAGAGAATGTTTCAACCCAAACCAACTAAAAACAAGACCTTCAAGATGTTTGTCCAAGCGTGATATTTTTTTTAATTCACCTGAGATATTATCCTTTCTTCCCCAATACAAACAGAATTGGGATGGGTGTATTTCAGCGGTAGCGTCTATTTCATTTCTTCTGTGACAAAGTCCTGGCTACAAAGTAGAGATGACTGTCAGCAGAGAGGTGCAGACCTGGTGATTATCAACAGCAAAGAAGAACAGGTAAGTGTCTGTTTGTGTAAACATGCATGTGTGAATCTGTGTGTGAGTGAATACCGTGTCACAGAAGTGGAGGACAGCATGTAACTGTTTGTATTGTACTTATGTTGATGACTGTTTCTCTGTCAACAAGGACTTCATAAGAAGTTTCCGGAAACGCATGTGGATTGGACTGACTGACAGAGAGACAGAGGGCACATGGAAATGGGTGGATGGGACTCGGCTGACAACAAGGTTTGAATGTGACTTAACTTTTTCTATTGTCATTGTGCAATTAAACTGGGAAAAATAAATAAATAAATAAATTGTCTTTTAGTTATGACTCCTAATGGTCCAGTGTGTAAGATTTAAGGGGATCTATTGGCAGAAATGGAATATAATGTCCACAACCACTTTCCATTTGTGGTCACTCACTATATTCAGCTGAATTATTGTGATTAATCCATCTTTTGGTTAAAAAATAATTTTTATCATGGTGTAAAATATAAAGATCGAATATTTTAGCCAAATATTTTAGCCTAAAGACTATTTGGTAAAGATCTTTTTTTAAATTATGAGGCACGTAATCAACAAGTATAGTGTACACTATTTCAAACGCAAACACCTCCAAATATATACAAGTGTCACGTAGCTAGACCATATACTATATTAATACATTATTCTGTGTCACCAATGGAAGTTCCTTCTAAGAAAGTATTTACTGTACATCTTGAGTTGGTGTTGGATATAATTTAAGCATTTAACAGAAAGCAGCGCAATTTAGAAGTAACTGTGTGTAATGTGTTTTTTGTAAAAGTCCTACGTTTTGTTTTGGCTTTCAGTTTCTGGGCTCAGGGTGAACCAAATGGTCATCAATACAGAGATGAAGACTGTGCAGAAATCCTGAGCTCTAATTCACAAAACAGCTGGAATGACATATCATGTGACGATCGAAGATCCTGGATCTGTGAAAAAAGATAATTTTAATTCAGTTGTACCTACAATATGGTTTATGTTTTCTTGTGTACTTGATATTAATGTGTCCTATTTGTGGCAGATGTGACTTTTTTCCACTGGAAAGTGGATAATTGTAAAGTATTCAAATTATACACATAACCATTAGGAACAAGTACTAACTGTTGGTTTAATCAAATTATGAGTTGCTTTTCATAAACCAGGTTATATAAAGATGGCAGATGCTCCGCAGGTGATGGTGTGGTTACATAAATCTCATCAAACTCGTCCTCTGAACTAATAATAACTCACAAAGATCCAAAAGACTTTACTTACTTTTTACTTCATCTTATCATCGTTGAATTATATGTTCCAACATGTTACTGATTGTTGTACAGTCAGGATGAAGGTTCGAGGTGTACTCACCTGGGAGACAGAGGCACAGCTGCAGCCAATCACAAAGCATCCTGATCCTTGGAGCGGGAGCTCACGCATGTGCGCAGAAAAATGTATTGGTAATTGGTTGTGTAATCAGAATCAGAAGTCAGCTGAGGTATGGTCGAGATAAGTTTTGGACGCCCAGATTTTGTGGATTTTTGTAGTGTTTTACATTGTTAATTTTAAAATAAATCATGGTTCAAATTCACAATCTCTCTTTTTGATTTCACTGGGTTTTCACAAGAGGATTGGGCTTGGGTATATGGACAACGATAAGTTCCTCAGTTGGCTAATCGGCCATGGCACTTGGGCCTTTGGTAAAGGGCCAAAACTGTTTAGCCTCTATGATCAACTTTAACACACAGCATAATAATGAAAAGAGTAATCAAAACTAATAAAGTGAATCGTGAATTAATGTCTCACAGGAGAAATGTTGTCCCTGAGTTATGATGCTGTTCAGTAGGTGGCGCCAAAGAGTTAACCATCAACCTTCATGAACAACCAAAGAAGAAGAACACTAGGACCGCCTCTGTTTTCTGTCACGTCCTCAGACAAGCTGTAAATAGCGGGGAATATTACTGCTGGATATTATTGTGCAGTCACCATCTGAACAGTAAAAATGAGTGGTCGGGGCAAGGGAGGAAAAGGACTCGGTAAAGGAGGCGCCAAGCGTCACCGTAAAGTTCTCCGTGATAACATCCAGGGAATCACCAAGCCCGCTATCCGTCGTCTGGCTCGCCGTGGTGGAGTCAAGCGTATCTCCGGTCTCATCTACGAGGAGACTCGCGGTGTGTTGAAGGTTTTCCTGGAGAACGTCATCCGTGATGCCGTCACCTACACCGAGCACGCCAAGAGAAAGACCGTGACCGCCATGGATGTGGTCTATGCTCTCAAGAGGCAGGGACGCACTCTGTACGGCTTCGGCGGTTAAACTCCTTAACCTCATCACCAACAAGACCAAAGGTCCTTTTAAGGGCCACACACTCTATAAAGAAGGGCTCGTCTTCCTTTTGCTGTGACATTAATCCATTGAGGATGGTTTTAGTCTGCTCTTAAACTGCGTTAGAAAGTAAGTTTCTGTTGGTTGGCTGCTACGAAACGGCCTTGTCCTTTAGTACAAGGAGACCAAAATGGACTGCACTGAGGCTTGAGTCCACAGGCTCCTACAACAAATGATTTTCAAGGTAGTGATGGAGAGAACCATAAAGATTCCTACAGGCAACCTAGCTGACAATCTAGTATATACAGTATTATAATTAGTCATTGTATCATTTAGATTTAATACACCTTTTTTTAAACGGCTCAAGACTTCCTCTCCAGCTGTTCAACACTCGCTCACATGGCACAGATGAGGCTGGAGTGCAGAGAGATTGTAAGGACAAGTAGAGGTTTGGGTATGTTAAGTTTTGGCTGTCCCAGGATCCTGTGATCTGGGAATATTGCCCTCTGCCAGGTATCTCTGGACCTCCTGGATGGCATCAGCTGTGGCATTTGGACTGCCTGCCCACTTCATTGTCCAGGTGTTGCCAAAAGTTATCTAAAAAAACAAATGATGGCGATGCCAATCAAATAATGCTGAATAACATGGGTTGGTCGTCCCATCTGTTGCTGCACTTGAGTTCTCCCAACACAGAGGTACACACCTGCAAATTCTCATTAATGTAGTGCCAAGTAAGCCTCCGTGTCCACAGGTCTGCTGTTAGACTCACTGCCACGGCTTGCTGTACTTCCATTTTCACCGGTTCCTCCTCATACTTTTTGGCCAACATTTATTTGATGGTCTGAATATTACACGAAAGCAAGACCAAAACACTTAGACTAAATAAATGTGGCTATAGCAACTACTACATCAAATAAATTTCTACACAAACATTTCTGGTTGGTAAAACATGAGGGCTCAAGGACCTGAACCCTTCACAATGCTGAGGGGCTGGCAGTCCTTCAACTTCATTCAGTATCTGCTTCCTGGAAGCTTGGTTAAAAATGTACAGAATAAATTAATATTGAAAAAAAACTGAGCAAGTTGTAGACTGGCTGTATACCTGCGTGTATCTGAGACTTCGTTCTCATTGTTAAGCGAATAGTAAAGCCATGTTATGTAGCTTTAATATTATGGGGACGTTATGTGCCTGTGCGCACAGGATGCTGTTCTGAGCATGCGCAAAAATAAACGGTCGGTGTGTTTTTCCCGCAACACACAAGTAATGGCGGTCGATTGATTTTCCTCCCGTATACTAGCAAAGGGTCAGCATCCCGCTTTAGCGACAGGGAGAGGAATTAGACAACGAGAGAAGTGAGGAGGTGGATTTGTTTGAATAGGACATTTCAGTCAACAAATGAAACATTTAAGATTGAGAAGATGTTAACAAAGACTCTGAAATGAGTCTTAAGTCAGCAGAAACACAGCTCTTAGTCGAAGTGGTGGGTGGTCCTGAAAAGGACCTTTATGTTGTTGTAGTAAACGTCGAGTTTACTTGGAGCTGGTGTACTTGGTGACGGCCTTTGTTCCCTCCGACACGGCGTGCTTGGCCAGCTCACCGGGCAGCAGGAGGCGGACAGCGGTCTGGATCTCCCTGGAGGTGATGGTAGAGCGCTTGTTGTAGTGAGCCAGACGAGAGGCCTCTCCGGCGATGCGCTCAAAGATGTCGCTCACGAAGGAGTTCATGATGCCCATAGCCTTGGAGGAGATACCGGTGTCGGGGTGGACCTGCTTCAGGACCTTGTACACGTAGATGGCATAGCTCTCCTTCCTGGTGCGTCTCCTCTTCTTGCCGCTCTTGGTGGCTTTGGAGACGGCTTTCTTGGAGCCCTTCTTGGGTGCTTTCGGTGCGTCAGGCATGTTTGCTTCAGAGACGTTTCCCTGAAACTGATGATGAGCTTCAGCTTTGGAATCTTTATATGTATGTGCTGATGCAAATGACACTGTGCTATCGCTCGCACAGGATTGGCTGAGTGTCAGAGCGCGCGCACGAGTCAGAGCATGCGCTTTAACAAAGTAATGGTCTTGCCTTTGAGGAGTGAGTCCAGTACAGCGTCCCACAGCTTTCACATTTAAAAATGTAGATGTAATACGATAAGATGTGCGTTAACTGCTCTGTGCCTCAGGTCCATCATAGGATAGAAATCCTACAATGTGTTTGAGGTATTTGACTCAAATCAAAGATGGCTATCAAGTCCCTGTGGTCAGTTTATGTACACGTTTGATTCTACTCAACTATTCAAGAGCCGAGGAAACAAAAACAAAGACAGCCATGCTCCTGAGCTGCTCGTATCATTGTTTAATTCACGTAGATCATTGAATGGCCATAATGAAATGACTCTGAAATTAAATATGCACGTTGACAATCAGCAATGCAGCAGAGGACGAGGGGGGTTCAGGAGGGAAATTATACTTGGAAACCATTTCTTGGTAAGTATTTAAAATAAATGAAAACCGGCTCTCATGGTGTGTTGAAGTGAATACATTTACGCAGATTACTGTGAATGTTTTCTAAAGGTTGCTTTAGTTCATACAGTGGGTTAGAACCGATTTATTAAATATTAACTTGAGGGCAAGTGAGGGAGGAATTGTGGCCAATAATCATCTCTAGAAGCAAATCTTCAACCACTGACATCAGTTACTTGTATAAAATGTATTAAAACATTTCAGAAAAATTGTACCAAGATATAGAATTGTCATTTATGTAGACGTTTGAATTAAATGTCTTTGCATGGTCAGGGACATTACCATGATAAGAAAATGACAGATTCTAAGAGGACACCTGAACGGCGATGTGAATCACTTGTTATGGTCAAACAACTTGTTCTAGACATTAATGCATTAAGAACAGTTCTTTAGTGAGGAGTGAGGTGGCTCTTAAAAGAGCCTTTGTGGTTGGTGGGTGAGCAGAGGGTTTAAGCGCGCTCTCCACGGATGCGGCGGGCCAGCTGAATGTCTTTGGGCATGATGGTGACTCTCTTGGCGTGGATGGCGCAGAGGTTGGTGTCCTCAAAGAGTCCGACGAGGTAAGCCTCGCTGGCCTCCTGCAGAGCCATGACAGCGGAGCTCTGGAAGCGCAGGTCGGTCTTGAAGTCCTGAGCGATTTCTCTGACGAGGCGCTGGAAGGGCAGCTTGCGGATGAGCAGCTCGGTGGATTTCTGGTAACGACGGATCTCTCGGAGAGCCACGGTACCGGGCCTGTAACGGTGAGGCTTCTTGACGCCACCGGTAGCCGGGGCGCTCTTACGGGCAGCCTTGGTGGCCAGCTGCTTCCTGGGGGCTTTGCCTCCGGTGGACTTACGAGCGGTCTGCTTGGTTCTTGCCATCGTTTCTTCTTTCTCTGAACAGGAGAAAAGTGTAGTAAAGAGAGGAGACACGCTGCTCTTAAAGTGTGAGAGCGGCTGCGAAATGATGACGCTGCTTCAGACCTCCGGCTCCTGATTGGTTCAAAGTGACCGACCGCCCAAATCTCAGTATTGGCCATTCACAGTGACCCTCTGCCAGAATCAATTGCTTATATTTCCAGATATTATTGTTATTATTATTATTATTATTGATTAATTAATTAAGTAAGAAAACTCTTATTATTGAATAATGTTATGATATAAAGGAAGGTGTTTAGTTTTCGAACTGCATGTTTGTGTGCATCATTTTGATGACAGCTGTACATGGAGAATACACCACTGGAAGAATTTTCAACAAGTTTTCAACAATTTAATTAAAAGAAGTGTCTTGGCACATTTCTCAAGCTTCTGTATTCATATATTTAACTCGGCCTACTCTGAGTAGACAGTAGATTTGATGAGGAAATCAATAATAGAGTCTGGCTGTAAACTGTTGTAGTGCCCAGTATTTTCATATTTCTGTACCAACTGAGGATTTAAAAGCTTTTTGTCAATATGAAGAAAAATGAAAGTTCCAATTACTTTTTTATAGCACCCAAGAACCTTTATTTAAAAAAAAGTCTACATTTAATTCAAACAAAGAGCACTGGACAACCAATTTACAAAAGGGAAATATATATACATACACATTACACTCAATAACCAGTCAACATAATTCTATCAAAAGTGCTAAGTTCAGGATATAGTCTGATCCCAGAAGCCTTAAAGTGCCACAAGGCTCTGATTTGTACCCACTGTTATCCTAATGTGTGTCATCTTGAGTTCAGTGTTACTCTGCTTCATGACAGTACATATGAATTTACAATGGCAAAAAGGAGTAAGCTCTTTGTGAATGATGTGGTTGGCTCTTACAAGAGCCGTTTTTGTAGTGAGGAGGTTAGTTGAGTGGAGCCAGCTCACTTCTTCTTGGGTGCTGCCTTCTTGGCTTTGGGCTTGGCAGCCTTCTTAGCGGGAGCTTTCTTGGGTGCAGGTTTCTTGGCTGCAGCGGGTTTCTTGGGGCTCTTGGTGGCCTTCTTGGGGCTCTTGGCTGCCTTCTTGGGCGCTGCTGCGGGCTTCTTGGCCTTCTTGGGGGACTTCTTAGCGGCAGGCTTCTTGGCTGCTGCTGTCTTGGTCTTTTTGGGTGTTGTGGCTTTCTTGGCTGCGGGCTTCTTGGCTTTAGGAGCGGCTTTCTTGGCTGCAGGCTTCTTGGCTTTGGGCTCAGCAGCCTTCTTGTTCATCTTGAAGGAGCCGGAGGCGCCGGTGCCCTTGGTCTGGACCAGAGTGCCCTTAGTGACCAGAGCCTTGATGGCGACCTTAACGCGGGCCTTGTTCTTCTCCACATCGTAACCTCCGGCAGCCAGAGCCTTCTTGACGGCGGCCAGAGACACGCCGTTGCGCTCCTTGGATGCGGACACGGACTTGACGATGAGGTCTCTGACGCTGGGGCCAGCCTTCTTCGGCTTGGTCACCTTCTTCTTGGCTGCTTTAGCCGGAGCGGCGGCTGGAGCTGGAGCTACTTCTGCCATCTTATCTTCCGTTCGTACTCAGGTCAACACGAGAGTGTGAGTGGACTGTTGGAGAGCTCAGAGCAGCGAGGCTGCACTTAAACACACCATGAGAACCGTGGAGACTCAACCCAGCCCGTGGCTCCTCTGTGCAGTGTGAACGCCGTGCCACTTGTGTTTTCTCCTCATCGATAAAACACTCCAAACTAAATGTGGGAGAAGAGCTGAAGGCTGACAGTGAAGGGAGCCGATAGCGGACTTGTGTCTCTTCGTGTTCAGCTCATGTAGAGCTCTGATGCTCTCTGCATTTTGTCTGAGGAGCCTCCAAACCTCACACATTCACCGCCGTGACCAGCTCTGCTCGGCGACTTTTCACACTCATTTCTCTCCTAAAATGTTTTCAGATCAATCAGAGCTCCATCAAAAGTCGTTTTCCAGCTGCTCCACATGTTTGTCCAGAGACTCAAAGTAACAACAACCATCTGTTGACGGTCACTTTGTCATAAACTGAAGTTATTCTGGTAGCAGCAAACACACTGAGGATGGCCGAGGCTTATGGTGCCAGACTTCATATCAGAGCCGCTCACAGTGGCTGTGAACATTTCTTCTGCTGAGGATCAATTTTAATACAAATAAACTGTTAAATAATTCAAAACATAGTGAACAAACACATGTACACCGTTTTGTTATTTATCAGAAAATGAGGACTTGGACTCTGAGGCTGCATCATCTTGATAAGAAAGAGTCAAGAACTGTGTTACAACTAAATGTTTACTAAAAGTGACAAAACACCAGTTTTTTAAGATTTTATTTGGATGTGAGAATTATCCAGTCAAGCAGATACTGAGAGTTAGGAGTGATTCTAGTTGATTCTGCATGTGTGACTGGAGGTCGATATACATTTACAATCATTACATCTTTACTCTCGTGGACAATTACTTTCTTGATTTCATTTCTCTCTTTGGCCGTGCCATCACATTTCATTTGGAACTGGTCTTGTCCTTTAGTCAGGTTGTTGTAGCTTGTCTCTAAGTGGTCTTGTTCAGAGTTGCCTTTGGTGTCCAGACTGCCGTCCGCCTCCTGTTTGGTACGGTAACAAGAAATGAAACACACACTGTTAACCAGCATCACTTGGGGCTAGCATGCTGACAAAGTACTCACATAAAACCAGATTCATGAGTCCAGTCAGGAGAAGACACAGCAGACCCAGACACTGAGCTCTTCTACATTTGCAAAGCCTGAAGGTAGAAGTCAGTGTTTGTCATGTGTTCAAGTAAAATCAAATTTACTGTGTCCCAGCACTTAATGACTAGTTATTGAATCCATGTGAAATGTTGTACATTTATGCTCCCAGATGTTGTGGAGAAATTGCCAAAATCAGCGGTCAGCGTTCCTGAGTGAAGCTTCCTTACAACCTCTGCTGGCCCTTTTTGATAACGATGTCTGTGTCGGTCTCACTTCAGGTCCCAGGAGATTTACGGATCCCAGAAACCTGATAGTTTCCACAGCAGACATGGTGTTGTTGGTTATGGTGATGGGTGTCATCGCCACAGTTTTGGACGTGTTCAGCAGACCAGCCATTCAACCTGCCCTTTCTATGCAGACCCTCGCCATCCTGGATGAACCGGTGACTGTTGTGTCGTCTGCAAACTTCAGTGTTTGTGAACTTTGAAAGAGACCCGGAGCATCTGTGCTGAGCACATCAGAAAAGCAGCTCTTTGTGTGGTAAATGTGCGACCGAAGGGAGATGACCTTTAAGAAATATCATTTCAGCATATACTGTATATTTGATAGTAACAAAGAAAGATACAGATGTCTTCATCTGGGATGCACCTCTGGATCACTGCAGGTACCATCTGTGCTGTGAATGGCTGCGATAACGCTAACTTAAGGTGTGAATGTGGTGCTGTTCATACAGGAGAAAAAGAGCGGGACAGTCAGCTTACAGTTTGGGGTGAATGGTCGCTTTGTTATTAGAGCGCATGCGCTGTCTTTAGCGCAACAACTCAGCCTATCATATGCGGGAAACAGCACACTTCATTTGCATAAGCACATATATATAAAGCCGTCCGAGCTACTTAGAGTCATTGTTATTTCGAATCAACGGACTAACTCCAACATGCCTGAGGTAGCTAAAGCACCCAAGAAGGGCTCCAAGAAAGCCGTCTCCAAAGCCACCAAGAGCGGCAAGAAGAGGAGACGCACCAGGAAGGAGAGCTATGCCATCTACGTGTACAAGGTCCTGAAGCAGGTCCACCCCGACACCGGTATCTCCTCCAAGGCTATGGGCATCATGAACTCCTTCGTGAGCGACATCTTTGAGCGCATCGCCGGAGAGGCCTCTCGTCTGGCTCACTACAACAAGCGCTCTACCATCACCTCCAGGGAGATCCAGACCGCTGTCCGCCTCCTGCTGCCCGGTGAGCTGGCCAAGCACGCCGTGTCGGAGGGAACAAAGGCCGTCACCAAGTACACCAGCTCCAAGTAAACTCGACGTTTACTACAACAACACAAAGGTCCTTTTCAGGACCACCCACCACTTCAACTAAGCGCTTGGTTCTCATTGCTTATTACGGTATAATGGAAGTAGTGATTGTAGTGTACGTGCTAACTCTTAAAGGAAGCACATGACCCATAAGCGGCAATAAAAACACTGATGGGAAGTTGGCGTCTAACTGACTACTGCTCCTCAACAGATGTCACGACTGAAGACTGAACGACTTTATATATTTTTTGCTTGTTCGTCACAAAGTCTGAGCTTCTTTGTGGCAAAAGAACACTTCATCAAACACTAAAAAAAAAAAAAACGGTATCCGTTCTTCCCTCATTGTCAGTCCATGAACATGTCTACCCCCCCACCTTGCATACACACTCGTCCTCTCACATGGATTCTTCCATCCATTCTCAGACCTTCTCATTCCCACTTTCAACAACCTGTTTGCCCATTGATCTGGCTTATATTGGCTGTGTCACAACATTTGAAACTAATTTTGAGTGGTTTCAGTTTTGCTAATAACATAAGCGAGATCTGTAAGTCGTGTTCGTGTGAAATGGTTCAAGGTATTGTTAATTTAACTAAGTGAGTTCAGGCAACTGAGAACTTTGTTCAGCCCATGGCTTTTAGTGTTGAAAAATGGGTAATAAGTAATAGATTGCTAGTCCAAGCATCTGTTTCATGGAGCTGTTATGTCACAGCCAAATAGTGATTTATTTTAATGAAGATGAAACCCAGGAACATCTTTTGACAGACTGCTATAGTTGGCGCTCTGGTTGGGACCGCTATAGACGTGGGGGTGAAAAGTCTTACGGGAGACCCTGTTGTCCCTGAACACTAGACCCGCCTCTGTTTTCTGTCACGTCCTCAGACAAGCTGTAAATAGCGGGGAAGACTTCAGTTGGATATTATTGTGCAGTCACCATCTGAACAGTAAAAATGAGTGGTCGGGGCAAGGGAGGAAAAGGACTCGGTAAAGGAGGCGCCAAGCGTCACCGTAAAGTTCTCCGTGATAACATCCAGGGAATCACCAAGCCCGCTATCCGCCGTCTGGCTCGCCGTGGTGGAGTCAAGCGTATCTCCGGTCTCATCTACGAGGAGACTCGCGGTGTGTTGAAGGTTTTCCTGGAGAACGTCATCCGTGATGCCGTCACCTACACCGAGCACGCCAAGAGAAAGACCGTGACCGCCATGGATGTGGTCTATGCTCTCAAGAGGCAGGGACGCACTCTGTACGGCTTCGGCGGTTAAACTCCTTAACCTCATCACCAACAAAACCAAAGGTCCTTTTAAGGGCCACACACTTCTTCTAGAAGAGTTGACTTCCTGCTTTTCTTATATTAATACATTGTGGATGACATGTTGACTGCACTAGCCTGGCACGGTATGATTAACTGTAAATATAACCATATAAACAGATGTAAGACCTTCACTGTCTAGAAGAAAACCAGTCCACCAGTGTTATTTTGCAGTGTCATTGATTTCCTCTCAAAGAGTCTACACAAACTCAGTACTGTCCCATCACCTCATTGTGTGAATCTCAGTGCCTAAACATCCTGTGTAATGGACATGCTGCAAATGTAGTTGCTGATACATTCCTACTTTCAGCCAATACATCAGATCAGAGTGACATTACATTCTTACTGATTATTTGTAATGGTGATATTTTCGACATAAAGCGGACGTCACGTTTCCTCCGCGGAAGGCTACACGAGTCCCTGTCAGTGTGTTATGTCCATCCTGTAATTAGAATCATTAGATTTCCATAGCTTGTAGTTGACACGTATATCCTGAAGTATAATTTATTGTGAAGATGAGCCCTATTGCTCGTAAAGAGGACCAGACATTTTTTTTCAGGACAGATTGTTCAGAGGTCTCGTGAGTGATTTATCATCCCCTCACATTCAATTGCACCTCTCTTTAGCAGCTAAAGAGCCACATAACCACAAACCACTTTAGTTCTTTAAAATAATATACTATCACAGCCATCCCCAGATCCCCCTCCCACACAGATCTTAGAGTCTCCAAAACAGGTTTTGCAGAACCTGGATGAATCTGAATGAATCTCTGAAAAAATGTGGTAAATTAAATGTATTCCTTGGTTGTTTAAAAGTAGCCTTCATGTTGTTCACAAAGAATGAATTGAATGTGTTAAACTGGCATGAAGTTGATACAGATCTTAAGATCACATTCATTCTAAACAGGACTTATTGTGAGTAATGCAAAGTCTGTTAACATGTAAGTTTAAAATGAATCACTCTCGCTCTTCTCTTAAACAAAGACATTCAGAACGTCATACTTTGTGTCACCTCTACAGATATATAAAACCAGTAGTTATGTCTAAAGGTACATACAGTATCCCACAATCCTAGCAGGCCGTAAATAATATATCATAAAAATGAAAATGAATATAAATAAATGGTTATGTATTCATATCTTGAATTCCTCTGTTTCCTCATGATGACGAGTTAATGTTCTTGAGATCTTCTTGAGATATCACATTAGCTACTAAGGCATGCACACTTATGTGACCAGGTCAGTGTTTGTATTGACTGTATGTTTATTTTTCCTCCTAAAAGATTCCAGTTTGTTTTCCAATTGAATTGTTCATGATATACGTCACATTCAGGGTGGAAAATGTTCATCTTTGTCATCCTTTTTTTTTTGGGTACATGACAACAGCTGATGTAAAAGGGGTGTGTAAGACTTTTTATATCCGCTATAAACTGGTTGTAGGTAGATTCCATCTAGATTCATGAGATGATGCGATGAGCTTGACGTCAGGGACTCTTCAAAAAAGGTTCAAATCTGGGGCAACTGTATGTGGAACAACTTTGTGAGGACATTTCCTCCTCTCATTCTCACTCGGGCTCCTTGTTGTGCCAACTGTTGCCCGAGACGTCTCCTGGAAAATGATGAAGCATTGTAGGTGGGTGCTCATTGACATATAAGGCATCCTCTGAGGGACGGTTTCTCTACTGTTAACGATAGCCTCCTTCACAGTCTGTCCTCCCTGTCCAAAAAAAAAAAACTGCTTCTATACTTAGTGAACTTCACCTGATCAGCAATTCTTATTTCACTTAGTGTCTCTTGTTTTCCAGATGTTTACAAGCCATGACTTATACTTCTTAGATGTACTTATGCACCAGGTTCTTATTCTGGACATTATGTGGACTTTTGTTCTGCATGGTATTTAGTTGTAATTATTTGAGTAGAGTGTATTTACTGTTACTATTTATTTGGTTGTTTTTGTTGTAGCTCACCCACATTCAGCATTGATTTCAAGTGTGAGAGTTAATATGGGTTCTTTCAACAATATGGTAAGTAAACATGAGAAACAGCTCTTTAATGAAAGTGTGGTGGCTCTTAAAAGAGCCTTTGTGTTGGTCGCAGCAGTGAGCAGGTTTACTTGGACTTGGCGGGCTTCTCGGTCTTCTTGGGCAGAAGAACAGCCTGGATGTTGGGCAGCACACCGCCCTGAGCGATGGTGACTCCGCCCAGCAGTTTGTTGAGCTCCTCGTCGTTGCGGACAGCCAGCTGCAGGTGGCGGGGGATGATACGAGTCTTCTTGTTGTCGCGGGCAGCGTTTCCAGCCAACTCCAGGATCTCAGCGGTCAGGTACTCCAGCACGGCCGCCAGGTAGACGGGGGCACCGGCACCGACACGCTCGGCATAGTTACCTTTGCGGAGCAGCCTGTGGACACGGCCGACGGGGAACTGAAGCCCGGCACGGGAGGAGCGGGTCTTTGCCTTAGCTCTGGCTTTGCCTCCGGTTTTACCTCTTCCACTCATCTTTGAGATACTTTCTAGAGTTACGACTCAGAGAAAATGTGCCGACTACAGACACAACCCTCTGTTATATTGTCGGGGAGAGAGAGGAGGGGGTCCTGTCAGACCAACCAGAAAACAGGTTTCTACAGCGGGGCCGCTTTGGATTTTGGCGGACTTCTTTCTACTGATCTTCCGCCAATAAGCAGCGGAGATTTGGGCGGTGGGGTCGCTCCTCAAGGCGGTGCTGAGCTCCAGCAGGAGCCCCTAACCAATCAGGAGCCGGAGGTCTGAAGCAGCGTCATCATTTCGCAGCCGCTCTCACACTTTAAGAGCAGCGTGTCTCCTCTCTTTACTACACTTTTTCTCCTGTTCAGAGAAAGAAGAAACGATGGCAAGAACCAAGCAGGACCGCTCGTAAATCCACCGGAGGCAAAGCCCCCAGGAAGCAGCTGGCCACCAAGGCTGCCCGTAAGAGCGCCCCGGCCACCGGCGGCGTCAAGAAGCCTCACCGTTACAGGCCCGGTACCGTGGCTCTCCGAGAGATCCGTCGTTACCAGAAATCCACCGAGCTGCTCATCCGCAAGCTGCCCTTCCAGCGCCTCGTCAGAGAAATCGCTCAGGACTTCAAGACCGACCTGCGCTTCCAGAGCTCCGCTGTCATGGCTCTGCAGGAGGCCAGCGAGGCTTACCTCGTCGGACTCTTTGAGGACACCAACCTCTGCGCCATCCACGCCAAGAGAGTCACCATCATGCCCAAAGACATTCAGCTGGCCCGCCGCATCCGCGGAGAGCGCGCTTAAACCCTCTGCTCACCCACCAACCACAAAGGCTCTTTTAAGAGCCACCTCACTCCTCACTAAAGAACGCACTCCTCATGTGTACAAGTTTCACGTTTAATCATACAATCAAGAATATGTACTTGTGTTATGTTTCATTAAGAGTTTATAGAAAGATACGTCCTCAATGTCCAGAACAGAACTGAGTGTGGTTTTAAGCCAATGATGCAGTGGAAACAAATCAAATTTGTTGTTTGAAAAACCCATGATGAGGAAACAGCATTAGTCCATAGAAAACTATTCAAATCAAGAAATGGATGAAAAGTGTGCTTCATTAAAAATACTGAATCATAACTTATTGTAACTTGTCTCAAGCCATAAGTGACCTCAGTGTTCAATACACACTAAATAAAACTGAGCACTATAGCAGTGAGCTGTGGCTACTTGTGATGAGATTATAGAGGAGAGCAACACAGCACAACAATCTAAGTAGCAGCCTTTCTTTATTATTTATGTTTTAACAATATGGAACTCTAATTCACACACAAAACAAACAAACAGATGAATGACCAGCTCACCATGCTGCACAGTGAACTGACCCTTCTCAGCACCACTGCTACAATTCATTAACATACAGTGTCACTTTTTTTCAGTTGGCAGAACAACAATGTGCATCTAACAGTCCAAACTAGTTTCACCACTACTATCAGTGGCTGTGAAACAAATTCAAATATTCAAATCAGGTGACAATTCTTATTGTGTTTAACTGTACATGTACTGACGTAAACAGGCATTTAGAGACCTGCAACACAGAGTCGCATATTACGGTTTTATTATTATTTCCTCTCTGAACTCGAGACACATCAACTCACAGTTCTCGGGTTTACGTGTCACATTTTAAAAATCCGCTCAGACGTCACGAGGAAACCGTTACTTTGTTAAAGTGCACGCGCTGCCTCAGGCACAGCAACTCAGCCAATCATGTGCGAGCGACAGTACATGCTCATTTGCATCAGGGCATACATATGAAGCGCTCCGACGAAAGAGTCTCCACCAGTTTCAGGAATACTCGTCTGAAGCAAACATGCCAGAGGTAGCTAAAGCACCCAAGAAGGGCTCCAAGAAAGCCGTCTCCAAAGCCACCAAGAGCGGCAAGAAGAGGAGACGCACCAGGAAGGAGAGTTATGCCATCTACGTGTACAAGGTCCTGAAGCAGGTCCACCCCGACACCGGTATCTCCTCCAAGGCTATGGGCATCATGAACTCCTTCGTGAGCGACATCTTTGAGCGCATCGCCGGAGAGGCCTCTCGTCTGGCTCACTACAACAAGCGCTCTACCATCACCTCCAGGGAGATCCAGACCGCTGTCCGCCTCCTGCTGCCCGGTGAGCTGGCCAAGCACGCCGTGTCTGAGGGAACAAAGGCCGTCACCAAGTACACCAGCTCCAAGTAAACTCCACGTTTACTACAACAACACAAAGGTCCTTTTCAGGACCACCCACCACTTCAACTAAGAGCTGTGTTTCTGTTCTACAACACTTACTGCTAAAACAACACTGTAGAGGCCAAAGAACAGTTCATGATGATAAATACAGTTAACATGATTGAAATGTGTTAAAAAGATACACAAGTTACAAGATATAAATATAGAGAGTTTAATGATGCATAATTTCGTTGAGAAGTTCATATAATGTTTAAAAACGTAAAAGAATATTAGAACTTAGGGTTTTAAGTGATTTGGTACTGGTTGATAAAAAGGTGTACTTCCCCTTTAAGACCGTATGTGTGCTTCGGTGTGTTTGTTGTTAACGAGCGGTCAGAGCTTGAGCGGTGGAAGCTAACGGTTTTCTTACCTGTTGCTGCTCCTTTTTTCTTTTTTAGTTACAACAAGTGTGTTAGTCAGTCACAATGATTTGTAACTCAGTGAAACCTTGACCTTGAAACAAGTAATAAAACAGAAGTTTATATTTTTCTTTATTACAAAAAACGTTTCTGAAGTGGATTTTTTCCTGAGCTCTACAACTGGGCTAGCTACAGACACTGCCTGTGGAACGTAACTTTTTAATGGAAAAGGAGGACCGAGTAAGCCATCGCAAGCTCAAAGCTCTCAAACCTCTACAAACACCTTTTAAAAACCGACAAGACAATGAGGCAATAAGATGCTGACTTTTAGAGACGGGACTATACCCAAGTCACCGGCAGTCAAAGTCCCCTGTGTGTGCTAAGGACTGTGGGAGGAAACCACAGTACATGGAAGAACACGCACACATAGAAAAGCCCCCCTGCTGAGGTTGCTGCAAACACAAATTTGGCGTTATAGCCATGACTTTTTTTTCTCTTCTTTAGAGCTGGAAATGATGATCTGACAATAGGTTTTATCATTTCATACCAAAGCCCTGCTCTACTGTAATCATCCTCTACTTATTACCTCCTCAAAGTTGTTTTGAAACATCTCAATGTTTTATCCAAGTGCCCAACTGCATGATCTCTACATCTTAAACTGCAACAGCTGAGCCTCCAGTGAAGATGAAAGGTCTTCTCCAGACTTCTGAAAGTCACTACAAACTTTCAAATCTTTGCAGCCTAAAGACTAAGAATGAGTTAACATTAAAAGATACTTACCTGTTCTTAAATGTATACTAAAATCAGACCACCTTTATCTTGAGCTATTGTCTAGTACTCTCAAGTGGTGAAAGAAAAGGGGCTTTAGATTTGATATTAAGACAATGTTTCATGAACTAATGAAGTTCTGTCACATCAGATAGTGTTTTTCATTACTGAGGTGGTATCTAGTTAACCTACTACATTGTTACTCATGCGCGTCAATGCCATTCAAAGTAAACTCGTGGGCAAAGCAATAAGTCACACTTACACTAACGCTAACTAGCACTTTGCAGCAGTATGTTTGCTTTCCATATTATAACAAGACCTGCTCAATTCAGTACATTTACATTTAGTCATTTAGCAGATGCTTAGGGTACAATCAAGGTCTAGTGCGATAAGAATCTCTGAAGAGCTGAGTCTTTTCACTGTGCAGTCTGGGAGGCCCGTCACGAGAGCATTACAGTAGTCTAGCCTTGAAATGACCACAGCTTCGGTCAGGAGCTGAGTGGTGTGTTGCCTTAGGTAAGGTCTGATTTTTCTGATGTTGTAAAGTGCAAAGCGGCATTTATCACATGTGTGATAGCTTGCGTGATGGTTGGGCTAATGGACTGAAGAAGGTTTGTTGGTATAGGGTCCAACAAGCATGTAGTAGGACAGCTACATGTCAACAGTTTGGATGCCTAACTCTCAGGGAGGGGTGTAAAGCCAGGAAATGAAGTGCAAGCAACTGTGCTAGGTTGCGAAAGTACAGTAGCTGATTCAATGCTGCCCAGCTGGGCTGGAGAGAGACATGTAGTAGGACTGCTACATGATAAAGTGCTAGGAGTCAGGTCGGGAGTGAGCTGGTCAGAGAATTGGCTGCTGATTTCTGCCACTATATAAAGAAAAATTATATCCATCATTACTTTAAACATGAAAATCAGGCACACAACCATCAAACACTGTGAAGAAACTGGCTCTTATGAGGACCACCCCAGGGAAGAAGACCAGGAGTTACCTCGGTTGCAGAGTTAAAGTAGCAGAGACTTCTCAGCATCAGCTGTTTAGAAGAGACTGCATGTATCAGGTCAATTCGCTTCAAAGGAACCACTACTGAGAGAGAGCAACAAGAAGATGATGATTACTTGGGCCAAGAAACACAAGATGTTATTTGATGTTAGACCAGTACAAATCTGTACATTCTACAGATGAGTCAAATTTAGGATTGTTGGTTCCAACCGCTGCTTCATTGTGAGACGCAGAGAATGTGAACAGATGATATCTGCATTTGTGGTTACGTGGTTAGAACCGGTTAGCCTAAACCTTGCTTCGGATTGCTTGTAGATTCTTATGAATTCAACAATTGTAAAACCCAGTGGCCTTAACCCCTATCTGAAACTTCCTCATCTTAAAAAAATGTCCTTGGTTATCGCTCACATTAATGAATGAAGAGAATATAATTAAATGTATCAACATGTCTTTGATGTAGAAAAAGGCCCTCCCAGTCAGGATGAAGGTTTGAGGCTGCTCCACAGAGTTCAGCAGCAGCGCACGTTCAGCACCATGGACAGAGACAGCAGCTACCTGCTCTGTTGGTGTCACTTCAGCACCTCAGACAGGAAGCTCCACCTGTACTCACCTGGGAGACAGAGACACAGCTGCAGCCAATCACAAAGCACCCTGATACACCACAGAAGGAGCTCACTGATTTATAATACAACACCAACAAACTGTTTAGTTGCCATGATAAAATGTCACTTTAATACACTGAATATTGATGAGGTAAGCAATTAAAACGGATTCAATAAATCATGCAGAATAAAGTCAGAAGCAAATTCTCTGTGTTTAATTTTACATTCACAATTTAAATAAAAATAAATATACTGGAAATATATACTGGATATACTGGAAAATACAACGACGCAGAGAAACAGACAGAAACTTTTTGTATACATATAATCGCATCTTTTCACTTTGACTTTTTATTCAAATGAAAAATCTTACAGGATTCATCCGGTTGTTCAGTAGGTGGCGCCGAAGAGTTAACCATCAACCTTCATGAAAGACCAAAGAAGAAGAACACTAGGACTGCCTCTGTTTTCTGTCACGTCCTCAGACAAGCTGTAAATAGCGGGGAATATTACAATTGGATATTATTGTGCAGTCACCGCCTGAACAGTAAAAATGAGTGGTCGGGGCAAGGGAGGAAAAGGACTCGGTAAAGGAGGCGCCAAGCGTCACCGTAAAGTTCTCCGTGATAACATCCAGGGAATCACCAAGCCCGCTATCCGCCGTCTGGCTCGCCGTGGTGGAGTCAAGCGTATCTCCGGTCTCATCTACGAGGAGACTCGCGGTGTGTTGAAGGTTTTCCTGGAGAACGTCATCCGTGATGCCGTCACCTACACCGAGCACGCCAAGAGAAAGACCGTGACCGCCATGGATGTGGTCTATGCTCTCAAGAGGCAGGGACGCACTCTGTACGGCTTCGGCGGTTAAACTCCTTAACCTCATCACCAACAAAACCAAAGGTCCTTTTAAGGGCCACACACTTCTTCTAGAAGAGTTGACTTCCTTTCTGCTTTCGGGTTAAACTATTACCAGTACCGAGCATATTGCACTCCACTACAGGAAACTGAAGCACTGTCGATGTATGTGTTTAATGTACTACAGTTATAATAAACCATTGTCAATTTATTAAACCATCACCCAGTTACTTAAAACAGCATATTAAGCTGCATCTAACTCAGCTGCAGTGTTACTTAACAGCACTACACACAGCAAAGGTGTTTGGCCCTAAATGCAACAGATGCAGCATGTTCATTAAAAATGTTTATGGTAACTTGGAAAACAAGGTGACATAACATAAAAACTGTCCCCATCAATCCAAACAGTATTATAATAACTTCACTTGATTAAATTAATACAAATGCAATGGACCAGCATCCATATTCATCTGAAAACAATAATGAAAAACAACTAGTAAGAATAAGACTGATGATTCAGGTAGTATGTAACACTGCAATCCCTTCAGAACCATTTTGGATCTGTTTCTGTGATTGTGATATGTAGAACCACAAGTCTGACACCTGAGGCCACTGCACAAGATGAACAGAAAGCAGCAAAAGGAACATCATCTTGAACTAGCATCTATTTTAAAGTGCAGAAGGCTGAACTTGGGGTTACAGGGCCCTATCCTATGCATCCGCAGAGTCAGCATATAGCAGAAAATGACTGTGATTGTCTCCAAAGCAACAATGTGATCTAACTGAGGAGCACTCACAGTCTCTACGTCTGGACAGAGTCTGAGCTGTCACACACTGTCAAAAGTTTTCTTTTGCTTCATTTACTGTAATATCTCACTTTCCATATTACGTTTTTAATATGAGTTGATTTGAGGCCACAGACATTTCCTTTTGTCTGAATGTATTCATTTCTTTCTGTGTGAATTGATGTGATCAGTAGCTGATTACAGGTCTGTGTTTTAAAAGCAATTATAAACCACACTTGACTGAGTGTGCTTACATTAGCTCCAAACCAGCTTCATGGACAGAGTGACATGGTTCAGTTTGTTAATTCAGTGATGGATTTTTTTTTTTTTAACATTAAGTCCTGCTGACCTCAGTATAAAATGTAAATGTGTGCTTCACATTTAATTTTAGATTCTGAAGATGAACAAGGGACCTCTTATGATTCACTGTTACTAAGTGAAGTGTTTTAAATCCAATGTCTTTATAATTTTCATAATCAGCTCCATCAGTAATGCTGCTGGAGGTCAATTTTGATAAGATTGATCTTACAAAGAAAAAAAAAGTTTAAATAGTTTATTTTAGCTCTGAAGAATCTGAACTGCTGGGTTACTCTGGGATTTCTAGTCTTTACTTTAAGTCCTTACTTTCAACATTAGCCGAATACAATTATTGTGTAACACATAATGGAGCTTTTATTTATATCACAATGATGAATAACAAAGGATTTTGACATTTAATAGTTGGTGTTTATTTTAAATATGAATCCTCAGCAGAAGAAATGTTCACAGCCACGGTGAGCAGCTCTGATATGAAGTCTGGCACCATAAGCCTCGGCCATCCTCAGTGTGTTTGCTGCTACCAGAATAACTTCAGTTTATGACAAAGTGACCGTCAACAGATGGTTGTTGTTACTTTGAGTCTCTGGACAAACATGTGGAGCAGCTGGAAAACGACTTTTGATGGAGCTCTGATTGATTTGAAAACATTTTAGGAGAGAAATGAGTGTGAAAAGTCGCCGAGCAGAGCTGGTCACGGCGGTGAATGTGTGAGGTTTGGAGGCTCCTCAGACAAAATGCAGAGAGCATCAGAGCTCTACATGAGCTGAACACGAAGAGACACAAGTCCGCTATCGGCTCCCTTCACTGTCAGCCTTCAGCTCTTCTCCCACATTTAGTTTGGAGTGTTTTATCGATGAGGAGAAAACACAAGTGGCACGGCGTTCACACTGCACAGAGGAGCCACGGGCTGGGTTGAGTCTCCACGGTTCTCATGGTGTGTTTAAGTGCAGCCTCGCTGCTCTGAGCTCTCCAACAGTCCACTCACACTCTCGTGTTGTCCTGAGTACGAACGGAAGACAAGATGGCAGAAGTAGCTCCAGCTCCAGCCGCCGCTCCGGCTAAAGCAGCCAAGAAGAAGGTGACCAAGCCGAAGAAGGCTGGCCCCAGCGTCAGAGACCTCATCGTCAAGTCCGTGTCCGCATCCAAGGAGCGCAACGGCGTGTCTCTGGCCGCCGTCAAGAAGGCTCTGGCTGCCGGAGGTTACGATGTGGAGAAGAACAAGGCCCGCGTTAAGGTCGCTATCAAGGCTCTGGTCACTAAGGGCACTCTGGTCCAGACCAAGGGCACCGGCGCCTCCGGCTCCTTCAAGATGAACAAGAAGGCTGCTGAGCCCAAAGCCAAGAAGCCCGCAGCCAAGAAAGCCGCTCCTAAAGCCAAGAAGCCCGCAGCCAAGAAAGCCACAACACCCAAAAAGACCAAGACGGCAGCAGCCAAGAAGCCCGCCGCAAAGAAGTCCCCCAAGAAGGCCAAGAAGCCCGCAGCAGCGCCCAAGAAGGCAGCCAAGAGCCCCAAGAAGGCCACCAAGAGCCCCAAGAAACCCGCTGCAGCCAAGAAACCTGCACCCAAGAAAGCTCCCGCTAAGAAGGCTGCCAAGCCCAAAGCCAAGAAGGCAGCACCCAAGAAGAAGTGAGCTGGCTCCACTCAAAACTAACGTCCTGACAAAAAACGGCTCTTTTAAGAGCCAACCACATCATTCACAAAGAGCTTACTCCTGTTTATTGTGCAAAAATGCATTATGACATCACATGAGTGGATACCTTAATCTACATGAAAGCATAAAAACTCTAAATTACCTCAGCATATTATTTTTCTTAACTTATTTCATAGCGGATGTTTACAATATTTTTGTGTTATTTCTTACCAAAGAGTATCTTTATTAGACAAAGATGTATGGTGATTATTATTGCCATAATTGTTTATTTGATAGTAAGTATTGAGGAGGCCTCATTGAAAATGAGGTTGAAGCTGTTCTAAAACATCAAAAGTGACAATGTATGTTTCATGTGCCTGGTCCTTTTCATTGAGCAGCTGAAGTGCAGGTTTTAAATACATATGCTGCATTTTATACGTGGAAATAATACAGCGGTGTAAAACTATATTTTAAGATTTTAACATGTTACTGTACGTTATAAGTTCGGGTTTTTACTGTGACATTCATGGCCAACAAACTTAATGAAGAAACGTGGTCTGCTCTGTGCACAGAGGTGAAGACGTATACTGGTGCTCAAATGTTCTGCCAAGTGGTGACTTTCATTGTATTCACTTAGCATGTTGATCCAAGTCACAATGATCTTGTTCTTGCTGACAATAGGCACTGGTGCCAGGGCATGTTACGGTTAATGAAAGGAAAGGAAACTTACAAGCTTAAGGCTAAGATGGTTATGTTATCTGTGACAACAAGTAAATCCAAGGTGTTGGTTTATTTTGCAGCACAATCAGAATAGGGCACTGTGATACAAACATCAGTTTTGGAGTAAGTGTTAACAGTCATGTTTAGACAATTGAAACTTTCTAGCTTTAAATTGTTATCAATTAGTATATTATAGAGATGAGAAACAGCTCTTTGAGGAAAGTGTGGTGGCTCTTAAAAGAGCCTTTGTGTTGGTTGCAGCAGTGAGCAGGTTTACTTGGACTTGGCGGGCTTCTCGGTCTTCTTGGGCAGAAGAACAGCCTGGATGTTGGGCAGCACACCGCCCTGAGCGATGGTGACTCCGCCCAGCAGTTTGTTGAGCTCCTCGTCGTTGCGGACAGCCAGCTGCAGGTGACGGGGGATGATACGAGTCTTCTTGTTGTCGCGGGCAGCGTTTCCAGCCAACTCCAGGATCTCAGCGGTCAGGTACTCCAGCACGGCCGCCAGGTAGACGGGGGCACCGGCACCGACACGCTCGGCATAGTTACCTTTGCGGAGCAGCCTGTGGACACGGCCGACGGGGAACTGAAGCCCGGCACGGGAGGAGCGGGTCTTTGCCTTAGCTCTGGCTTTGCCGCCGGTTTTGCCTCTTCCACTCATCTTTGAGATACTTTCTAGAGTTACGACTCAGAGAAAATGTGCCGACTACCGACACAACCCTCTGTTATATTGTCGGGGAGAGAGAGGAGGGGGTCCTGTCAGACCAACCAGAAAACAGGTTTAGCCGCTTTGGATTTTGGCGGACTTCTTTCTACTGATCTTCCGCCAATAAGCAGCGGAGATTTGGGCGGTGGGTCGCTCCTCAAGGCGGTGCTGAGCTCCAGCAGGAGCCCCTAACCAATGAGGAGCCGGAGGTCTGAAGCAGCGTCATCATTTCGCAGCCGCTCTCACACTTTAAGAGCAGCGTGTCTCCTCTCTTTACTACACTTTTCTCCTGTTCAGAGAAAGAAGAAACGATGGCAAGAACCAAGCAGACCGCTCGTAAATCCACCGGAGGCAAAGCCCCCAGGAAGCAGCTGGCCACCAAGGCTGCCCGTAAGAGCGCCCCGGCCACCGGCGGCGTCAAGAAGCCTCACCGTTACAGGCCCGGTACCGTGGCTCTCAGAGAGATCCGTCGTTACCAGAAATCCACCGAGCTGCTCATCCGCAAGCTGCCCTTCCAGCGCCTCGTCAGAGAAATCGCTCAGGACTTCAAGACCGACCTGCGCTTCCAGAGCTCCGCTGTCATGGCTCTGCAGGAGGCCAGCGAGGCTTACCTCGTCGGACTCTTTGAGGACACCAACCTCTGCGCCATCCACGCCAAGAGAGTCACCATCATGCCCAAAGACATCCAGCTGGCCCGCCGCATCCGTGGAGAGCGCGCTTAAACCCTCTGCTCACCTACCAACCACAAAGGCTCTTTTAAGAGCCACCTCACTCCTCACTAAAGAACTTACTCCTTATGTGTACAAGTTTCACCTTTTAACAATAATACGCAATCAAAAATATGCCCTTGACTTATGGTAATCAGATTGTGTTTCAATGAGCATTTATAAAATGATACTTATCAAACTTCCAGAACAGTTTACACTGAGTGTGATTATAAACCACACGTATTGATAAGTGATTACTCCTGCTGCTGAGTTGAACAAGATTAGATTGAACTAGACTGAACAACTAACGCTGCTCTAGTGTGTGTTAATGCTGGGAAGTTTGACTCTTTTTACTGATTATTATACATATCTTTGTGTCATTTTGTTCATTTTTACAGCGGGTGGCGCTGTAGCCCCTTTGTGGGCGTTGTAAAAAAGACAGCTGAACACTGACACTGAAGGCAACGCGGTTTGCTTCGGCTGACAAAGATAATAAACAAAATGATACGAGCATATGAAAACGTAGGAAAGCAAATCCACACCACAATAAAATGACTGTGTCCTGTATCCTCCTCCATCCATTGTGGATTAACACAAACGTACTGCTCGTCATAGCCTGAGCTGCCTGTCACGTGACAGCTGGCAGAGAACAAGTGAATGTAAAACTCAATTAGTTTTACATTCAATTACAATTAAGTAAGACAAAAAGTAACTAAGTTCCTTAAAATGTTTACATGGTGCATTTATTGTGTCCAAAACGTGATTATTAGTAGTAGTAGTATCATTTATATTGTTGTTATTGTTATCACATTTGTTGTCATTATTATTGTTATTTCTTACTTTATGGCAGAGTATAACACAAAACCAATATGTTGATAAAATTTTATAAAGTATTTATGTATAAACACACTTAACATTATATACATAATAATAACACTACACACAAGAACAGAAGACCACTAATTAATTATGATATCATGAATAAATAATGTATGCCGGGTGTCACGTGACAAATGAATGAAGTAATAAATCAGACATTATTCATTTCCTTGTTCGTTTCTCAGTCCACAGTTCTATAGCTGAGCTACAGCTGTCACGTGACAAATGAACGAGGACCTGAGGATGGATGCACAGTTGAGTGAGTCGTGAACCGATCATTTCTGTTTCCTGTCCTGCTGACTGAGCTTATGCAGCTGCCAGAGTCATATTGAATGAATCGTTTACGAACGACACAGGGCTATATAGTAAATAAAATGCCATTCTAGGGAAAAACACTGTAAAAGAAGGTCAAATGAGTTGACTGACTAAAAAGGAGCAGCATGTTTAGGAGCAATGGCATGTTTCGAATAGTCAAATTTGCTTAGGAACCTTCCTAATTAGGTGAAATGACCGGAAGTATTAACGTAGCCGCCATGATAAGAGCTGTTTGAATTCACAAACTGTTAAGGAATGGAGCCCCAATGCTTCCTTTATTATCTCCTTTAGCATAGGATACACCGGACCATCCTTTACGAAAGGAAAAGAGGTAATGCCGCCCCACAATTCCATGCGACAGCGACAAAAAATGACGCAGCGTTCAGTCATTCACAACCAGGCATTAAATAAAAATTAATTTATTTTACAGTGTGATACAGACTGCAGAAAAGACAGAGAGCGTGACAGATGTGTTGACGTGATGTAAAAACTTTGATCATGAAGTGTGTTGTGGTGTTGACTGTGGAGCTGCGTTCACACGCAGACTAAAAGCTGTTTGTAACTGTAACTGTTTGAATTCTGACGTTGATAATGAAGACACATTTTTCATCGGTTTGTCCACGATTGCATAAAACAACACGGTAAGAGCAGTATCTCAGGTGCGCGTTTTGTAGTCCATCTTCAGACCTTTGCAGTTTTACCACAGATCACGTCAATACCATTGGCGTCCCAAGGGTAAGAACAGTTGAATTCAGTTGAATTCTCCTTCGCAGCTTTTGACCTTGTGACATTTTTTTTTCTATTCGACTAAAATTATAATTATCATTTTAAATATTTTGATTTTATGAATTATAAAAAACAGTAGCAGTAATCCAAATCTTTGTTTTAAAAAAAATGTGAAAACATTCATGATGTCAAATGGCTTATAACTGTTAGCTCATTGTAAGACTGAGATGGCAAATGATTTGCAGCATTGCTACTACACTCTGAACTGGTGTTTAACTGGTGTTTCCCTTGTGCATTTGCTGTTTTCAAACCTGGTTTGTAACATTTGATTATAAAAACATACTTTTCTGATCAAATAAAAGAAAAAATCAGGAATCAGAAGCTGTGGCTTCAGCTATATGTTTGATGACATATAGCTGACATATAGCTATGATGGCTGAATAACATTGTGAATACATTTCATGGTGTCTGTACAGCTGACCACAGTAGCAAAAAAGTCGAACACCATGTTTGTGACAATTTCATGCACTTTGGTTGTGTCCACATTAATGTCAACAACCATTTTGAATTCTCAAATTGGCATTATAGCCATGGCCATATTTATTTTTCGGAGCCAGAGGTGACAATATTTGAATGAGAGCTGGTGGGTGGCATACTTCATTCATAATTCACAAAAGGAACATTGTGCTGTATGAGAAAAGACTTGAAAATACTGATCGAGACCATAAACCCATGAGGAAACTGGGGTAAATCAAGTACCAAGTAGAGTCATTTCTCCATACGACTCAACATAACCAAACTTAGATTTGTATATATATATTCTTATACAGTCCCCCACTGGTCATTAGAAAGGTGACATTGTTCAGACGATTTAAACTCTGAAACTCTGAACATACATTTTTCTGAAGCAGGTCAAGTATGCACCATAGGTCATGACAATCTATAGAGATGTGCCCGATGGGATTTTGTTGTTATTTCGTACTACAGCCTATTTTGCTTTACCAGTTATCTTCTACACGTTACCTGGTCAAAGTTGTTTTGAAGCATTTCAATGATTTATCCAAGTGTCCCACTGCATGATCTGTACATCTTTATAAGCTGGATGGAGTTCATGGACATTATTTTCAATTTTTCATTATTCCGTTTTTCTGTTTATTATTCATTATTCATTCATCATTTCATTATTTTCACATTTCAGTGGCACATTATTAACTATTAGTACATTTGAAAATTGGTGTAGCTCTCTTCACAACATTACGGACACAAATCGTTCTTTGAAACGGGCGTTTATTGCTGTGACTATGACTTGCTTCTCCTCCCTGCATGTCTTTCTCATCACCATCACGCCGTGAGAACTGTATTTACACGAACAGACATATTGCAAACACACGTAGCTACGTTAGCATCTAAAATGAAATGCAAATGAGGCGCGTATAAAAGAAAGAACTACAACTCCGACAAATACCTCGTTGGCCGCTTGCCATGAAAAGAGGTTAATGATCTTTAAAGTCCCTTTAGAGTCCGTTCATAACTTCCACAACAGTCCATAACTTCAGCATAACTTTAGCATAAAAAATGAATGAATGAATGAAAAACAACAGAAGCTGATGACATGCGCAACATGTGTCGTACATAGTCCTCACAAAAAATCACCGTAGTGATACCACACCTGAGAAACATTAGTTCCACCCTTTTAACACCTTGATTTTACATTTTATCAGATTATTTATTTATTTAACTTAATACTATTGTTTAACTTATGAATTATTTCTGCAAAATGAACTTAAAATTCATACAGCAACTTACAATTGCAGTTAGCTCAATGAGCATTGCATACATACATAGTAATTCAGAAAATTCAGTGCATGGCTTTCCCTCAAATTATTGAATAAATAGAAGTGTAAAAAGTCAGAAAATATAAATGAATGTATCAACATGTCATTGATGTAAATAAAGCCCCTCCAGGTCAGGATGAAGGTTTGAGGCTGCTCCACAGAGTTCAGCAGCAGCGCACGTTCAGCACCATGGACAGAGACAGCAGCTACCTGCTCTGTTGGTGTGACTTCAGCACCTCAGACAGGAAGCTCCACCTGTACTCACCTGGGAGACAGAGACACAGCTGCAGCCAATCACAAAGCCAGTCAGAAGCAAATTCTCTGTGTTTAATTTTACATTCACAATTTAAATTAAAAAAAAAAAATATATATATATATATATATATATATATATATATATATATATATATATATATATATATATATATATATATATATATATATATTGGATATATATATATATATATATTGGAACATACAAAGACGCAGAGAAACAAACTTTTTGTATACATATAATCGCATCTTTTCACTTTGACTTTTTATTCAAATGAAAAATCTTACAGGAGAAATGTTGTCCCCGATTCATTCTGTTGTTCAGTAGGTGGTGCTGAGCAGCAGCAGAAAATCTTGGTTCCTGTGGGGACTGTTCAGGGCAGCCGCCCTCTTCAGTCCCAGTTTCTCCGTGGGCATGGGGGGCAAAGGGAGGAAAAAAGCAAATAGAGTTAGTGTATGTATACACACGCATAATGAACACAACACTTTTTTTTTCTTTTCTCTTTGTTTTTTTTTTTAAATATATAGATATATATATACTCCCCTCTTCCCCTTTTCCACTATTCTATTTAATATAAAAGGTTAAAATAAATAAATATATAAAACAATGGAACATCATGGTGAGAGACATGATCTTCAGACATGAGAGAAAAAGACATAGTAGATAAAAATAAAAGCGAATAGCCTAAAAGTACTTTTGGTGTCATTTGTCAGTTGGGCTCTTCCTATATTACACCAGGCAGGTGCTGCATATTTGAACAGGTGTCGGATGTACGACTGGTAGACCTTCAGAGCAGTTTCTGGATTTGCTCCTGCAGAGTACTTTCAGGTAGTTTAGTCTGCGCCTGGCCTCTTTTTCCACTTCAGCAATGTGTGCTGTCCACTGCATGTTCTGCTGAAAAGTGAAAATATTTGGCTGTTGGGGTGACCTGAAGAGTTTTGCCATAAAGTTTAAGACTGAGGTTTGTTTGGTCTGTTTTACGTGGGTGTCTGGTAAAAAATAGACACTGTGTTTTGGCTGGGTTTAGTTTTATTCTCCACATATTTGCCCATTCTTCCATCTCTGTGATGCACACTTGGAGCTTTTTGGCAGCGTGTTTTAGGTTCTTAGAGGAGGTCCAGTAGCAGAGGTCATCTGCAAACTGGGAGACTTGGCCCTTTCCTCTAGGTGGGTAGTATATGTCACTAATGTAAAGGAGGAAAAGTAAGGGACTGAGGGCTGAACCTTGGGGTACACCGGCTTCTGGGCAAAATCTGTTAGAAATTGATGTTCCAACTTTAACTGAGATTTCTCTGTTTAAAAAACTGTTTAAAAGCACTATCATTTGTTGAGGGAGATTCTGGTCCAGTAGCCTGTATATGAGTCCTGCATGCCACATTTTGTCAAATGCTTTTTCGATATCAAAGTAATATAATAATTGTTATTTCTTTTTTATTAAATCCTCGCTGAACATCTTCTGCCAGTCTTAGGATGTGTGCAAACCTCCCTGCTCTGCCACGTATGTGACGTCACCGTCACCGAGCGTCACCGAAGCAACCCGAGCAGGTCCGAGAGTAAACTACACAGCGCGGCAGCAGTTACGTTACCTGTCGAGTGCAGCACACATCCTCGAAGTTGTGACGGTGTCAGTCGGAGCCAGACCGGGACTATCAGTGTCGTCGCTTTGTGCGTGAATGCCGAGTGAGTTGGAATCGGACATTTGTTGTTTGTTATCTGCTGTTTTGCAGTGTTAATTGAGGTCGGAACGGCCGCCATGTTGTAATGCGTGCTCACCTGTTCGGAGCTCCTTTATGCGAAACTATGGCAAAGGGAGTGTTAATGTGCTCGTATTTAGTGTATATATGTTCTTGGCATGTAGCCATATTCAGCTTGTGTTGCTGGTATTGTGGATGGACTTTGATTCTGCTAATGTTCATACCTACTAGGCTACAATTAATATGTTTACTTTGTAATGTAACGATGGAGCGCCTCATGTGACCATAGCGGGTACTGTTTCAGTTCATTACTACACTCTGCATTTGTTGAATGATAGATCATCATTATTATTATTAACATTTTATTATTTCTTTGTTTGTGTACTCAGAAAAACCACAACAACACACAACACCCGACAATTCCTGTTCATGTGGAATAAAGAGGGATAAAGTCACACTGAAGTAGCTGCAGTTCTTCTGATAGAGAACTAAGACCAGACTTGTGTACGCCAGCATACAAAATAATAATAATAATTAACAAGTGGTCCTTCGAGCCGGATGTACACAAGCTGCGCCATGGCTACAAGCAAGGGATATTATGAGCCGCCACAGTGTCCCCGTCCCAGCAGGATGCGACGCATTCCCGGACATCTGGAGGACTACGAGCTCAGCTATCCACTCCAACCTCTTCATCCCACCACAACAAGGGCAGCGTCACTGACGACATCAACATACGCAGCATCGCCCGGCATAGGAGGATTTTCATCATATCCAGTGCCCCCATATTCGTTATATGAGAGCCCTGATGATAGACTTGAACGCCTAGAGGCACGCTGGCAGACCGTGAGACACCAAATGAAAGAGCTGGAAGCTGAAATGGACAATGTAAGACTGAATCCTCACTCTCAGGTTGGCTACACTCACCCCACATATCGCCCACAACGATATGCCGCAGAAATGTTTCAGTATAGCAGCTTTCCCCATCTAGAGAGGATCCCCACCAGTCCAGCTAGGATGATGCAGCATCCACCCGCATCCCATATCCTGACTACTACTGTGGAGCCCCTCTCTCAGGATCAGGACAAAGCCGCTGCTTCAACAAAGGATGCTGAACACTCTGCTGTACAGACCGAGGCTGTGGATCAACCTTCTTCTGCAGTGCAGGCTGACGATTTGGCTCAAGCTTCAAAGACTGAATCTGCAAAACCTGCTCCTGTTTCACAGATGGACAGTGTGGATTCAATAGCCTCTGTTTCATCAGCAATACCAACGTCTTCGCTGGTGCCACCTGCAGTCTCCGCAGTTCCTGTCCTGCCGATCCAGACTGCACCTCCCTCATCACAACCAGCATACAGTGCACCCAATCATAGGCAGCCTCCTCCTCAGCAATACCCATATCCTCCTGCACATTACCCTGTTCCTCCTCCTGTCCAACACTATTATCCTCAGCAGCCCATTGCACCTGTGCAGCCACCAGACAACTCTAATGCACCAGGTGTTTTAGAGATGGTTATTGCATCATCATTTGGCATCCCCAAGCCCAAACTGACTGTTTTCACCTCAGGGAGGGAAACTGACTTTCTGCTGCTTAAAAAGGGACTGGACAGTGTTCTTGGGCCCCACAGACATTTAAGTGAAGACTACAAGTATCAAGTCCTTCTTGACCATCTCAGATTCCCTGCTGCGCTTCAAATAGCCAAGCGGTTCATCAACAGTGCAACGCCATACACTACTGCCATGCAAGCCCTCATGCAGAGATATGGTCAGCCCAGACAGCTTGTCCAAGGAGAACTCAATGCCATCCTGAACGCTCCACCAGTGAAGGCTGGAGACTATCAAGGTATTGAAGATTTTGCAGCATCAGTTGGCACACTAGTGGGCATGTTAAGCACGATGCAAGGTCCTTCATATTCAGAACTGATGTGTGGTTCTCATGTGGATACACTGCTCACTAAGCTGCCTGTTAACTTCAGAGACGCCTTCGTCGAATACTGCTTTTCCAGGGGAATAATCCAGAGTGGCAGCGACAGAACATATACTCTTCCAGATCTGGCAGATTGGCTCGAGAGGAAGGTCCAGACTCTGCAGGTATCCCGTCGGATCAGCGCCTGCCCAGTAGAATCTACACATGCCGACAGCCGGGAGCGCAGATCAGTGAAGCAGCCAAGAGTGAAGTCTGCAACTATTCTGCTAGGTAACCACCAAGGGGCCCAGCAACCTAAACCAGCTCCTGTATCCAGTATCCCCTCACAGTCTAAGAAGCGTGACAGGTTTAAGCCCTATTGCCCCTACTGTAATAACCAAGAACATTACCTCAACGCCTGTGATGACTTTGCTAAACTCACACACAATGCAAAGGTTGACTGGATAAAGGAAAAGAGAAGATGCTGGAGGTGTGGGAGAGGACACACACCTGACAACTGTACGCTGAAGAAGCCATGCTCAACCTGTGGAGAACAACACCTCACTGTGCTCCATGATGTGGCTCAAACAGACACAATCCTGACCGTGAGTACGTCCCCCAGCATGATTTACATGGACCAAGTAAGCCATTCAGGTCGAGTGATGCTGAAGGTTGTCCCAGTACGTCTGCACAATGGGAAGAAAACACTCAATACCTACGCTGTTCTGGATGATGGATCCGAAAGAACGATCATACTACCAGCTGCTGTGCGTCACCTGGGCCTCAAGTGTAAGGAAGAAATCCTGTCCCTGAGGACGATTAGACAGGACAAGGTGCAATTAAAGGGAGCCACAGTCTCACTCAAAGTGTCACCCATGATGAAGAAAGGGATGAAACATGACATTCGACACGCTTTCACAGCAGCAGATCTGAATCTGGCCGAACAATCATGTGCAGCTGAAACTCTGAAGCGAAGCTACCAACACATGAGAGACATTCCATTGCACTCTTACAGCAGAGTCAAGCCCATGCTACTCATTGGTTCTGACAATCCTCACCTGATAACACCAGTATTCCCAGTCCGGTCTGGCCCGATCGGTGGACCTGTAGCTGTGTGTACGGCCCTGGGATGGGCTGTGCAGGGACCCGCCACCTTCCTGCAGCAGTCATCAGGTGAGAACAGCTGTCTGCATTCTTCATTCCTCTCACCTTCAGAAGAGCTACATCAGAATGTGGAAAGGCTCTGGAAGCTAGACACACTACCATTCAGAAACAGCAAGGAGGTGATCCGCTCCGGTGGCGATAAAGCAGCTATGGAACAACTGGAGCAGAAGACCATCAGAGTCACAGTTGAAGGTGCGTCCCGCTATGCTACTCCATTGCTGCGTAAACCAAATGCACCCAAACTCCATGCTCCACCCACGGCAGTGATGGCTCTTCTCAGGGCAACAGAGCATCGCCTTGCTACCAACCCTGAACAAGCTGCAGTGTACAATGAGGAGATACACAAGTTGGTGAGAGCTGGATACGTCGTCAAGATCAACGCTGATGAGGTGAGCAGATCAGAGGAATCATGGTTTCTCCCTCACCATCTTGTTTATCATAATGGTAAAGCCAGAGTTGTTTTCAACTGCTCATTCAACTATCAACAAGCCTGCCTCAATAACAACCTGCTTCCTGGTCCTACACTGAGTGCATCACTGCTCGGTGTGCTGTTGAGGTTCAGAGAACACACCGTGGCCATCAGCGGAGATATACGCGGCATGTTTCATCAGGTGCGTCTCCTACCTGAAGACCAACCACTCCTCCGCTTCCTGTGGCGTGATGGAGAGAAAGAGCGCAGCCCAGATGTCTACGAGTGGCGTGTTTTGCCGTTTGGGACTACCTGCAGCCCATGCTGTGCATCTTATGCTTTACAGCATCACGTGCAAGAACACCGTGAGGGTAACGAAGATGTGGTACAATCTGTGTTGCAAGCATTTTACGTTGATAACTGTCTCCAGTCCCTGCAGTCTCAAGATCAAGCCAGACAGCTCATCGACAAGATGAGAGCTCTTCTTGCCAGCGGAGGCTTTGACATGAGGCAGTGGTCCAGCAACATCCCCGCAGTTATTGCTCACCTACCACCTGAAGCCAAATCAGCAGGATGTGAGTTATGGCTGACTGCAAATAAGACCGACCCACAGGAGTCAACACTCGGTCTCCTGTGGCGCTGCAGCCCTGACACTCTTGGATACAAACACAGAGCCATCCCAGCGACAGAACCGACCATGAGGTATGTGTATCGGGTCCTAGCCAGTCAATACGACCCACTAGGTTACATCACACCAGAATCTCAGCAGTACAAAGTGTTTGTGGGGACACGGATCGCCGAGATTCAAGAGCTGGTTGGGGCAGAAAGCTGGAGATATGTTCCCTCAAAAGAGAATCCTGCTGACGATATCACGCGGGGGAAAGCACTGGCGGATTTAGTGAAGCCCAACCGCTGGACTTGTGGCCCCGCTTTCCTCCATCAGCCTCCAGTCGAGTGGCCAACTAATCCTGCTGTAAGTACTACACCCACACCAGCAGAAGAAAACACGTGATACTATCTTCTGTGGCAACATTACAGTTAACAGCTCTTCAGTCCCAGATGTGACTCAGGTCAAATCATGGTCAGAACTGGTCGACGCCACATTCCAGTACCAGCACGGGGCGGCTTCTCCTCCCATGACTGCAGCCGACAGAGTCAACACAGAAGTTGCCATCCTGAAGAGAGCACAACAGGAGAGTTTCCCGGCGGAGTTTACTGCATTGCAAGCAGGTAAACCTCTCAGTTCCAATAGCGGCCTGTTGTCTCTATCCCCCATCTATGACAAAGACGTGGAGCTGATAAGGGTCGGAGGTCGACTCCGAAAGGCAGTGACCCTAGAAGAGGAAACCATCCATCCTATCATCCTGTCACCAAACCACCGTGTCACAGAGTTGCTCATCCGGGACTATGACAACCGGTTGCTTCATGCAGGTCCTGATCGTGTATTTGCAGAAATACGGAGGACATACTGGATCATCCGCGGCCGCCAAGCTGTCAAGAAACACCAGCATAGCTGCACAGAGTGTCGTAAATGGCGCAGCAAGCCCGTCATTCCCCAGATGGCTGACCTGCCAGCCGCACGGTTGCGTATCAACCAGCCAGCGTACTGGTCTACTGGAGTAGATTGTTTTGGCCCATACATCATCAAAATAGGCCGCAGACACGAGAAAAGGTGGGGCATTATCTTTAAATGCCTCACCACTCGGTGTGTGCACCTGGATCTTTTGTGCAGCATGGACACTGACTCCTTTTTGCTCGCCTTACGACGCTTCGTGGCAAGAAGAGGGAAGCCATTTGAGATTCTCTGTGACCGTGGCACTAATTTCCGAGGAGGCGACAGAGAGCTGCAAGAAGCTTTCGCTGCACTGGAGCCAGCATTAAAGGACCAGCTTGCTGAGCAGAGCATCAGTTTCAGATTTAATCCACCACTTGCACCGCATTTCGGCGGTGTATGGGAGAGAGAGATCAAATCTGTTAAAGCTTCCCTGCAAGTCGTGCTGAAAGACCAAATGCTCCCAGAGGAAGTCCTCATGACGGTCCTGATAGAAGTTGAGGGGATTCTCAACTCTAAGCCCCTGGGCTATGCTACATCTGACATTGCAGATCCCGACCCCATAACACCAAACCTCCTCCTCATGGGGCGGCGGGATTCATCACTACCACAAGCTGTCTATCACAACAGTGACCTGCTTGGACGTCGCCACTGGAAACACAGCCAGGTGCTGGCAGATCACTTCTGGCTTCAGTTCACCAAGAACTATCTCCCCAATCTTCAACATCGTCGGAAGTGGCATAGTTCTACTGTGGACCTCACTCCAGATCAGGTGGTCATGATCATTGACTCACAGCTGCCCAGAGCGCTGTGGCCGGTTGGACGAGTCACCAAAGTGATCCCCAGTGATGACGGCCGGATACGCACAGCTGAAGTAAACATTAAAGGGTCTACATACACACGGCCAGTGGCTAAACTCATCCCCCTGCCAGAAATGCCAGAGGACAGAGACTGATCTGACGGCCCAGCAGGGATCTTTGTGGTTCTGCGAATTCACTATGTGAATTCGGGGGCGGCTGTGCAAACCTCCCTGCTCTGCCACGTATGTGACGTCACCGTCACCGAGCGTCACCGAAGCAACCCGAGCAGGTCCGAGAGTAAACTACACAGCGCGGCAGCAGTTACGTTACCTGTCGAGTGCAGCACACATCCTCGAAGTTGTGACGGTGTCAGTCGGAGCCAGACCGGGACTATCAGTGTCGTCGCTTTGTGCGTGAATGCCGAGTGAGTTGGAATCGGACATTTGTTGTTTGTTATCTGCTGTTTTGCAGTGTTAATTGAGGTCGGAACGGCCGCCATGTTGTAATGCGTGCTCACCTGTTCGGAGCTCCTTTATGCGAAACTATGGCAAAGGGAGTGTTAATGTGCTCGTATTTAGTGTATATATGTTCTTGGCATGTAGCCATATTCAGCTTGTGTTGCTGGTATTGTGGATGGACTTTGATTCTGCTAATGTTCATACCTACTAGGCTACAATTAATATGTTTACTTTGTAATGTAACGATGGAGCGCCTCATGTGACCATAGCGGGTACTGTTTCAGTTCATTACTACACTCTGCATTTGTTGAATGATAGATCATCATTATTATTATTAACATTTTATTATTTCTTTGTTTGTGTACTCAGAAAAACCACAACAACACACAACACCCGACAATTCCTGTTCATGTGGAATAAAGAGGGATAAAGTCACACTGAAGTAGCTGCAGTTCTTCTGATAGAGAACTAAGACCAGACTTGTGTACGCCAGCATACAAAATAATAATAATAATTAACAGGATGTTATCAGTTGTGCTTCTTTCTTTCCTGAAGGAAAGGTGGCGCCGAAGAGTTAACCATCAAACTTTATGAAAGACCAAAGAAGAAGAACACTAGGCCTGCCTCTGTTTTCTGTCACGTTCTCAGACAAGCTGTAAATACCGGGGAGTACTACAGTTGGATATTATTGTGCAGTCACCATCTGAACAGTAAAAAATGAGTGGTCGCGGGAAGGGAGGAAAAGGACTCGGTAAAGGAGGCGCCAAGCGTCACCGTAAAGTTCTCCGTGATAACATCCAGGGAATCACCAAGCCCGCTATCCGCCGTCTGGCTCGCCGTGGTGGAGTCAAGCGTATCTCCGGTCTCATCTACGAGGAGACTCGCGGTGTGTTGAAGGTTTTCCTGGAGAACGTCATCCGTGATGCCGTCACCTACACCGAGCACGCCAAGAGAAAGACCGTGACCGCCATGGATGTGGTCTATGCTCTCAAGAGGCAGGGACGCACTCTGTACGGCTTCGGCGGTTAAACTCCTTAACCTCATCACCAACTAAACCAAAGGTCCTTTTAAGGGCCACACACTTCTTCTAGAAGAGTTGCTTTCCTTTGTGTTTATTTTAGTATTGTAAAATCTGAATTCTGTGCATTGATTCACAAATGGCATCAAATCAAGTGGCTACAAATTCTTGGGTCTTAACAATAAACTTGACTGGGCTTGCATGCAGGCTCTTTACAAGAAGCGTCAATGTTGGCTTCACCTGAGGAGACTGATGTCCTTCAGAGTGTGTAGGCCTTGACTCTAGTGGTCTGCTGGAGAGGGAGCAGCACAAACACCATGTGCAACATTATTTACATCATGCCACTTACCTTGATACCATGTCACATTGTAATATAATCTGCCTGACATCAAATGTTATTTCTCATTGTAATATTACATGAGTTCACGTACGACACCATCCTTGCATTACAGCTGTCTTTTTAGAAGATATTGTATATACATTTGTTGGTTATACTTTAATACTTCTTTTTTTCCTCCCTATATTTTTTTTACTTAAGTGTTTATTCTGCATCCTTGTAAGTGCAAATTTTTGCAAAATTTTATATATTGACACATACTATCATACCAGCAGGAGTGCGTTCTTTAGTGAGAAGTGAGGTGGCTCTTAAAAGAGCCTTTGTGGTTGGTAGGTGAGCAGAGGGTTTAAGCGCGCTCTCCACGGATGCGGCGGGCCAGCTGAATGTCTTTGGGCATGATGGTGACTCTGTATGTTAATGAATTGTAGCAGTGGTGCTGAGAAGGGTCAGTTCACTGTGCAGCATGGTGAGCTGGTCATTCATCTGTTTGTTTGTTTTGTGTGTGAATTAGAGTTCCATATTGTTAAAACATAAATAATAAAGAAAGGCTGCTACTTAGATTGTTGTGCTGTGTTGCTCTCCTCTATAATCTCATCACAAGTAGCCACAGCTCACTGCTATAGTGCTCAGTTTTATTTAGTGTGTATTGAACACAGAGGTCACTTATGGCTTGAGACAAGTTACAATAAGTTATGATTCAGTATTTTTAATGAAGCACTTTTCATCCATTTCTTGATTTGAATAGTTTTCTATGGACTAATGCTGTTTCCTCATCATGGGTTTTTCAAACAACAAATTTGATTTGTTTCCACTGCATCATTGGCTTAAAACCACACTCAGTTCTGTTCTGGTCATTGAGGACGTAGCTTTCTATAAACTCTTAATGAAACATAACACAAGTACATATTCTTGATTGTATGATTAAACGTGAAACTTGTACACATAAGGAGTGCGTTCTTTAGTGAGAAGTGAGGTGGCTCTTAAAAGAGCCTTTGTGGTTGGTAGGTGAGCAGAGGGTTTAAGCGCGCTCTCCACGGATGCGGCGGGCCAGCTGAATGTCTTTGGGCATGATGGTGACTCTCTTGGCGTGGATGGCGCAGAGGTTGGTGTCCTCAAAGAGTCCGACGAGGTAAGCCTCGCTGGCCTCCTGCAGAGCCATGACAGCGGAGCTCTGGAAGCGCAGGTCGGTCTTGAAGTCCTGAGCGATTTCTCTGACGAGGCGCTGGAAGGGCAGCTTGCGGATGAGCAGCTCGGTGGATTTCTGGTAACGACGGATCTCTCTGAGAGCCACGGTACCGGGCCTGTAACGGTGAGGCTTCTTGACGCCGCCGGTGGCCGGGGCGCTCTTACGGGCAGCCTTAGTGGCCAGCTGCTTCCTGGGGGCTTTGCCTCCGGTGGATTTACGAGCGGTCTGCTTGGTTCTTGCCATCGTTTCTTCTTTCTCTGAACAGGAGAAAAGTGTAGTAAAGAGAGGAGACACGCTGCTCTTAAAGTGTGAGAGCGGCTGCGAAATGATGACGCTGCTTCAGACCTCCGGCTCCTGATTGGTTAGGGGCTCCTGCTGGAGCTCAGCACCGCCTTGAGGAGCGACCCACCGCCCAAATCTCCGCTGCTTATTGGCGGAAGATCAGTAGAAAGAAGTCCGCCAAAATCCAAAGCGGCCCCGCTGTAGAAACCTGTTTTCTGGTTGGTGTGTCAAGTATCCGCTCACCCCCACCCCGCGCTCTGTGGAAATATAACAGAGGGTTGTGTCTGTAGTCGGCACATTTTCTCTGAGTCGTAACTCTAGAAAGTATCTCAAAGATGAGTGGAAGAGGCAAAACCGGAGGCAAAGCCAGAGCTAAGGCAAAGACCCGCTCCTCCCGTGCCGGGCTTCAGTTCCCCGTCGGCCGTGTCCACAGGCTGCTCCGCAAAGGTAACTATGCCGAGCGTGTCGGTGCCGGTGCCCCCGTCTACCTGGCGGCCGTGCTGGAGTACCTGACCGCTGAGATCCTGGAGTTGGCTGGAAACGCTGCCCGCGACAACAAGAAGACTCGTATCATCCCCCGTCACCTGCAGCTGGCTGTCCGCAACGACGAGGAGCTCAACAAACTGCTGGGCGGAGTCACCATCGCTCAGGGCGGTGTGCTGCCCAACATCCAGGCTGTTCTTCTGCCCAAGAAGACCGAGAAGCCCGCCAAGTCCAAGTAAACCTGCTCACTGCTGCAACCAACACAAAGGCTCTTTTAAGAGCCACCACACTTTCCTCAAAGAGCTGTTTCTCATCTCATCATACATCACTTAACAAAACTATAACAAATCACAATGCCTTCACTTTACAGTTTTTTCTGATAGCTAAGACGCAATTTTTGAAACTTTTGGCTTTTTTTGCAAAACTCTACACGCAAAACACAGTAGATCACTTGCAAAAACATGTTTTTGTACTGTTGCATAAGCACTTTTTGCTAAACTGTTCGCACTCTTTTAAAAATAGTTATTTTTGTATCCGACGGTGCACACAACTCATAATATCAAAGCCACTGCACACTGACAGTAACAATGAAAAACTCATTTGGCTTTTGCTTATCCTGTGTGCAGGGCATATCGGTTTTCAGTACCTTTTACAGTAACACACAGGGGTCAAAGTGAATGGATATTTATTTACACACATCCAAATACGTAAACATAAAGTGTGTTTTTCAGGTCAAGGCACAAAAAAAAAAAAAAAACATAAAATGACAATCATTGAGGGAAAAAAATCAGTCTTGTCTTCTTACTGGGTCTGGCCACAAAATCTCGTCCACATCACATGCAATTGCTAGGCACCGGGGAAAATATCTCCTGGGGTGTTTATAGTGCTCAGGCTGATTGCAAAGTGAAGTAATTATAAATAATAGTTTTCACATGTGAAAGTGTGGCCTGACAGTTGGCAGAATTGTGTAAAAAATAGCCATAAATATGTATAGTTTTGATAGGAGTGTGTAGATCATCTGGAAATTGAGTGTAAAGCAGTGGAGCTGTGTTTACAGTTTTGCAAAAGGAGTCCTGTGCAGTGAATTGTATTTACACATATACAAAGTGTGTGTTACGAAACTGCAAACTAAGTGCAAAGCAATGTTTGTGCTTTCAGTTTTGCAAACTCGGTGAAGGGTTTTGTGATAAATGTTAATAGTTTTAGAAATTGTGCTATAAGAATCCATGTTAGTGTTTAAGCCATCAGAAAAAAACTGTAATCATATAAACAGTGAGAAATCAAACTAACCAACTTAGTAATTTTACTACTACATTAACTTCCTTAAACTTGACCAACGTTTTCAGTCATGTTGCACTCGGCTAACTTATTTTCATTCATTGGCTTTGAGTATTTCTAACTTACAGGTGAAAACTGCATACTTGTGTGTAATGTTTCACTAACCGTGTTATGAAGACTATAGTGCAATCCCAACATATAAAATCAGCTCAGCTTCATCAAAAGTCCAAATCTCTTCCATACCATGTCCCTGTCAACAGGTGTTTTCCATAATATACAGTTAACACTACTGATTATTTGGAAATCACAAGGCATGCTTTCTTCAACAATACTGTACATTACTGAGTTATACTTGAAGCTGAGTACTGGAACCACTTTCACTGACAGCATGTGGACTTTGTTCATGTCTTCAGAAAAGTGACCTGAGCTAAATAATCATATACTCATCTACATTTCGGCTCCTGTATTCCATTCTGTGCACAGAATATGTTTCCTTAAAAGGTCTGTTCACCACCTTTGTCTAACTGATAACCTACATACCAATGCTGTAACATTTCCACTTTATCTCCCTGTGTAAATCTGAGCTGTTCACCGGCGTGGTGTAGCAGTGGGACATGTCTGAGTGTTAGAGCACCTTTAACCTGTGAAAAACACAATGAGCTCAGCAGAAAGTAACTGGAGCAATTAATAGGGCCCACACACCACAGTCACTGCTCTGGATACGCAATGATTACAAACCAGACAGCAAATTGACAGTAGCACAGTTTTTAAACAAATAGTGACTGAGCTTAGAAGACGTCGATCTCTTGATAGTAGTGGGAGCCTTCCATGGCACTTTTTGACTTTCTAATTTTCGTTGTTTTGCTTGTATGTATCACTTTGCTTCTAAACTGTTTTGTTTTTTTCCTTTGAATTACAATAGTTTCTTAAAAATACAATAATAATTTAAACAGTATGATACTTGACAACTTAAGGACAATAATCAAGAGAATACAATGAATATGTTCATGTCCAATGAATGTTCAGGAGTAAGCTCTTTGTGAATGATGTGGTTGGCTCTTAAAAGAGCCGTTTTTGTAGTGAGGAGGTTAGTTGAGTGGAGCCAGCTCACTTCTTCTTGGGTGCTGCCTTCTTGGCTTTGGGCTTGGCAGCCTTCTTAGCGGGAGCTTTCTTGGGTGCAGGTTTCTTGGCTGCAGCGGGTTTCTTGGGGCTCTTGGTGGCCTTCTTGGGGCTCTTGGCTGCTTTCTTAGGCGCTGCTGCGGGCTTCTTGGCCTTCTTGGGGGACTTCTTAGCGGCGGGCTTCTTGGCTGCTGCCGTCTTGGTCTTTTTGGGTGTTGTGGCTTTCTTGGCTGCGGGCTTCTTGGCTTTAGGAGCGGCTTTCTTGGCTGCGGGCTTCTTGGCTTTGGGCTCAGCAGCCTTCTTGTTCATCTTGAAGGAGCCGGAGGCGCCGGTGCCCTTGGTCTGGACCAGAGTGCCCTTAGTGACCAGAGCCTTGATGGCGACCTTAACGCGGGCCTTGTTCTTCTCCACATCGTAACCTCCGGCAGCCAGAGCCTTCTTGACGGCGGCCAGGGACACGCCGTTGCGCTCCTTGGATGCGGACACAGACTTGACGATGAGGTCTCTGACGCTGGGGCCAGCCTTCTTCGGCTTGGTCACCTTCTTCTTGGCTGCTTTAGCCGGAGCGGCGGCTGGAGCTGGAGCTACTTCTGCCATCTTGTCTTCCGTTCGTACTCAGGACAACACGAGAGTGTGAGTGGACTGTTGGAGAGCTCAGAGCAGCGAGGCTGCACTTAAACACACCATGAGAACCGTGGAGACTCAACCCAGCCCGTGGCTCCTCTGTGCAGTGTGAACGCCGTGCCACTTGTGTTTTCTCCTCATCGATAAAACACTCCAAACTAAATGTGGGAGAAGAGCTGAAGGCTGACAGTGAAGGGAGCCGATAGCGGACTTGTGTCTCTTCGTGTTCAGCTCATGTAGAGCTCTGATGCTCTCTGCATTTTGTCTGAGGAGCCTCCAAACCTCACACATTCGCCGTCGTGACCAGCTCTGCTCGGCGACTTTTCACACTCATTTCTCTCCTAAATGTTTTCAAATCAATCAGAGCTCCATCAAAAGTCGTTTTCCAGCTGCTCCACATGTTTGTCCAGAGACTCAAAGTAACAACAACCATCTGTTGACGGTCACTTTGTCATAAACTGAAGTTATTCTGGTAGCAGCAAACACACTGAGGATGGCCGAGGCTTATGGTGCCAGACTTCATATCAGAGCTGCTCACAGTGGCTGTGAACATTTCTTCTGCTGAGGATTCATATTTAAAATAAACACCAACTATTAAATATCAAAATCCTTTGTTATTCATCATTGTGATATAAATAAAAGCTCCATTATGTGTTACACAATAATTGTATTCGGCTAATGTTGAAAGTAAGGACTTAAAGTAAAGACTAGAAATCCCAGAGTAACCCAGCAGTTCAGAGCTAAAATAAACTATTTGGCTTTTTTTTTCTTTGTAAGATGAATCTTATCAAAATTGACCTCCAGCAGCATTACTGATGGAGCTGATTATGACAATTATAAAGACATTGGATTTAAAACACTTCACTTAGTAACAGTGAATCATAAGAGGTCACTTGTTCATCTTCAGAATCTAAAATTAAATGTGAAGCACACATTTACATTTTATACTGAGGTCAGCAGGACTTAATGTAAAAAAAAAAAGAGACTGAGTGCTCCTCGGTTAGATCACATTGTTGCTTTGGAGACAATCACAGTCACTTTCTGCTATATGCTGACTCTGCGGATGCATAGGATAGGGCCCTGTAACCCCAAGTTCAGCCTTCTGCACTTTAAAATAGATGCTAGTTCAAGATGATGTTCCTTTTGCTGCTTTCTGTTCATCTTGTGCAGTGGCCTCAGGTGTCAGACTTGTGGTTCTACATATCACAATCACAGAAACAGATCCAAAATGGTTCTGAAGGGATTGCAGTGTTACATACTACCTGAATCATCAGTCTTATTCTTACTAGTTGTTTTTTATTATTGTTTTCAGATGAATATGGATGCTGGTCCATTGCACTTGTATTAATTTAATTAAGTGAAGTTATTATTATAATACTGTTTGGATTGATGGGGACAGTTTTTATGTTATGTCACCTTGTTTTCCAAGTTACCATAAACATTTTTAATGAACATGCCGAATGTGTTGCATTTAGGGCCAAACACCTTTGCTGTGTGTAGTGCTGTTAAGTAACACTGTAGCTGAGTTAGATGCAGCTTAATATGCTGTTTAAGTAACTGGGTGATGGAATTTTTAATATAGACAATTCATTATAACTAGTACATTAAAAATACATACATTGACAATGCTTAACAATTCCCTGTAATGAAGTGCAATATGCTCGGTACTGGTAAAGTTTAACCCGAGAGCAAAAAAGGAAGTCAACTCTTCTAGAAGAAGTGTGTGGCCCTTAAAAGGACCTTTGGTTTGTTGTGATGAGGTTAAGGAGTTTAACCGCCGAAGCCGTACAGAGTGCGTCCCCTGCCTCTTGAGAGCATAGACCACATCCATGGCGGTCACGGTCTTTCTCTTGGCGTGCTCGGTGTAGGTGACGGCATCACGGATGACGTTCTCCAGGAAAACCTTCAACACACACCGCGAGTCTCCTCGTAGATGAGACCGGAGATACGCTTGAACTCCACCACGGCGAGCCAGACGGCGGATAGCGGGCTTGGTGATTCCCTGGATGTTATCACGGAGAACTTTACGGTGACGCTTGGCGCCTCCTTTACCGAGTCCTTTTCCTCCCTTGCCGCGACCACTCATTTTTTACTGTTCAGATGGTGACTGTACAATAATATCCAACTGAAGTCTTCCCCGCTATTTACAGCTTGTCTGAGGACGTGACAGAAACCAGAGGCAGGCCTAGTGTTCTTCTTCTTTGGTCTTTCATGAAGGTTGATGGTTAACTCTTCGGCGCCACCTACTGAACAACCGGATGAATCCTGTAAGATTTTTCATTTAAATAAAAAGTCAAAGTGAAAAGATGCGATTATATGTATACAAAAAGTTTCTGTCTGTTTCTCTGCGTCGTTATATATTTCCAGTATATTTATTTTTATTTAAATTGTGAATGTAAAATTAAACAGAGAATTTGCTTCTGACTTTATTCTCCATGATTTATTGAATCCGTTTTAATTGCTTACCTCATTAATATTCAGTATATTAAAGTGACATTTTATCATGGCAACCTAAACAGTTTGTTGGTGTTGTCTAACCGGTTTCTCAACCACGTAACCACAAATGCAGATATCATCTGTTCACATTCTCTGCGTCTCACAATGAAGCAGCGGTTGGAACCAACAATCCTAAATTTGACTCATCTGTAGAATGTACAGATTTGTACTGGTCTAACATCAAATAACATCTTGTGTTTCTTGGCCCAAGTAATCATCATCTTCTTGTTGCTCTCTCTCAGTAGTGGTTCCTTTGAAGCGAATTGACCTGATACATGCAGTCTCTTCTAAACAGCTGATGCTGAGAAGTCTCTGCTACTTTAACTCTGCAACCGAGGTAACTCCTGGTCTTCTTCCCTGGGGTGGTCCTCATAAGAGCCAGTTTCTTCACAGTGTTGGATGGTTGTGTGCCTGATTTTCATGTTTAAAGTAATGATGGATAACATTTTTCTTTATATAGTGGCAGAAATCAGCAGCCAATTCTCTGACCAGCTCACTCCCGACCTGACTCCTAGCACTTTATCATGTAGCAGTCTTACTACATGTCTCTCTCCAGCCCAGCTGGGCAGCATTGAATCAGCTACTGCACTTTCGCAACCTAGCACAGTTGCTTGCACTTTATTTTCTGGCTTTACACCCCTCCCTGAGAGTTAGGCATCCAAACTGTTGACATGTAGCTGTCCTACTACATGCTTGTTGGACCCTATACCAACAAACCTTTTTCAGTCCATTAGCCCAACCATCACGCAAGCTATCACACATGTGATAAATGCCGCTTTGCACTTTACAACATCAGAAAAATCAGACCTCACCTCCGGCCGAAGCTGTGGTCATTTCAAGGCTAGACTACTGTAATGCTCTCGTGACGGGCCTCCCAGCCTGCACAGTGAAAAGACTCAGCTCTTCAGAGATTACCTTCTCTCCAAGCACTAGCTACAACTTTACTGTTGCACTAACGGTTTCTTATCACACTACACCTTGATTGTTCCCTTCTCTGTAAGTGGCTTTAGATAAAAGCGTCTGCTAAATGACTAAATGTAAATGTACTAAATTGAGCAGGTCTTGTTACTTGTCTACTTGACTACTTCTTTTTTACTTCAACACATAATTCTATGTGCTATCTCATAGTTGTGATGTTTTTATATACACACTACCAACAGGTGGTGTAGTTTGACTGCAAAAAATTTAATACCACACCACAATGATGACTTGAGAAGAGTGACAAATAAAAAATGGGATTGGGCTCCGAGGTTGAATTATGAGTTTATACCCAGAGATTGCATTTGTTACAGGGGTAGTGAAGGCAGACAATTACCATGGCTATGGTATGATTCAACTGCCTTGTAGTAGAGAAATACAGAAGTTCACAGTACAGGACAAAAAATAAATAATTAATACAGCTGATAGGGTTTTCTTGGTAGTAGAAATGGTGTAAAATACGTCACTACACTGTCTAAAACTAACGTCCACCATGTGCACTTTGCATGGGTAAGACAGGCGTCTTTACACGAATGGTGGCTTCATCTTCCTCCTCCCTTCCTTGTTAACTCATTCTTAGTCTTTAGACTGCAAAAATTTCAATGTTTGTAGTGACTTTCAGAAGTCTGGAGAAGACCTTTCATCTTCACTGGAGGCTCAGCTGTTGCAGTTTAAGATGTACAGATCATGCAGTTGGGCACTTGGATAAAACATTGAGATGTTTCAAAACAACTTTGAGGAGGATAATTGCCGTAAAGCAGGGCTGTGGTATGAAATGACAAAACCCCATTCTCAGATCGTCATTTCCGGCTCCAGAAAAAGTCATGGCTATAATGCCAAATTTGTGTTTGCAGTAACCTCGGCGGGGGGCTTTGCTATGTGTGCATGTTCTTCCATGTACTGTGGCTTCCTCCTGCAGTCCTTAGATAAGCACACATAGGGACTTGAATTGCCTGTGACTATTTTATTTATTACTTTATATTAGTATTGTTTTATTTGGGAAGAATCCCATTTCTGTACAAAAAAAAAAAACAACGTTAAGTCACAAGATTTCACAGGAGGAGATAGGAGTGTTATTTTTAAGCTCTCTTAGCAGCTACGTGTTGTTGAACTGAAACAGCTTTTAGTTTAAATAGGAAATTTCAGTCAACAAATGAAACATTTATGGTGCTGAAAACAAACAGAACCGACTCTGAAATGGGTTTTAAGTCAGCAGAAACACAGCTCTTAGTTGAAGTGGCGGGTGGTCCTGAAAAGGACCTTTGTGTCGTTGTAGTAAACGTCGAGTTTACTTGGAGCTGGTGTACTTGGTGACGGCCTTTGTTCCCTCAGACACGGCGTGCTTGGCCAGCTCACCGGGCAGCAGGAGGCGGACAGCGGTCTGGATCTCCCTGGAGGTGATGGTAGAGCGCTTGTTGTAGTGAGCCAGACGAGAGGCCTCTCCGGCGATGCGCTCAAAGATGTCGCTCACGAAGGAGTTCATGATGCCCATAGCCTTGGAGGAGATACCGGTGTCGGGGTGGACCTGCTTCAGGACCTTGTACACGTAGATGGCATAGCTCTCCTTCCTGGTGCGTCTCCTCTTCTTGCCGCTCTTGGTGGCTTTGGAGACGGCTTTCTTGGAGCCCTTCTTGGGTGCTTTAGCTACCTCAGGCATGTTTGCTTCAGACGAGTATTCCTGAAACTGGTGGAGACTCTCTCGTCGGAGCGCTTCATATGTATGCCCTGATGCAAATGAGCATGTACTGTCGCTCGCACATGATTGGCTGAGTTGCTGTGCCTCAGGCAGCGCGTGCACTTTAACAAAGTAACGGTTTCCTCGTGACGTCTGAGCGGATTTTTAAAATGTGACACGTAAACCCGAGAACTGTGAGTTGATGTGTCTCGAGTTCAGAGAGGAAATAATAATAAAACCGTAATATGCGACTCTGTGTTGCAGGTCTCTAAATGCCTGTTTACGTCAGTAGATGTACAGTTAAACACAATAAGAATTGTCACCTGATTTGAATATTTGAATTTGTTTCACAGCCACTGATAGTAGTGGTGAAACTAGTTTGGACTGTTAGATGCACATTGTTGTTCTGCCAACTGAAAAAAAGTGACACTGTATGTTAATGAACTGTAGCAGTGGTGCTGAGAAGGGTCAGTTCACTGTGCAGCATGGTGAGCTGGTCATTCATCTGTTTGTTTGTTTTGTGTGTGAATTAGAGTTCCATATTGTTAAAACATAAATAATAAAGAAAGGCTGCTACTTAGATTGTTGTGCTGTGTTGCTCTCCTCTATAATCTCATCACAAGTAGCCACAGCTCACTGCTATAGTGCTCAGTTTTATTTAGTGTGTATTGAACACTGAGGTCACTTATGGCTTGAGACAAGTTCAAATAAGTTATGATTCAGTATTTTTAATGAAGCACACTTTTCATCCATTTCTTGATTTGAATAGTTTTCTATGGACTAATGCTGTTTCCTCATCATGGGTTTTTCAAACAACAAATTTGATTTGTTTCCACTGCATCATTGGCTTAAAACCACACTCAGTTCTGTTCTGGACATTGAGGACGTATCTTTCTATAAACTCTTAATGAAACATAACACAAGTACATATTCTTGATTGTATATGATTAAATGTGAAACTTGTACACATGAGGAGTGCGTTCTTTAGTGAGGAGTGAGGTGGCTCTTAAAAGAGCCTTTGTGGTTGGTGGGTGAGCAGAGGGTTTAAGCGCGCTCTCCACGGATACGGCGGGCCAGCTGAATGTCTTTGGGCATGATGGTGACTCTCTTGGCGTGGATGGCGCAGAGGTTGGTGTCCTCAAAGAGTCCGACGAGGTAAGCCTCGCTGGCCTCCTGCAGAGCCATGACAGCGGAGCTCTGGAAGCGCAGGTCGGTCTTGAAGTCCTGAGCGATTTCTCTGACGAGGCGCTGGAAGGGCAGCTTGCGGATGAGCAGCTCGGTGGATTTCTGGTAACGACGGATCTCTCTGAGAGCCACGGTACCGGGCCTGTAACGGTGAGGCTTCTTGACGCCGCCGGTGGCCGGGCGCTCTTACGGGCAGCCTTGGTGGCCAGCTGCTTCCTGGGGGCTTTGCCTCCGGTGGATTTACGAGCGGTCTGCTTGGTTCTTGCCATCGTTTCTTCTTTCTCTGAACAGGAGAAAAGTGTAGTAAAGAGAGGAGACACGCTGCTCTTAAAGTGTGAGAGCGGCTGCGAAATGATGACGCTGCTTCAGACCTCCGGCTCCTGATTGGTTAGGGGCTCCTGCTGGAGCTCAGCACCGCCTTGAGGAGCGACCCACCGCCCAAATCTCCGCTGCTTATTGGCGGAAGATCAGTAGAAAGAAGTCCGCCAAAATCCAAAGCGGCCCCGCTGTAGAAACCCGTTTTCTGGTTGGTCTGACAGGACCCCCTCCTCTCTCTCCCCGACAATATAACAGAGGGTTGTGTCTGTAGTCGGCACATTTTCTCTGAGTCGTAACTCTAGAAAGTATCTCAAAGATGAGTGGAAGAGGCAAACCGGAGGCAAAGCCAGAGCTAAGGCAAAGACCCGCTCCTCCCGTGCCGGGCTTCAGTTCCCCGTCGGCCGTGTCCACAGGCTGCTCCGCAAAGGTAACTATGCCGAGCGTGTTGGTGCCGGTGCCCCCGTCTACCTGGCGGCCGTGCTGGAGTACCTGACCGCTGAGATCCTGGAGTTGGCTGGAAACGCTGCCCGCGACAACAAGAAGACTCGTATCATCCCCCGTCACCTGCAGCTGGCTGTCCGCAACGACGAGGAGCTCAACAAACTGCTGGGCGGAGTCACCATCGCTCAGGGCGGTGTGCTGCCCAACATCCAGGCTGTTCTTCTGCCCAAGAAGACCGAGAAGCCCGCCAAGTCCAAGTAAACCTGCTCACTGCTGCAACCAACACAAAGGCTCTTTTAAGAGCCACCACACTTTCCTCAAAGAGCTGTTTCTCATCTCATCATACATCACTTAACAAAACTATAACAATCACAATGCCTTCACTTTAATCATATAAACACTGAGAAATCAAATTAACCAACTTAGTAATTTTACTACTACATTAACTTCCTTAAACTTCATCAACGTTTTCAGTCATGTTGCACTCGGCTAACTTATTTTCATTCATTGGCTTTGAGTATTTCTAACTTACAGGTGAAAACTGCATACTTGTGTGTAATGTTTCACTAACCGTGTTATGAAGACTATAGTGCAATCCCAACATATAAAATCAGCTCAGCTTCATCAAAAGTCCAAATCTCTTCCATACCATGTCAACAGGTGTTTTCCATAATATACAGTTAACACTACTGATTATTTGGAAATCACTAGGCATGCTTTCTTCAACAATACTGTACATTACTGAGTTATACTTGAAGCTGAGTACTGGAACCACTTTCACTGACAGCATGTGGACTTTGTTCATGTCTTCTACACCAATGCTGTAACATTTCCACTTTAGCTCCCTGTGCAAATCTGAGCTGTTCACTGGTGTAGTGTTGCAGTGAGACATGTCTGAGTGTTAGAGCACCTTTAACCTGTGAAAAACACTGAGCTCAGCAGAAAGTAACTGGAGCAATTAATAGGGCCCACACACCACAGTCACTGCTCTGGATACGCAATGATTACAAACCAGACCTTTGAATTATGATAGTTTCTTAAAAATACAATAATTTAGACAGTATGATACTTAAGAACAATAATCAAGAGAATACAATGAATATGTACATGTCCAATGAATGTTCAGGAGTAAGCTCTTTGTGAATGACGTGGTTGGCTCTTAAAAGAGCCGTTTTTGTAGTGAGGAGGTTAGTTGAGTGGAGCCAGCTCACTTCTTCTTGGGTGCTGCCTTCTTGGCTTTGGGCTTGGCAGCCTTCTTAGCGGGAGCTTTCTTGGGTGCAGGTTTCTTGGCTGCAGCGGGTTTCTTGGGGCTCTTGGTGGCCTTCTTGGGGCTCTTGGCTGCCTTCTTGGGCGCTGCTGCGGGCTTCTTGGCCTTCTTGGGGGACTTCTTAGCGGCGGGCTTCTTGGCTGCTGCTGTCTTGGTCTTTTTGGGTGTTGTGGCTTTCTTGGCTGCGGGCTTCTTGGCTTTAGGAGCGGCTTTCTTGGCTGCGGGCTTCTTGGCTTTGGGCTCAGCAGCCTTCTTGTTCATCTTGAAGGAGCCGGAGGCGCCGGTGCCCTTGGTCTGGACCAGAGTGCCCTTAGTGACCAGAGCCTTGATGGCGACCTTAACGCGGGCCTTGTTCTTCTCCACATCGTAACCTCCGGCAGCCAGAGCCTTCTTGACGGCGGCCAGAGACACGCCGTTGCGCTCCTTGGATGCGGACACGGACTTGAGGATGAGGTCTTTGACGCTGGGGCCAGCCTTCTTCGGCTTGGTCACCTTCTTCTTGGCTGCTTTAGCCGGAGCGGCGGCTGGAGCTGGAGCTACTTCTGCCATCTTATCTTCCGTTCGTACTCAGGTCAACACGAGAGTGTGAGTGGACTGTTGGAGAGCTCAGAGCAGCGAGGCTGCACTTAAACACACCATGAGAACCGTGGAGACTCAACCCAGCCCGTGGCTCCTCTGTGCAGTGTGAACGCCGTGCCACTTGTGTTTTCTCCTCATCGATAAAACACTCCAAACTAATGTGGGAGAAGAGCTGAAGGCTGACAGTGAAGGGAGCCGATAGCGGACTTGTGTCTCTTCGTGTTCAGCTCATGTAGAGCTCTGATGCTCTCTGCATTTTGTCTGAGGAGCCTCCAAACCTCACACATTCGCCGTCGTGACCAGCTCTGCTCGGCGACTTTTCACACTCATTTCTCTCCTAAAATGTTTTCAAATCAATCAGAGCTCCATCAAAAGTCGTTTTCCAGCTGCTCCACATGTTTGTCCAGAGACTCAAAGTAAAAACAACCATCTGTTGACGGTCACTTTGTCATAAACTGAAGTTATTCTGGTAGCAGCAAACACACTGAGGATGGCCGAGGCTTATGATGCCAGACTTCATATCAGAGCTGCTCACAGTGGCTGTGAACATTTTCTTCAGCTGAGGAATTAGTTTTAATATAAGTAAATACATAAATTAATATACAAACATGTAAGTATTCTGCTATGAATGAAGAAATACAGAGACTGATAAGCTATTTGTCTTTTTTTAAATTTCAGTTTCAGTTTAATCACAAATGACCTCCAGCAGCATTACTGATGGAAGTAGTTATGACAGTCAAGGGATTTAAAAGGATCAAGTTCAACACTTGAGTCAGTCTCAGTGGATCAGTTAACATTTAATCAATTACATTAGAGCAATTATATTTTCAATAAGTTTCTTTAAAAGGCAAAAGAACATTTGAATGTGATTTTCAACATCTTCACTCTAAGATCTAAATCAACAGATCCTAAATCTCCACATGCTTTGCTTTTAACAAAAAAAGCACACTTTTGGTGACTTCTCTGTTTGCTCACAATACTGAGTTAACACAGTGCTTGTTTTTATAGTCATTATTTCTTGGTTGAAGGAAAGATGTTGGCCAGAGAGAGGGATAGAAGAGTTTGGACAGATTGAAAGTCTCCTTCCTTTTCTGAACTTCATGTTTTATTTCTAATTTCTAAAGTTTTAAGTAAGGATTTATTTGAAATGTAAAGAAAAACTTAATGTTCAGCATGTTCCATTCTTAGAAATAAATATTTATTACTGACTGCTTATTTTCAAAGAAGGGGAGATGTGGTACAGTCAGAATTCACAGTGTTTACTTTTTAAAGAAACTCATTGACGAAAAGATTGCGAATGTACAGACAAAAACGGAGGATGCAATATAAAAAAACAGACATATAGATACACTCAGTAAACAGTACACTAAAAAAAATATGGTACACTTAAAAATATACACATATATACGTTCACAAAAATATATAAACACACACACACTCATATATATATATATATATAATGCCTGATGAAGAAAATATATACTGATACATAGAAAACTTGAATCCAAGTAGTATCCATCTGGGCCTAGCCTGTAACCCCTACTGAGCTTGATCAAGGTAATACAGATTGGGGGCAGAGTAAACTTGCTAATTGAGTAACCAAACAATGTCTAGGAAACACCCCAACACCATTGTTTAGCTCAATGAACCTTCCTCACATACTTAATGTGAATTCTTACCTTTTGTCTGTCTGCCTCCAACTTCCTTTTGTGACCTACCCCCTCCTCTCCATCTACCCTTTGTTGTCCGATCCTATTCACTATTAAGAAACTTTATTATAATTCAAAGAAGGGAAAGCGATAACAGTTTGGAGGCGAAGGCATAATGGTACATACAAGCCAAGCAAGCGAAAGACCCTTAAAATACACATAGGTACATAACATATGCACACGTAGATACACTCACACACACACACACACACACACACACACACACACATATATATATATATATACACACACAAACATAGACATACATACACATACATACATATATGTACATACACATACATACATAAATACATACTCATACATATACTTGTACATATACACGCACAAAACACACATACATATGCATATACATGGATAAGTATGATACAATCAGAAAGTCAAAAAGTGCCAAAGAAGGCTCATGGAAGTTCAGTCACTATTTGTTTAAAAACTGTGTCACTGTCGATTATTGTCTGGTTTGTAATCATTGCGCATCTAGTTCTCCACAATTTGTTATTAACAATACAAATGACTCCAATCCTTTTACTTACCCTCCCTAACTTTTGCTCCATCCCTATTTACATATGGCTGTTTTCTGTATAGAAGTGTTCCTCTTCATTTGCTCTGGGTCAACTCACTGGATCAGATACCCTCTGTGACCATCAGTTCACCAGTGTGCTGGCATGGTTCTTAATAAACACACCACCACAGCAAACCTCTCAACTGGACTCGATGATTTCTTCGACATGCCAAAAATTCAGATAGTGCCATGGAAGGCTCCTATTTCTATCAAGAGTTTGTTGACTTCTAAGTACAACTATAATTTGATTAAAAACAATGTTGCTGATTTGTAATCATAGCACATCTAGATTTCATCTGTTTTTTGTAGATGACAATAAGAATGATTACTTCAAATAATTCTTTTTATTAGAAGGTTTGTTTTCACTGTAATCTTCAGCTCATCTTTCACCATAAAATCACGTTCCCTAATGTTTTATTTGTATGTTCATATCTTAGTGCTCATTTTATTCCTGCCTGCCTTTTCGCACTTTCTTTCTTTGAACACTTGAGGAAACAGATAATGCCCAGAATTTGATCTACCCACTTACCTAAACTATCTACAACACACATTCTGATCTAGTATAATCTTTTTTTTGGAGTTTTTTGGAAAATAAACCAGCATTCATCAAAAGCTGATCAGAAATTAGAGGTACATCTTATGTGGGGAAATTCATTCAAATCCATTTTGTCCTTCCCTATTGGCATTGGTACATTACAGTTTTTTTCAAACTGGGGCTCTAGGGCTACGATCCTAGAGTCACAGAGATGTGTAGCGTTGATAAGTGACTGTGGAACTTCAAATAATAAATGTTTCATGTCATAGATATCTGTCATACAGGTGACTGTCAGCTGGTTAATCATATATACACAGCAGTCTGAAGAAAAAAAAGTAGAATATATAAACACTCTTCTGGCTCCTCCTCAAATGGTTGAATAAAGAGCAGTGAAAACCACACATAATGACATGTACCAACGTGTCACTGAGTTTTGTAAATAAAACCCCATCCAGGTCAGGATGCAGGTTCAAGGCTGCTCTACAGAGTTTAGCAGCAGCGCACGTTCAGCACCCTGGACAGAGACAGCAGCTACCTGCTCTGTTGGTGTCACTTCAGCACCTCAGACAGGAAGCTCCACCTGTACTCACCTGGGAGACAGAGACACAGCTGCAGCCAATCACAAAGCACCCTGATACACCACAGAAGGAGCTCACTGATTTATAATACAGCATCAATAAACTGTTTAGTTGCTATGATAAAAATGTCACTTTAATATACTGAATATTGATGAGGTAAGCAATTAAAACAAATTCAATAAATCATGCAGAATAAAGTCTGAAGCAAATTCTCTGTGTTTAATTTTACATTCACAATTTAAATAAAAATAAATATACCGGAAATATATACTGGATATACTAGAAAATACAACGACGCAGAGAAACAGACAGAAACTTTTTGTATACATATAATCGCAATATAACCCTAACCCTTTTTATTTAAATGAAAAAATCTTACAGGAGACATGTTGTCCCCAATTCGTTCAATTTGTTCAGTAGGTGGCGCCGAAGAGTTAACATCAAACTTTATGAAAGACCAAAGAAGAAGAACACTAGAACTGCCTCTGTTTTCTGTCACGTCCTCAGACAAGCTTTAAATAGCGGGGAGTACTACAGTTGGATATTATTGTGCAGTCACCATCTGAACAGTAAAAATGAGTGGTCGAGGCAAGGGAGGAAAAGGACTCGGTAAAGGAGGCGCCAAGCGTCACCGTAAAGTTCTCCGTGATAACATCCAGGGAATCACCAAGCCCGCTATCCGCCGTCTGGCTCGCCGTGGTGGAGTCAAGCGTATCTCCGGTCTCATCTACGAGGAGACTCGCGGTGTGTTGAAGGTTTTCCTGGAGAACGTCATCCGTGATGCCGTCACCTACACCGAGCACGCCAAGAGAAAGACCGTGACCGCCATGGATGTGGTCTATGCTCTCAAGAGGCAGGGACGCACTCTGTACGGCTTCGGCGGTTAAACTCCTCAACCTCATCACCAACAAAACCAAAGGTCCTTTTAAGGGCCACACACTTCTTCTAGAAGAGTTGACTTCCTTTCTGCTCTCGGGTTAAACTTTTACCAGTACCGAGCATATTGCACTTCATTACAGGGAATTGTTAAGCATTGTCAATGTATGTATTTTTAATGTACTAGTTATAATGAATTGTCTATATTAAAAATTCCATCACCCAGTTACTTAAACAGCATATTAAGCTGCATCTAACTCAGCTACAGTGTTACTTAACAGCACTACACACAGCAAAGGTGTTTGGCCCTAAATGCAACACATTCAGCATGTTCATTAAAAATGTTTATGGTAACTTGGAAAACAAGGTGACATAACATAAAAACTGTCCCCATCAATCCAAACAGTATTATAATAATAACTTCACTTAATTAAATTAATACAAGTGCAATGGACCAGCATCCATATTAATCTGAAAACAATAATAAAAAACAACTAGTAAGAATAAGACTGATGATTCAGGTAGTATGTAACACTGCAATCCCTTCAGAACCATTTTGGATCTGTTTCTGTGATTGTGAAATGTAGAACCACAAGTCTGACACCTGAGGCCACTGCACAAGATGAACAGAAAGCAGCAAAAGGAACATCATCTTGATCTAGCATCTATTTTAAAGTGCAGAAGGCTGAACTTGGGGTTACAGGGCCCTATCCTATGCATCCGCAGAGTCAGCATATAGCAGAAAGTGACTGTGATTGTCTCCAAAGCAACAATGTGATCTAACTGAGGAGCACTCACAGTCTCTACGTCTGGACAGAGTCTGAGCTGTCACACACTGTCAAAAGTTTTCTTTTGCTTCATTTACTGTAATATCTCACTTTCCATATTACGTTCATTATGAGTTGATTTGAGGCCACAGACATTTCATTTTGTCTGAATGTATTCATTTCTTTCTGTGTGAATTGATGTGATCAGTACCTGATTACAGGTCTGTGTTTTAAAAGCAATTATAAACCACACTTGACTGAGTGTGCTTACATTAGCTCCAAACCAGCTTCATGGACAGAGTGACATGGTTCAGTTTGTTAATTCAGTAATGGATTTTTTTTTTATTTATTTATTTTTTTTTTTACATTAAGTCCTGCTGACCTCAGTATAAAATGTAAATGTGTGCTTCACATTTAATTTTAGATTCTGAAGATGAACAAGTGACCTCTTATTGTTATGAAATTTTCTATTCTTGTAGTGTTCTGACTGACACATACATACTTTTAAATGGAATATAATAAAAGCACAAACGTACAGACATTATACAAGGTTACATGAAGTCACATGTGGGCCTTGAGGTCCTCAGCAGTATTAGTTGTTTGTCTTTGGCTGGCGGTAGCAGGGGCCGTCCTATCTCAACAGTGTTGTGGCCAGGGTCGAAGACCTCTGGCACTGTATGCTTAGACATAGACAGCTTGCCACTGACATTCCAATCTGCGTAAACAGACATCTGTGTCTCCAGACTTAATCGTGTTGACGAAGACACCATCCTTGGTAAAAGCATTCTCTTTTACCTAATTCGGGGCGTTTAGTGTTTGTGATGTTATCTCGGGGTTTAAAGTCGATCCACCAGCATGAGTTTGGCAGAATGTGAGACCGACTCAGGCACTTCTGATGCTTTATGAGAATGTCTCTAATTCTCCTTGATCAAGTGATAATAAATAATACAGCATAAGACATCAGAGGCTCCTGAAAACTTTCTTTCTTCCTGACCTCACCACTGACCTTTGGCTTCAGCAATTTCTCCACAACACTTAACCAATGTCTTTATTTATTTTCATAATCAGCTCCACCAGTAATGCTGCTGGAGGTCAATTTTGATAAGACTGATCTTACAAAGAAAAAAAAGCCAAATAGTTTATTTTAGCTCTGAAGAATCTGAACTGCTGGGTTACTCTGGGATTTCTAGTCTAGAAGTAAGTCCTTGCTTTCAACATCAGCCAATTATTGTGTAACACGTAATGGAGCTTTTATTAATATCACAATGATGAATAACAAAGGATTTTGATATTTAATAGTTGGTGTTTGTTTATAAATGTTGTAATGTGTCTATTTTAAATATTGATCCTCAGCTGAAGAAATGTTCACAGCCACTATGAGCGGCTCTGATATGAAGTCTGGCACCATAAGCCTCGGCCACCCTCAGTGTGTTTGCTGCTACCAGAATAACTTCAGTTTATGACAAAGTGACCGTCAACAGATGGTTGTTGTTACTTTGAGTCTCTGGACAAACATGTGGAGCAGCTGGAAAACGACTTTTGATGGAGCTCTGATTGATTTGAAAACATTTTAGGAGAGAAATGAGTGTGAAAAGTCGCCGAGCAGAGCTGGTCACGGCGGTGAATGTGTGAGGTTTGGAGGCTCCTCAGACAAAATGCAGAGAGCATCAGAGCTCTACATGAGCTGAACACGAAGAGACACAAGTCCGCTATCGGCTCCCTTCACTGTCAGCCTTCAGCTCTTCTCCCACATTTAGTTTGGAGTGTTTTATCGATGAGGAGAAAACACAAGTGGCACGGCGTTCACACTGCACAGAGGAGCCACGGGCTGGGTTGAGTCTCCACGGTTCTCATGGTGTGTTTAAGTGCAGCCTCGCTGCTCTGAGCTCTCCAACAGTCCACTCACACTCTCGTGTTGTCCTGAGTACGAACGGAAGACAAGATGGCAGAAGTAGCTCCAGCTCCAGCCGCCGCTCCGGCTAAAGCAGCCAAGAAGAAGGTGACCAAGCCGAAGAAGGCTGGCCCCAGCGTCAGAGACCTCATCGTCAAGTCCGTGTCCGCATCCAAGGAGCGCAACGGCGTGTCTCTGGCCGCCGTCAAGAAGGCTCTGGCTGCCGGAGGTTACGATGTGGAGAAGAACAAGGCCCGCGTTAAGGTCGCCATCAAGGCTCTGGTCACTAAGGGCACTCTGGTCCAGACCAAGGGCACCGGCGCCTCCGGCTCCTTCAAGATGAACAAGAAGGCTGCTGAGCCCAAAGCCAAGAAGCCCGCAGCCAAGAAAGCCGCTCCTAAAGCCAAGAAGCCCGCAGCCAAGAAAGCCACAACACCCAAAAAGACCAAGACAGCAGCAGCCAAGAAGCCCGCCGCTAAGAAGTCCCCCAAGAAGGCCAAGAAGCCCGCAGCAGCGCCCAAGAAAGCAGCCAAGAGCCCCAAGAAGGCCACCAAGAGCCCCAAGAAACCCGCTGCAGCCAAGAAACCTGCACCCAAGAAAGCTCCCGCTAAGAAGGCTGCCAAGCCCAAAGCCAAGAAGGCAGCACCCAAGAAGAAGTGAGCTGGCTCCACTCAACTAACCTCCTCACTACAAAAACGGCTCTTTTAAGAGCCAACCACATCATTCACAAAGAGCTTACTCCTGAACATTCATTGGACATGTACATATTCATTGTGTTAGTACTTGATTGCAGAAGAGGGAGATATTGAATATAGCTCAGTGGATTGAATTACAAGTGATGGCACTCAATGTAAATAGAAATCATAAACTCCACTGGAGAGAATTTCCACATTGTGAATCTTGAGACTAGACTGACTTGACAGACTTCTCTTCATTGTTGTTAAGTATCTCACTAACAACCAATGTAAATAATGTGTAAATAATTACTGCCAGATCAGTGACTGGTGTGTGTGAGCCCTATTAATTGCTCCAGTTACTTTCTGCTGAGCTCAGTGTTTTTCACAGGTTAAAGGTGCTCTAACACTCAGACATGTCTCACTGCTACACTACACCAGAGAACAGCTCAGGTTTGCACAGGGAGCTAAAGTGGAAATGTTACAGCATTGGTGTAGAAGACATGAACAAAGTCCACATGCTGTCAGTGAAAGTGGTTCCAGTACTCAGCTTCAAGTATAACTCAGTAATGTACAGTATTGTTGAAGAAAGCATGCCTTGTGATTTCCAAATAATCAGTAGTGTTAACTGTATATTATGGAAAACACCTGTTGACAGGGACATGGTATGGAAGAGATTTGGACTTTTGATGAAGCTGAGCTGATTTTATATGTTGGGATTGCACTATAGTCTTCATAACACGGTTAGTGAAACATTACACACAAGTATGCAGTTTTCACCTGTAAGTTAGAAATACTCAAAGCCAATGAATGAAAATAAGTTAGCCGAGTGCAACATGACTGAAAACGTTGATGAAGTTTAAGGAAGTTAATGTAGTAGTAAAATTACTAAGTTGGTTAGTTTGATTTCTCAGTGTTTATATGATTAAAGTGAAGGCATTGTGATTTGTTATAGTTTTGTTAAGTGATGTATGATGAGATGAGAAACAGCTCTTTGAGGAAAGTGTGGTGGCTCTTAAAAGAGCCTTTGTGTTGGTTGCAGCAGTGAGCAGGTTTACTTGGACTTGGCGGGCTTCTCGGTCTTCTTGGGCAGAAGAACAGCCTGGATGTTGGGCAGCACACCGCCCTGAGCGATGGTGACTCCGCCCAGCAGTTTGTTGAGCTCCTCGTCGTTGCGGACAGCCAGCTGCAGGTGACGGGGGATGATACGAGTCTTCTTGTTGTCGCGGGCAGCGTTTCCAGCCAACTCCAGGATCTCAGCGGTCAGGTACTCCAGCACGGCCGCCAGGTAGACGGGGGGCACCGGCACCGACACGCTCGGCATAGTTACCTTTGCGGAGCAGCCTGTGGACACGGCCGACGGGGAACTGAAGCCCGGCACGGGAGGAGCGGGTCTTTGCCTTAGCTCTGGCTTTGCCGCCGGTTTTGCCTCTTCCACTCATCTTTGAGATACTTTCTAGAGTTACGACTCAGAGAAAATGTGCCGACTACAGACACAACCCTCTGTTATATTGTCGGGGAGAGAGAGGAGGGGGTCCTGTCAGACCAACCAGAAAACAGGTTTCTAAAGAGGGGCCGCTTTGGATTTTGGCGGACTTCTTTCTACTGATCTTCCGCCAATAAGCAGCGGAGATTTGGGCGGTGGGTCGCTCCTCAAGGCGGTGCTGAGCTCCAGCAGGAGCCCCTAACCAATCAGGAGCCGGAGGTCTGAAGCAGCGTCATCATTTCGCAGCCGCTCTCACACTTTAAGAGCAGCGTGTCTCCTCTCTTTACTACACTTTTCTCCTGTTCAGAGAAAGAAGAAACGATGGCGAGAACCAAGCAGACCGCTCGTAAATCCACCGGAGGCAAAGCCCCCAGGAAGCAGCTGGCCACCAAGGCTGCCCGTAAGAGCGCCCCGGCCACCGGCGGCGTCAAGAAGCCTCACCGTTACAGGCCCGGTACCGTGGCTCTCAGAGAGATCCGTCGTTACCAGAAATCCACCGAGCTGCTCATCCGCAAGCTGCCCTTCCAGCGCCTCGTCAGAGAAATCGCTCAGGACTTCAAGACCGACCTGCGCTTCCAGAGCTCCGCTGTCATGGCTCTGCAGGAGGCCAGCGAGGCTTACCTCGTCGGACTCTTTGAGGACACCAACCTCTGCGCCATCCACGCCAAGAGAGTCACCATCATGCCCAAAGACATTCAGCTGGCCCGCCGTATCCGCGGAGAGCGCGCTTAAACCCTCTGCTCACCCACCAACCACAAAGGCTCTTTTAAGAGCCACCTCACTTCTCACTAAAGAACGCACTCCTCTGCTGTTGTGATAGTATATGTAAATATACTTGCATCAATGCCATTATAGTGTTTTCTTGGGTTACACTGTTTCTCCTCTTTCAGACGCAAGTGTAGTCAACAAAAGCCTATTATAATCGTTTTTTTTTAACTTTATTTTCCTCCATATGTTTTACTTCTTGCTTCCATAGTTTGACATCTGTGATTTTTGTTCCGGGTCGTCTCACACAGGGTTGCTGCCATCCTGTGGTGAATTACTAAAATTTCTATTTGAACCTCTGGTTATGAAAGGATGGATTAATATGCTTTAAATGTGTGTTATTCAAATAACATTTTAATTTCTACTGGCATACTGCCAAGTTGTACTACATAATTTGATAATGACTATGTACAGATGGGTTGCAAGTCAGTAATTAAGTCAACAAAAGTTTGCCACTGCCACCACCAAATTAATGCAGTCTCAACTTTATTAAAACTTAATTTTAGTGTTCAACTTTGATGTACTGTGTACCTGCTTTTGGCCTTCAAAGCTTTTAATACAAATAATTACCAGCTATTCCTGTCATCAGTTCATCCATCCAAACAAGCAGAGGTCAAACTCATTTTCTAGCATGCAGGGCAGCTTGTATAGCACTTTATCATATTTTCATTACTGTAAAGGCCACTGGAAGGCACTTCTCTTACTCACTGGAACATTAGGTCTTCTCTACTGTAGGGGAGTTTCCAGTCTCTGTAGTTGTTTCATTCACAGATGAATGCCTTAATGAGACAAGATATGAATCCCAGACATACTGTAAGGTTTATGATTTACAGCTCAAAGACACTCATTGTTGATGGGACGCTTGCTGATGCTCAGATTTCATTTAGTTTCAGGTCTGCCTCGTGACAGTGTCATTGTTTCACATGTTTTTAAAAAGTTAGGAATTTCCCTGAACATATTTGTAGTCCCCCCCCCCCCAATGAACAAGGGCATCTTGTCTGAATGTAATCTTTGTGTAGTAGAGAACAAGAAAGCGCTCAAAAGATCAACTTTGGAAGATTCTTTCTTTTGCAAGTTAAACATTACACTATAAATTCCTTGGAAGGCTTTTTCAGTGCCACATAGCAGGAATGATGACTATGGTCAATAATTTAAACCTGTCTATCCTTTAAACCTGATTTAACTCACACAAGAAATGAAGTCAGATGCATTTGATAGTTTGTCAATTTATTGCATTAAGGCATTGGATAAAATATAGAATAGCCTTCAAATATTGGCATCACATGACATGCAATTAGTTTGATAATACAGTGTTACGGTATCATACGTAATCTAAAATATGCAGGATTGAAGTCTGTCAAAACATTCAGATGCTAATGTGCTAACAGAAGCTGTGTATGATGACCCACCACCACCAATCAAAGTCTAAAACCAGTGAAAAATTATACATCAACTAAGCTATTATAGATGTAACAAAAATTGTATTTCCACCACACAACCCTGATGAACCGAACAATGTCCACTCTTGTGTTTGTTTCGTCTGTGTTGGCATTGTGCAAAAATGGGTGAGGAAAATAACATGGAAGGAGAACACCGTGAGAGGTGAAGCATACAGTACAGATACACGGATTGACACTAGCAAATGTGAACCACAGTTTGTAACCACACCACAACTCCCTAAAGACCCATATTTGTTGTGTGCAAAACAAGCATAACATTTCCAGTGTTTTCCTCCCAAATTGTACAGTAACAGCACATCAACCTCAAGCACACAAAAAGAAATTGCAATAGCTTGAAACAAGAGGAATGTTTCGTGACATACTTATTATGTTGAAAAATAGTCCATGAAAAGTATGTGTAACGCCTTTGTAGAAAAACACCACACATTCACTGAGGTGAATGATTATTTGGCCAAATATAAATGGGTTATATAGAAAGTAACAGTAAGGCTATAAGATGATTGTCGAGGGGAATACAGGGCTAAATCCTCTCAGAAAAAAAGTCTGTAATATCCTGCATGACTAATGTTTAATATAATGACTGCGGGCTACATGCAGATATATTTTCCTCGCAGCCTTTCTCCGTTCACTCAGCTGCAGGCTCAGATGCTTCGGTCATCACGTCCACATCCTCATCGCTGTCCAGGCCCGAGCGATTCGTGGTACGCCGCATATTGAAAGGCAGGTCACGTCTTTAAAAACAAATAACAGTGAAACAGTCAGATGCTGCACAAATACGGCACACAGGTATAAAAGATGAGGCAAATAGTAATATTTTTTATTTTTAAAAAAAGCAGAGGTTGAGGTATCCTGGCATTTACTCTCAAGAATATTTAAAGCCCTGGATTCTACACTTCCCATTGAGTAATTTCAAAAGAGTACTACACCGATGTAGCATTACACTTCTATAACGTCACTGGACTCGAGATGACTCAGGGGTTTTTGGCTGTATTCTCCCACCAAGCAAACTGATCTTCATCTTGGTGCATAGTAGAGTGTTTTAATAAGCTGAATTCGACTTTACACCTGAAGGATAAATATAAGCGTGAGGAGCCTCTACCTGAGCTTGCTCTTCAGAGAGCTGACTTCACGGTTCATAGCGTCTGCTGACTCAGTGGCATCATCCAGCTCCCTCTGCAGCTTCCTACGGTAGGCGTTGGCTCGTGTCACCTCCTCTTCTGCCTCCTCGAGCTGACGCTTCAGTTGGCGCATTCGGCTGTTCGTCTTTTCCGCCTGCAGAGAAAGGGTTGACTTTAGTGCCAAAAACGATACAAGCATGCTGGCGAGGAAAGACGTCAGGATCAAACTATACAAACTCCAGTTATAATCTGGAAATTTAAAAGTACAAAAGGAGATGAGATGAGGCCTACTTGGTCTTTGTATTGCTCGGTGTTGCGCCTCTCATCATCAACCTGTAGCATCACTTCTTTCAGCTTCTTCTCTGTCCGCCTAGCCAGCCTGGAGGCCTGTTGACGCTCCCTGAAATTAAAGGCGGCAAATGCCGCAAAGGATAAGTGCACAGTCTTTGGACACTGGAAACGCTTCTTTATTTTTAAAGTAAAAGAAAAAAACTTTATTGTATCAGGCATAAAAAGGACAGAATTATGTAGATCTATGGAAAACTAAACAATTACATCAAAGAGAATAAAGCAGAGATGGAAGTTGTGACTCTGAAACACCATCCTAATTTGTTACAGACTGACCACAACAGTTTGTGCAGTGTACATTGCATTGGCACTTACTTTGACTCTATGTCCAGCTGTTCTTCCAGCTGAGCAATCTTGGCCTCCAGGATGCTGATAGAGGATTTGTACTTGGACTTGATGGTTCCCTCGAGCTCCTGCAGCTTGAGTTTCAGCTCCTTGTTCTGGCGATCCAGCTGGGAACGAGCGCCCTCCAGTCGCTGGCTGGTGCTGCGCTCTGAACCTAGCTCGGTGGTCAACTGCTCGGTCTAATGTCAGAAACACACACCATGGAGAGGCATTGAGATCACTACTTCAGGATATGCTTTTAACAGTCACTGAACTCTCAGGAGTGCAGTGAAGAAACACCTCACTGATGCCACAGTGACTGAGAGTTCAGACAGTAACTACGTCTTTTTCTTTGGTTTTTGTCACAATAAATTCAGGACTCTTTTTGTTATCCATTCTTTCCCTTCCACTGATCACTGAATATTTTCTTCTACTTGCAGATAACGGTAAAATTATCAGCTGCTGACATACTGTGTGCATACCTGCAGTGTAGTTCTCTTCAGACGATCGTTGACCATCTCGGTGTTGAGCTGCTCTTCCTCCAGCTCCTCCTCCAGCTGGGTGATACGAGCCTCCAGCCTTCTCTTCTCATCTGCCAGCAGAGAACTGACAACAAAAAGTGAGAAAAAAAAATGAGGGTTGGATAGTACATACTCTGCAGATCCACATGACAAAGTGTTCTTCAGCTACCATCTGAAGAATGCGTTGTAACCAACAATTTCTTCTCACTTTCTTTTCAGAAAGTATTTCAGTAAATAAAATGTCAATGTTAGGTTCATACTTCTTGGTGTTGCTGCTGTTAATCTCGTCCTGGAGCTCATCTCTCTCGCTCTGAATCTGTCTCTTGAGTCTCTCTGCAGTGGCCAGATCCTGAAGGAAGCAGAAGACACACGTATATAAGACTTTAAATCCTGATACTGCAGAGGATGTTAGGACAGTTGCCTGTAAATGTCATAATTTAATGTTTTTTCCCCTTGTTTTTTGTTTATTGGGACTGTTCTGATCTGCTTTAATGCAGCAATTCCTTGGATACTATTTCCTCTTCAAACAATAAAAGCAACCTTGACGGCTGTGCTGACTATTTTGTTAGTATCGAGAACTTTGTGATTTATAATTTAATAAACAGAAAATTATGTGTGTTGAGTTTTAGATCTGCGAAACTCACATAGATGAGACATTAATATTACTTTTATTTGTGAGGCGTAGCACAAATATCTCATTCCTTTCTGCTAGAAGTCAAATTATATGGTTGGATGGTTTATTAGATAATAGTTAGTTATAGATAACAATTCACCTCTTCTATAATGTCTGGCTGTCTGGGAAAAGTGTAGTCAGGCCCCCTCGTCCAAGAAGAACCAGACAGCCAGTAAGTGTGTTATTTTTCTATCTCTACTTTCATACCTCCTGGAAGTGCAGGGCGTCTGCCTCCATGGCCTTGAGTTTCCTCTCGGTCTCCTTGGCCCCGTTGACGGCCTCGTCTCTGGACAAACGCAGCTCATCCAGTTCTCTCATCAACTCTTTCATTTGGGCCTGGAGAGTACGCATGCAGACAACAGTGCAACGTTAGACGCCCATCATTCTGAGGGGTTTCTAGTCAATGTATAGGACCTCTATGAACACTTTTGTTAAAAACACAGCTAACAACCAATCACTCTTAAACAGACAGGTGTTATGAAGACCAAATTGTGATTGTCTAATAATGTACATTTCAGGTATGTCTCCATATATAACTGAACAGTGAAGGTTATATATTATACAGATGTTCATGTCATTACATACCTCAAAATATAGGCCAAAAAATATCAATAACTTGCAGTGAGTTGTTTTCTAGTGTTAGACCTATCAACTAATCTGGAAGTGAAGGATCCTCCACTTATTTATTTTTCGTATTTATTATATCTTTGGAAATGCTTTTGCTTGTATGTTTGTGTTTCTGCCTTATTCACCTGGAGTTTTTTCAGTTGTTTGAGGGCCTCATCACGGCCCTTGTTTGCACCATCGATCTGGAGTTCCAGCTCGCTCAGGTCCATCTCCAGTTTCTTCTTGGATGAGAGGGCCTGACTACGCTGCTTGCGTTCATCTTCCAGCTCAATCTCCATCTCACGCACCTGAGAGTACAAATATTTAGTCAGCCAGACCATAATTCAGCAGGTTCTTTAGTAATTGTACATGTAGTGGTTTGGGAATGATACCTGTTTAACCAGCTGTTTCCTCCTCTCCTCTCCTTGCTCATCTCTGGCTTGCAGGTCTCGGTCAAACTGGGCCTTCATGGCCTGCATGTTGACCTCCAGGCGCAGTTTGGCGTCCTCCGTGGCCTGCAGCTCATCCTCCAGCTCCTCCAGCTGCACCCTCATCTCCTCCAGCTGCTGCTCCATGGCACGTTTTGACCTCTCCAGCTCATGAACCTGCAAACAAGATTGCATTGTTACCTGTCAACAATCTACTCCAATTTTAACTTTTGCCAAAAGCAATAATGCAACCTTTATAGCATCAATAAAAACAGACATTTCCAGTGTTAACATATAGATGCAATGAATCTACAAAGGCGCTCGTGTTTTTCCTCTTACACTCTTGCCAACATCATCCTTGGAGGAGACCAAGTCTTCCATCTCGGCTTTGAGCAACTTATTGGCACGGTCCAACTCATCCTTCAGATCTGTCATGGTCTCCAGCTCACGGGCCAGTGTCAGTGCTCGGGTTTCCTTCTCCCTGGCCTCAGCTTCGGCCTTGTCGCGCTCTTCTGCATACTGAGTAGATATTGTTTTCTCCTCGGCAAGCATCTATAGAAAGGAAAGAGTAGGAAAAGCAGTTAAAAAATGTACTAAAGCTGAATACTGCCAAATGAAGGTGGCATTATGTAATCAAATCAAGAGTGCAACCAAGAGGGTTTGAGAACAGTCTTAAGAAAATGTGGCAGCTGTAACAAACTAAGTCATTAATATTTCCTTTTTGTGATTTCTTCCCTAGTACTTTGACAGTTTAAACAGATGATCTACTGTCTTGGATGTGTGATGTAAAAAGTAAACAAGCAGCTCATCAGTGCACGTTTATCTTGCACAAAATTCACGGTTACCTGGTCAAACTTCTTCTGCTTCTTCTCCAGGTTGGTGACCGTCTGCCTCAGGTGGTCCTGGTCCACTATGAGGTCATCCAGCTCCCGCTGCAGACGGGTCTTTGTCTTGTCCAGTTTGTCGTAGGCTGAGGTCTTCTCCTCCAGTTGCTGCATCACACTGTCCAACTCCCGCTGGAATCGCTTGCGGCCCTCCTCTGCCCCCTCGAGAGACAAGGTCTCCTGTTCCAGCTTCTTCTTCATCTCTGCCAGCTATAGGCATGAAACAAAAGAAAGGGGCTTAGAAGGAAAAGACTGAATTGCGGGGAAGTTACATTGCGGACTCCTAACGAATGAATCAAGGCTGTGGTAGGGAGAATTTGGCTGACAAAGACTGGAAGAACGGTGGAATGAGGAGGTGCCAGTGTTCAAACACTTTATAACTCAAATTAGACGAGACTCCACAGCCAGTTGAGCATAGTGGTGCTTTGAGCTAAATGCCAACACTAGCACGTTACATCTAGTTACATGTGAACAGCTCCCAATTTGTACAGCTAAAACTGCTGAAAAGGTAGCAGTCTTGTAGCTATTTAGGCATAAACCAGAGTGCTGGACAAACGATAGCTTTGAACAGGTGATGGCACTAGATGAAATCTAGTTTATTTTGAGTAGAGAAAAGTCAGAGTCACCAAATTCATTAGGATTCAGTGTTGTAGGAACCATTAATGCCTGTATGGAGTTTAGTGTCAATTAGTTTACTTATAGTTTAGCTCATCAGACTGACACTGCCACCCAAAGAGCCACACCATGAGCATATCTAATAATAAGTTTATGTATGAAGTATTTATACTGAACCCTCTGAAATTAGCTCTCTTGATTTATACAGACCTGCGAACACAAACTGTTCAAGTGTGCGATGTTAAAGAAAAGATGAGTTGACCGACCTGGGACTGCAGCGTGGAGACTTGCTTCTCCACATTTTTCTTGCTCTCCTCCTCTTCCTCCAGCATCTCCCGCAGATTGTTTTGTTCATCTTCCATCTGCCTTAGGCGAGTGGAGAGGGACAGCTTCTGACGGGTCTCCTCTTGGAGCAACTCCTGGAGTTACGAGAAGGAAAACAACTTGAGAAAAATATATATTCCTGAAAAACTTTGAACTCTGTTATTTTGCTCAGGTTTAACTTAATTTATTAATCTTATTTGTTTTTTTTTTTACATTTTTGTAAATTTAGCTGTTGTCCTGTTTGCAGTATTACCATGGATGTACCGAAACGATCACTGGATGACTTTAAACGCCTGTCCATTATTAAAAACAACTGATTTATCAACTACTCATTTCAGCTTTACTTGACATTTAGACAAAGAAGTAGCAATGTTAGTTAAAAAACATGCATGCATTCATGTTTGCACCTGTGTATCCTGCAGCTGAGACTCCGTGGAAGAAAGATCTTTGCTGGATTTGATGTTCTTGCCCTCTGCTTCACTCAGGAGGCCGTTTACATTTTCTAGCTCCGACTAGACACCAGATAGAAAGACAATAGATTATAACACACATCATGAGAATCCACACACACTTCCTTTATAATACTTCCCTGTCACAGGTGATTCACAGAGTGTCCATACCTGCATCTTTGCCATCTTGTCAGCCAACTCCTGCCTCTGCCGTTCACTTTCTCCAAATTTGACCTGCAGCTCTTGAACCTGGGATTCAGCTTTCTTGCGACGGTGTTCAGAATCCGTTTTGCCTTGTGTCAGCGTTTTCATCTCGATCTGCAGCTCGTTCCACTCACTTTCCAGGGCCTGCTTGGATTTCTCCACCGACACCTTATTCTGCAGGAGTGCCACATGTTACTGGTGTTATTCATATGTTTTGTTATGAATTAATATTTCTCCTCTGACCATCCCATGCGTTACCCTTTTGGCCTGTTCCAGCTGTTCATTGAGCTCGTCAAACGCCTGATTGTGCTTTTGTCTCATGTCGGCCATCTGCTGCTCATGTAACTTGGTATCTTCCTCTAGATTCCTCCTCAGTTCGGCGACCTCTGTCTCACGCTTGCTCCTGGTAAGACAGAACGAGGGAATGAATAACAAAGAACGAGATGTGAGAAGAGAAACAAACTAAATGTAGACCTTTTTTTTGCTTTCAACACAATTGCTGTGAAATTTGCTGCAGATGAATCTTAATGACATTGATCTTCGGACTTTTCATTTAGCAGCTCCAGAAGTCAGAGTTTTCCCTTGACCAACACTTCAGTTTGTTCTTGGAGTCATCGTCTCCTGACTACATACAGTATGTTCACATTCAGACAAACTCAAATGCAGAATACTGAATTGTTTCTCACCTCAGCTCCTGCTGTGCTGCAGTGGAGTCCAGAGTGTCCTCCAGCTCAGTCTTGAGGGCCTCCAGCTCCTCTCCCAGGTCCCTGCGGTGTTTCTCAGCCTTGGAGCGCGCCTGCTTCTCCAGCTCCAGATCCTCTTGCAACTCAGAGATCTGAGCCTCCAACTCCCTGATCTTCTTCTGGGCCGAGTTCTTGGCTGCAGCCTCCTCCTCAATCCTGGAGAGGTGAGATGAAAAGGAGGGATGAGATCGACATACAGGTAGTCTGATGCGATAGGACAGACTTTCGATAGCAATCACACAAAGTCCACCTAAAACTTCAAAAGGGAAGAAAAGGAAAAAATGTTTTTTTTTTAAACCTGGCGAGTGCAGCATGGAGTTCTTCCTCCTTCTTAGCCAGCTGAGCTCTGAGTTCAGCAATCTGGGCCTGCAGGTCTGCAATCTGGTCGTGGAGATCAGTGGAGTCTCCCTCAAGTTTACGACGGTTCTTCTCTAACTCCTGACGCACTTTCTCCTCCTTTCTTAAACGATCTGTGTGACAGAAGAAGAAAAAAAAAAAAAAAATTAAAAAAAGGAACCAAAATTTGTAATGGCCAAACAAATTAGTTCCTCCTCTCCATGACAGCTCCGCCTCCAGCTCCGTAAAAACGATTGTGTGGTTAAGAAACAAATTATAATAATGAGAATGATGAGCATGTTTTGTAATTAATTCTAATACTTGCCCTCTAAATCTGTGATCATGGCTTCATGTTTATTCTTGAGTTTCTGCAAACTTTTGGACTTCTCTTCCTCTTCAGCCAAGTTGGTGGTGAACTCGGAGATCCTCTCCTCCATCTGTTTTTTCTCCTGTGGTTAAAAACAAAACAGGAAAATAAATTACTGGTTGTTCCAGGTGTTTTATTTACCCTGCACTTTTAGCAGTGGACTAAATAAACCTGTGTTCAGACCTTGTTGAGCTTGTTGTTCTGGTCATCCAGCACCATGACTTCCTCCTCAAACTTCTTCAGCTTGGCATCCGTGGTGACCTTCTCCATCTGGAGCTTCTGTCTGGCTGCTTCCTCCTCATCCAGCTGCTGCTCCAGGTCCTGGAACAAACAATTTGCAAAGTTAATGCATGAGCATGTTTTTTCATCATATTTCCTATTCTGTATCCCAGAGGACTTTACTGACCGTGATGTTCTGCTGCATCTTCTTTCTTTCTGTATGCAACTGGGTGACCCTCTCTTCCTCCTCCTCCAGTCGAGACTCCAGGTCGTGCAGGATCTCTTCGAGCTCCTGCTTCCTGGTGGCCAGGCGAGATCTCATCTCCTCAGCCTCGGCACACAGCTCCGTCTCTGCCTGCAGCTGCTCTTGAAGAGCTAACTTCTCAGCATTCAGCTAGCAGGGGGGAGGCAATGTCACAATGAGTAGGGACTCGTCATAACGAGTCACGTTTTTATAAATTCGTAAATCAATTCCACATGCAGTTTCAATCCACTAATTTCAAAGTGACCAAAGATGAAGCTTACTCCAATGTTGTGACTCGTACCTGTTGCTGCTTGGACTCGTACTCTTGGAGCTGCTCCTCAGCCTGCAGCTGTCTCTCCTTCACTTTGGCCAGCTCCTCTTCTTTTGCCACCATCTCCTCCTCCTGCCGAGTCACTTGCAGCAGAGGCTTCACCTGGAAGAAAAGACAAAGATTATATTATTAGAAATTAGAAATTAAAACATTAAACATGATTGTTTGGACTTTCCAAAAATGAAGAAAGAGTGTGAAAGTGAAATGACATTACTGCTGCAGTATAATAAATGTGTCTGCACTAGAACATGGGGAAAACTATAAATTCAGAAGAAGTTAGTCTCTCATTAGAAAATGCATTAGCCTACACGCATAAGAAGTAGCTAAAGAATTTCCTTATTTTTTTTTTTTCCCATTAATCTCTTACCTTAGTGAAAAGTCTCCACCACTGCCAGTTCCTGAGTTTGAGGTAAGCAGCACAGTTCCTCTGGATAACTTTCATGGCTGTCAGCTGCTGTTGTCTCTTAGCAAAAGCTCTAGAGTAAAAAAACAAAACAAAAAAAAGAAGACATAATTAATCAGGTGAAAAACCATGTACGCAAATATTGTTTCGTTGTGGATCAAGTTAATCCATCGTACTTGCGGGCCACATATCCTCTGCACCAGGCCTGGAAGCTGATGATCACATCAGTGATCTTCATGTCTCTCTCCTCCTCCAGGTGAGCCAGGACTCCGGCTCTGAAGAACACTTTACTTTGACCGATGCGGAAAAGGTTTGGGTCCAACTCCAGAGCTTTGATCTGAAATGAAGCAGACAGAAGCGACTCAGTGACAAGTACTAACACTTGAAATGGAGCCAACAGACATTTTTCCCTTCTTCTGATGAACTGCTTGTATTTTTTCCTCACCATAAGCACACAGGCTTGCTTGCCATCCATAAAGCCCTTTGGTATGGCATTTGGAGTGAGGATTTCATATCTGTAAGACAGGCAAATTAAGTTACGTTGACTTTCTTCTTTGATTGACAGGCTTTCCTCTGTTTGAGGAATGCGTCTTTATGTATTTAAATCTCTTTCTGTTGTTTGTCACCTCTGTCTGAACTCCTGGAAGACGATGCGGTTGGGGAAGCCCTGTCTGCAGATGCGAATCCCCTCCAGGACTCCATTACACTTGAGCTGGTCCAAAACCAGGTGAGGCTCCAGTTTACCAGCCTGAAGAGAAAATAAATCCACAAACGATCATTAAGGAGCCTTGTGTGGACATATGCTGCAAGTGAAGAACATTAAATATACCGAACTAATGACACAAAATGTATGAATCCATTTCTGCAACAGCTGCGATGTTGAGAACCATTCTTTGTTCCGTACCTTCTTCTCGTGGTTGGGGATGATGCAGCGGACAAAGTTAGGGTTGGTGTTCCTGAGTGTGGTCATGAGGTTACCCAGCTGCTCCTTGTACAGTTGACCTACGGTGCGGAACATGCCCTTACGGGTTTTGAATGCACCGTGCATAGAGTCCGACATTCCTGCCACCTTATCCAAGCCGACGATGCGGTCCACTGTGAGGACGGAGACGGTGGAACAATGGTTTTATCAGCTAGTTTCTAGACACTGAAATGATCATCAAGATCACTTAAATCATTAAAAAAAAGGAGAGATACTGTTCAATTCCTGCACACTGTCACCACCAAGTTTGTTGGAAATGCTTCTCTGTTACCTGAGGTCTCAGGCAACAGTGTGCAGAGAGTCATTTTCTTTTGCAAGATGACACTTTGGATAAATTCACTCACTGTCTCTCCACAGGTCAGCAGAAAATTTGTCAGTGGACTGGTTGAGCAAAGTGGCCACACACTCGTTCAGAGGATCCATGTTTTTCATCAGCCACTCGTCTGCTTTGTAGTCCACCTACACCAGAGAAGAGCTACATTTATAATGAAGAACTTGAAGTTACCACCAAACCATTGCTACTTTAAGGGTTCAATGCCCTGTCTTGTGGTGCATGTGGCAAGTGTTGATATTCAGTGTATAAGGTAAACTTCTTTGAACCAAACTTTGTATATTCAGAGTTTTGAGGACTATGTTGTTACTCTGCAGCCAGCTAGTTATGGAAAGTAACTACATACATTTACTCCTATAGGAATATACAGCACAAGGAATTTATATACATGTCCATTGACTTAGATTGACAAGAGGAAAAACCATGACTTGGTTATTTATACAGCCCTTTTGCAACGGTCTTTCTTTGGATGGAGAAATGTAGCTATCGTGTAGTAAAAGTACATGTTAAGAGTCCAATAAAAGCTTTTGAAAGTCAGAAATTCAACAATGCAAACATTTATCCTCAATGACCTTTCCAGCATAGTGCATAATGCAGAAGTCAACGTCGTCCTTGAGTTTCTTGGGTTTCTGGAATTTGGGGTGTGTTCCCTGTTCCTGAACCACCTTCTCCACAAAGGACTTGTCTGTGGCTTTGGGGAACCAGCATTCTTCATCCAGCAAAGCCAGTATGCCTGGAGGACCGGCCTGTGTTGACACAGACAGGACAGATCAAACACACATCAGTCACGCATCAGGCTGCAGTTCCAAGGAATTGTGACTGCTTTAATGATCTATGTGCATGTTACGTGCCTCGATGTGTATTAACAACTATTTACTGCATTAAAACGTGTCCAATCACTTGTGCAAAAGACTGATTCGTATTTCAAGAGTTACTTCAGACTAAGACACACACTGTCAGTGTTATACACACATACACGAGTCTTGAGGAGGAACAAGAACTGAGAGACGTCTTACAGGTCTTTCAATGAGGTCGATGCAGGGCTGCAGGTCAAGGCCGAAGTCGATGAAGCTCCACTCGATGCCCTCCCTCTGGTACTCCTCCTGCTCCAGGATGAACATGGTGTGGTTGAAGAGCTGCTGCAGCTTCTCATTGGTGTAGTTGATGCACAGCTGCTCAAATGAGTTCAACTGTAGGAAAGAATTAGAGACATCATTACTTCACTGACAGAGAAATAATCTGCCATTTAAAATAAAGTAATCGCTTTAGTTACTTTTATTAGAAAAAATGTATGTGTGCCAGCTTCATAAATAATAATGTTTGCTGCTTTTTGGTTTTACATGTTGGTAAACTGAATATCTTCCATTCTCCAGTCTCCAATCCAGTCACACAAGGAAAATAAACTTCCACTTTGGAAAATGATGACATTCTATAGATAAAACGACTAATCAGTTAATCAATAATGAAAATAATAGCTTGAGCCCTAAAATGAGATTGGTCTCTTGCCTGAAATTGCAATTACAAAGTCAATAATAAGACACAATTCAAATTATTTTGATGGAAAAACCTGTTCACCTATCTCATGAGAGAGTAAATTGTTACTGTACACAATGATGGATGCAGTGACAAGAGAGAACCATGAGCTAACTCATGAGCTTGTTGATCGAGTTTTTCCTGCTGTGCAGCCGCTTCTGCCAACTTTTACAGTAGAGAGACCAGAAATCTGGAGCGTTTTCCCCCTTTTCAGGTGCAGCCCCACTTGATTTTTCTGCCCCTTCATTTCATACTATAGACAAATTAATAACTAATAGTTTGACACCACTCTGTTTGTTTAATCACTCTGTGCATTAATGCACAGATTGCCTGAGCCAACTGAACCCCATCAGAGTGCTCGGTCTGATCACAAAAGTAGAGTAACTGCCAGCCTGTCAAGCCTCAAACACCTCACCTCAAAGATCTCAAATCCAGCAATATCAAGGATTCCAATGAAGGAGGCTCCCTGTCTCTTGGTCTTGTCCAGGGCTCTATTGATCCTCAACACCAGCCAGCGGAACATCCTCTCGTAAGAGGCTTTGGCCAGAGCCTCGACAGCAAACTCAGCCTGCTCCTGGGTCTGGGCCTTCTGGACATAGTCCCTGCCAACCTACAAAAAGAAATACTCACGTATCATCTTGTGACTCTACAATTATCATTACATGGAAACTGACAGACAGAAGGTAGAAATTTGCATCACAAGCTGTGTGGCTAAACACGTGAAGGTAAATCCAAGAAAAACTACATTTATTTGATGCAGACCTTGATCCTGGGAGACAGGATGGCTCGTGTGAAATCAGTCACATTGACGCCCAGCAGGTGACAAACTTTCTGGGCAGCTGGGGGTGAAACATGAGGTAAAGTTGGAGGATGTAAAGGTGGATAATGGATGAATTGGGAAGGAGTGAAACAGTCAGCATGCACAGAGGAAATGAGGACAGTGTGTCTGTGTAAATGTGTGTACCGGTGTCATCAGGCAGGGAGGCCTGGTCAGAGTGACGCTCTTTCTTGAAAACCATGTTCCCCAGCTGCAGCACGGCTGACACCACCTTCAACAGACCTGAGGAACAAACAGAAGGTCACTGTGTGCTGCAGGGAAAAAAATGAATAATAATAAATAGCACCACATGTTTGGTAAGTTATTTAACACAATAACAGTTCATTACAATCTAATACATCCAAAGTAGGCTAGAGCATTTGGTCGATGAAGAACTTGAGAATTTTCTGATGAGCAAATGCTCAAACATTCACTAGTGCCACCAGGTGTGAGGATATGACACGTTTCTTTGTCATATGATAGTAAAGCAAATGCCACATGTACCTCAAGCACCAGAATGCATTCTGTGTATCCTTGAGCTCTATCAAACAAATTACATCCCATCATCTGCATAAGTGTTGCGCATGTGACAAACAAAACTAACCCATTTACAGAAAAACTCCAGGGTAAAAACTCCACAGAGAACCTTGATTGATAATGAGTATAGTTCACCACAGCCCTTTAAAGTGAGATCATATGTACCAATTCTTTCCTCTTCTGGGATGCTCATTATCTGAAAGGCATCCATGGTCTCAGTGAAGAGGTCCTTGTCCTGTTGACCAGGAATTGTCACATTTCCATTGGACAGGAAACGGTACTTGCTGTAATCCTCCAGACATAACTCAGCTGTATAGCAAAAAAAGAGGAGAGATTTATGGAGAATTGACCATTTTAACAGAAGTCAGCATTATTATATTTCAGACACTAATAACTGAACTGAGAAACTGGGAAGCTGCTTCCCATGTTTCTAAATGAATCTCATGTTCAGATAACATAGGACATTGATTTAGCTGCTTTCTGCAGCTTTCATTCGCGTATCACAGTTTGATGCAGTCACATTGTGATAAAATGTCTCACAGCGCAGCTTGTCCCCTGCTCCTGTCAGCATGTAGTAGAAGATGTGGAAGCTCCTCTCGTCTTTAGCTTGCCGGATAGCCCGAGACTTCTCTAGCAGATCTGGTAACACTTCGGTCAAGGACGGGACAAGAGCATGTATACAAAAGTAGTCCAGAAGCAAGGCTGGTGAACTATAAGGGGCCTGAGGCTGCACCAGTTTTACCCATTTATTATATGAGTTGAAGTGTAAGCTTACGTGGGAGTTATCCTAAACAAATTTGCAGAGTGAAATGATCAAGAACTGACATCAAACCTGAGGCAGCAGAGCGCTCTCTCATCAGCCTTGCCTAAATGGCTTTGGGGGGAAACTCATTATTGGCCCGAGGCCACGTGGCAGGTTAATCCTGCCCAGTACAGAAGAATTAACAAAGCATATTTTCAAAAAGGATACAGGTTTCAATGTTGGCTCCAACGATGTATCCATTGACATCAAAATTAATCCTGATGAATTTTCCCTACAAGAGAAAACAAATCATTTTGATAGGCAAACATCATTTTGTTTTTAAGGGTGACTACATTTCTTTTTTTTAAATCCTGTCTCAACTAACTTTTCAACATGGACTACCTGCACACAACAACATAATCATTTTACATGAGATTTGACTTTTTTCTTTGTGCCCTGCTCACTGGTTTGAAATGAAACTTTATTTTGACATACATTTGAACAGTTTTCAGAGGCTTCAAATCATTCTTACAAATCTTGAAGAGTTGTCGTTCTTGACAGTCTTTGCATTCCCGAAGGCCTCCAGGATGGGGTTTGCCTGCAGCAGCTGTTTCTCCAGTTCCCCCTGGCAGAGAGGACACAGTATCAGTAACAAAACTATAGACTTATAGACTGCAAGAACATTTTATATGGACTTGGACATTGGTGAAAGTAGCACATCGTTAAATCATGCATTATCTTGCAGCGCTGCAGATCATTGGTTGAAAACAAACATGAGCAATAACTCAATCAGTGTATTGAATTTGGGCTGCGTACACAAAAGAATCACCTCAGGGAATGTTATCACTGCCCAATCACACACACAAATACAGAATATATTGCACATTCCAACACACATTCCCGCAGCACAGCAAGCCCACTCAAGCACAAAACCCCTGTAAACGCAGGCACAACAAGAGAACACAAGAAGCACACAGGCTGGTTAGCCGAGATTTCACCCCAAAGGAAATGCAGGAGTGCACTGATGCACCCCAAATAAGCTACATAGTACTACATAAAGACAAAAATCAAGACAGACCAGATTGAGAAAAAAAAATAGCTGCTGGGTGGAGTGGGATACTGTTACCTAATACAGCTTTTAAAACTATAGGCACAAAGGTGTGTTTTAGCATGTGAGACAAACCTCAGATAAGGTTACCGCTCGACAGCTCTGTTGTGTTGCTCGGCAGTTCAATGTCATATACAAGTCTTTTAACCATGAAAAACATGCTCTTATATTTTAAAGATAATCTTTTATCTCTACAAATTACAAGGGGTAATTTTGAAAAACTGTTTGCTTAAATTATAATTATTTTTAAAAGATAATTTCACGTTTTGGGAAATCTGCTACAGTTGGGAATTGTTTTTTTTTCCCCCCTTCTGAGAGTTTGATTAATACCACTTACATAACTGTATGCTACATATGAAGCTAAAGGCAGAGTGATAGCTTTGCTTAGCTTAGCATAAAGGTTGGAAAATTGAAAAGCTATTTCTTATACTTTTAGTTTTTTGTACAATTTAAATGAGACTTAGCAACATTAGGCAGTTTGTTGCTTTGGACAGAGGCCAGGCTAGGACTTTCCCACCGTTTCTAGTTTTAATGCTAAGCTAAGCTAACTAACTGCTGGCTTCAGCGTCATATTTAATATACAGACATGCAAGTGATATCAATCTTCTTGAACATCTCTTTGCAAGAAAATGAAAAGGAATACTTCTCAAAGTGACCAACTATTCCTCTAATTCTCAATCATGTTTAATGCATTTCCTTGAAAACCCAGACAAAGAAAATAATGTTTGCTGTTAGTAGAGTAGTGCGTGTGCATAAACAGTCAGACACCATGCGTATGGATGAACTCACATGTGACAAAACTGCACTGCCCTGGAGAAGAGGTAAAAAAGGAGAGAGTTCAACACATTTATTCAAACATTTCATGTAAAATCTTGTTTAGCGACCTACATATGAGGGCAGTAAGTACAAACACACGCCCCCACACACAAACATCGGTATTCTGCTTCACTAAGTCTCAGCAGAGGTGAGGCAGACACGTCGAGGCCTGAAACAGGAATGTGCAGTAGTCGCCACAGAGCTCTATAAGGTAGACTACATTATAGAGATGGACTTAGATGGAAGGAGAACATATCAAGAAGGTGAGGAAAAATACAAGGCCTCCATCGTGGATTTTTCAAATCTTTGGACGAACTACCAGCAAAGAATCAGGAAGAAAAGGATGAAAGGAAAAACAGGTTTGACTGACCTGATCTTTCTTTGATTTGAAAGATGAGGCAACATGGGCAAGATACTGAATGACTTTCTTGGTATTTTCTGTTTTCCCTGCTCCGGATTCTCCACTGCAGAAAAAGACAGTAAATGAAGCTTCAGAGCAGGTCAGTGAACATCATGGCAGAGGTAATACTGATCAAAAGGCATCAAAAGCAACATGTCATGTTACAGACATGCAGTCTGCAAGAAAACAAGAACAATATTTCTATTTTTTTTTTCTTTTTAGTGCTCAAAAAATACTGATAATTTTGACTCATAACTGTTGAAAGAAAAATTTTAGACCACCAAACTGTCAAGAATGAGTACAAACATGTAATGGGGGCCTGGGTGTCCAAACATTGACACTTTAAACATCTAAAAGGTCCCCGGCAAACTATCTGCAGATGAATATCGACCAGAAAAAAAACAACAACAAAAAACAACAAAAAGACAGGCCACTGAAAACAAAGTGACCTACGTGCAGAGGATGGACTGGTCCTCGCGATCTGAGGGGAAGAGAAAGAAAAAGAATGTTGATCTGTCAGAAATAGTTGACATAACAGAAAAAACAAGCAGCTGAATTGAGAAAGATAAGGCATGTGATTGTTTTACGCTGCAGTTTCTGTTCACCCTTCTTCTTGTAAGCCATTTAGGACTGAGTGATTAATCAATTTATTGATTGCAGATTATCACTGATTATCTCTGAATCCAGCGGTCTTTCATCATCACATCATTGTGAACTAAATCCTTAGAGATTTTGGACAATGGTCACTGTTCATTCATTGATAGTGTAAGTAATCATTAGTAATAATCTTATTATCAGTAATCAGTAATCATTGCAGCCATAAAACCATGTGTGCATAAACGTCTACACACTTCTAGTCTATGTGATGTATATAAAATGCACCAGCTAAAGTCTAATGCTGCTAAACATGCAATTGTCTACAAATATATATCTGTGGTACCCTGCATCATGCTCCTGTAGGCTGTGTCGGTGATGGCGTAGATGTGAGGGGGCATCTCATGTCTCTTCTTGCCCTTGTACATGTTCACTATGTCATCAGTGTAGATGGGCAGGTACTTGTATGGGTTGACCACCACGCAAAAGAGACCGGAGTACGTCTGCGAAAAATAGAAGATCAGAGAGGATTTCAATGCAACAAGTCACACTAGTGGACAGGAAAGAAAAAAATAATCTGATTGTGGTGCCGCCGTGTAACCATGTGTGTATGCACTTAAACCCACATAGATGAGTCCAGAGTAGTATCTCTCCTTGAGGTTGTGCAGCACAGAGGCTTCGTTCAAGCACGTGAGCTCTGCCATGTCCTCAACCTTGTTGAACTTGGGTGGATTCATCTTCTGAATGTCATCCTTGTTTACCTTCACCTGAGAGACAGAGACAACGTACCTGTCAGAATTGCTCCCTGATCAAGAAACACATCTGTCACTGATATTAATGCACCAATCAAATGAAAAAGGTCAGCTGGTTTCTTGTTCGTTCTTCAATTTCACCTTTTTGCCAGAGTCCGTCAGCTCCACCACGCACTCGTCTCCATGCTCCTCTTTGACGGAGCCGGCCTCAAAGCCCAGCTTCTCAGATGGGATCCACACCAGCTTCTTGGTGGCCCAGTCGGCCTGGGCCAAAGGGTTGTTCATCCCACGGTCCCCATACAGGAACTTGTCTGCGTCCGACATGTTAGCTTTAGGACAGAGTAAGAGAGCAGTTTAGACGAATATGAAGCCTGTGTGGCCTTTCAAGGCAAGCGAACAAAACATTCAAATAAATTAAATTGTGTGGTGGACCTCGCTTCAGATTAAGTAGTCACTCATTTCTTGTGCAGAATCTAAAATTTGGTGGATGTTTTGGTCATGGGTCACTCCCATCTTTGATTCAGCTTTTCTACCGTTTTACATCCAACAAATTGTGTTCTTCACCAAATTTGATGAATGAACCCTTAAAAACAAAACAGTCATTTGTTGGCAAATTCTTGCAGGTGTGGTGGACAAGCTTCATCTTGATCTAAAATGTCAAAACACGGGGTGTACTGAAGGCCAAGAAGCGTTTAAGACGCTGACTGATTGCATCGTTTCAAGTCCGGCTTTGTTTTATGGCATGACTCCAGTCTTTCCTCACTTCCTGTCACATCTCTCACAAATGAAGCAAAACATGTCAAACAAAACATCCTTCTTTAAAATACTTCAGATTACTGATATTTAGAGGCCTCTGCAGCTTCGGTGTTGTTATTACCTGTTAGGTTTTGAGTGGTTGGTTCAGCTCTATGGATCTCTGTAATGCTGGCATCATATTGCACTACGTTACATTGAGACATGTTGCCACCCAACATTTACATAGAAGATTATAAACCCCTTTTAGTGGTACACTGCAAAAAGTGAAAGACTGTTTGCATGTCCTGAAATGCCTCGGTTATTGCTGCTAGTCATACACAGACACTTGTCACTCATGCAAGATTAAGTTTGTTTGCAGAGTTTGTATAATGAGATTTAGTTTCAACTGTCTAACTGAGGTGTGATACGAACTCGCATGTCAACAAAAACAACGAAGATCATGAAATTTACTGCACAGTCAGAAGGTAACAGGAGGTAGAGCACAAGTCTGGGCACATTATTACCACAACAGCTGTTGCTTCACTGTATTATTATTATTATTATGAGCATGCAGCCTCTTTACTCTATGACCTATAAAACTGCAATGAAGTTCTTTGAAACTGACAAATCCAGAGAAACTCACTGTATCATTAACAAGTTACTTTACTAAATCCAAGTTAAATTGAATGTAATGCGTATTCATCACCTGAGGCTCAACAGTCAGAAAAAAACCCCCAGACAATTAGTCATCTTTTAGCTGAGCTCTATAGCATGACTCCGCCTTTTATTCCCTGTCTGAGCCACATTCCTTCCTGACCAACTCATTACACAGAATTCCACAAATTCCCGACTGCCTTCTCCCAATCCTCATTACCCTTAACCTGCTCTTTAGATGCGCAATTTCCTCCATAGGTAACAAGTGAAGCCGTTACATATAATTCTGCCTCAGTCAGACGGGTTCTGTGCATCCAGTAGGGCGAGTTATGTAAAGGTCTTTGTAAAAAGGTCGGAGGAGGGATGCTCCACAAGCAGAGAGGCAGGAAGGAATGTCAGGAACAAGTCTGGGCAGAAAGAGAAATGTCATTATTCCCCAGCCACACCCTGGAGAAAGACTTGATGCCTCATCGGGGGAAAAAAACTCCTTCAAAAAAAAAAAGAAGAAGAGAAAAGAAAATCCATCACCTGGATTCTGCTTTCACTGACGCCATGTTAACTAATGAGATGCATCGTCTCGATTTTAAGACGGCCCTGCAAGTCATGACGTTTTATCAAAAAAAAACATGGAGGAAAAGACGTAAAATAAATTGCAGTGGCTTTATTTTTGTGAATATAAAAGTAAACTACACATGCAGAGGAGCAGCTTGATTTCTAATAAAGCCTAGTTTTGAATTATTGTAACTTTCCTGGATTTAATGTTAATTTCAGTTAAGTTCAATGGGAAAAAGTTTATTTTATCCATTTCTGCACAGACTAAGATGAAGGTTCCTGACCTCTAAACAAAGTTATGTTATGTCTTTTGTTCACAGGTTGCAAGTTGACTCAATAAACTCATAAAATTAGATAAATTCAGCTCAACCAAAGTTTAAATGTTTGATCATAGGTTTTAAAGGTTGCTTGTGAGTGCTCAGATTTATCCTGCAAGGTCCAGCTTGGGAGCCACTGAGTAAGTTATTATAAACGCACTGGAGGTATAATGAGTGCACATAAAAATGAACATGAACAAATTCAGTGTTCTTATGGTATTTAAAAGATTTAGTCTGCATTAATGGCTGTAACTAACACTCAAAAAGTTAAGAGAAAGGACTTTGGAGTTTACTTACAGGGACGTCAATGCACTTCAGTAACACATTCATTTAAGTATCCAGAGGTGTCATGTCGTTGCATCAAATACTAATAAGAACATGTTGTAAATTCAAACCAATCGAGGCTTGTCAAGACTCATGACAATACTCAGATGTTTGCACATGAACGTTTGCACTGCAAAAGTTGAAAGTTTCAAACGGCTGCCTCCTCTCAGGTAGAGGATGACGACAAAAACAATGTGTGTATGAGTGGAGAGATAAAGACACAGAGTGTGTGTGGAGAGATAAAGACAGTGTGTGTACGTTGACAAAGCAAGGGATAAAAGGATCAGTGCACAAGGTGTCATCTGTGTCCCTCTTAAGTTCATTATGTGCTCAGACTAATGCTAAAATCTTGCTAAGTGTGGAAATCTGCAGCACTCCCGCAGGTCAGAGACGACTGAGAGCATCACGTTTTTAAGAGTACATACAAGGGCATAAACGCATCAATACTCGCCACGTAATCATTAAAGAGGGCCACACACAAAACTTGTGACATTCACTAGTGTGTGAACTGTTAAAGCCATACATGGGCCAACTTCCTCAGGAAGTTGCACAAACTCTGCCTCTGCACATTTTGACACTCTGTGGTTCGAAATGACAAGATGAAGTACTTCAGTGCCCATGTCCTCTCTTCTGCATCAGTTCTTGTCATTCAAATGTCCCACACCTTTGCTGAAGTCAGGACTGGAGGGGGGTCTCCCCATAAAAATTTCTGCCATGCCTGGAAACAGCTCCTCTCACCCTATTAACCTCACTGATGTTACTTTTAGTTTTCTCTGCACATGCATCCTGTTCTCTGCATAAGATCTGTTTAATCTGGGTCTCTCGTGCTCTTCAGTATTATTGTGCACGTTTTCAACAGCATCTCCTGTTCTTGGCTGCCATTCAATCCTCTTCTTTATCCAGGCTTCTGTGGTTCTTACCTAACCAGAGGGCACGGGCCCTGCCATCTGCAGCCCGCCTGCTGATACGAGGCTGGTGGTAGCAAGGCACTGATAATAAGTGACAACGGAGTGGCACATTAGGGGTTAGTCAAAGTATGTGAATAGAAAGATGTTTCACTTAAATGCGTAAGCTTTTGGGGGGCTGCAGAGAACTCTGCATTTTTAGTGTAACAAGCAGTTTGTATTTCACTTCATGCATTTAAAAAAAGAAGAAGAAGAAAAAAAAGACTAGATTTTGATCAGCAAACTATTTTCACACCTCATCATGAGCAGAAATGTGCTATAACATCACGCTGATAAAGTCATAGTCAGACAGAAGTCCTCATTCATTACCACAAAACCAAGTTCTCTCTTTTGCCTCTGCATGTCAATTTTGTATCCTGAGGGTGTACACACAGACACACATACACACACACACACACAGACACACACACGTACATGCAGCAACAGTAGCAGAAGGGTGTGTGCAGTTTGTTTAAAAAAATAATAATCTCATGATAACCACCTGACAATTAAGACAGACAAACAGACTACACTGCAGGATGTGCACTCGGTAAATGACGGACATAAGCTAAAATCTTATCAGTGAATACAAAAATATGAATTTCATCAGACCATGAACTTCTTCCTGTCCTGTTATGCTGCTGTTCTCTCTATGCATATTACTTAACCGTTTTTTTTCCCCCCAGCATTCGTTTCACGAAGCTGCTCTTTTAATATGCATTTTATATCCCTCATACAAACTGAACTGGTCACACTGGTGTGGGTTTGTCATCACAGACAGCTGTCGCAATTATCAGACTCACGCAAAGTCCCACTGGAAGGTTCAATCAGCGTATATAATGTAAATAAACCCAAATTCAGAGGCAATAAGGTGATAATTGAGCATGCGCAGGTTTAAAGGGCTCCTCTGAGTCCCCCTGATGAGAACACCTGGCCAGGTGCGCGACATTTCTCATCTTGAGTAAGCCCCACTTGATTCCTCCTCGTCTTTCTTGAACTGAAACTTTTCTACACCACCTTTTTTTCTACACCAGCTCCCACCCATTGGCCACCACAGCCCTCCCTAACCTGCAGTAAACACACGGGTACACACCTGGTTTTCAGCTGCAGGCACTGTAGGTGAGCTCGGTTCGTCTTCCTGCTCGACGACACTTTGTTCACAACACCAGCAGCTGCTTGCTGAGGAAGAAGAAGGAGAAGTGTCGCCGGTCTCTCGTCTTCAGCCGCGTCTCTCTTCCCCGTCATGCGGGCCAGCTGCTCAGGCGTGGCTTGGTGAGGGTGTACGGTTCTCTGCACCTTTAATCCGCCCAGTTTTAGTTTTCGCAGGTAAATTGAACGCCCCGCCCCTCTCCTGTGGTCTGTGCTGCGTTCAAGAGCTCCGCGTAAAAACCGGGAGTTTTGAGTTGTGGCCCCAGGCGCTTCTGAATCAAAAAGCCCACTTGTAAAATGAAATAGATAAGTTGTTCTCTTGGCTCATATAATGCTACATATATCAAATGTCATCAAGGAAGTGTTCTCAACCCTTTGATAAATGTGACTTCTTTAGTGTGGGACAGGCTCAGTATTAACCTTCCGTTAACTGAAGATGATGAAGCCAGTTAACGCAGAGTTCACAGTCGATGTGCTGGTTACAAAAAATTGCAATTGCAGAACAGCTTCACTTATTCTGATAGTCAGTGATCATCTGTTGTATCATTGTTGCATCTAGTCAGATAGTATTATGTGTGTGTGTGTGTGCAGGAATGCAGAGCCTCGTTCATACCTGCAACAGGAGTAGGGGTGTGGCACTGCTGATGTGTCCAAGGTGGAAATATGACACAACACACATAACTGTCCGTGGGGAGAGGACACTAATGTAAAGAGGGCAACCTAAACATGTAAGACTGCTACACAGAGTCTGTTGACACATTTATGTTTTCATATTGTTATGGGGCCGGTGTCAGTGCATGTAGATCTCCTACAGCCTCTGTGCTCGTTTCCTAATATTGCGTTCCTCTCTGTCAAAACAAAGACTAACTTATATTTACTTAATGACTAATCATAAATGAAACAGACAAACAAAGAGAAAGACCTGATCTTAGTGTGTTTCCGCAACATTTCTCAAACAAAGGGAAGTGTCTATACCTGCACTTTGTCTCCCGTCCACCAATGAGCTTTTGCTTTAATATCCTACCATATATGGTCAGAGAGAGGAGACAGAGAAAGAAAGATTTCCAGAAAGAGAGAAGGTTTCAGATCAGAGAGGTGGGGATGGGACGGGAGGCGTGGTCTTGTGTTGTGTTTCTGTGTGTGCTGTGGTGTAAAGTTTCTTTTCAAAACCCTGCCATTACCCAGAGCCCAGGTTGTCCTGTTGTTTAAAATCTGTCACACATCAAAGATGGGCTGATAAAAATGTAGGGGCGGCTGTGTCACAGCATGAATGAAACAGAGACAGGACGCACAGTTGCACTGTGTTTTATGACTGTTTAAAGTGAAGGTAGTAAAATGAAGCGGTGTGAAACTTCAGATTTATAGTGGCTTCAGTCCTAGTTGCCCTAGACTCTGTTTGTTTCAGAGGTTACATTAGGTGACATGTTGTAAACAGTACAAACTTGTTAGACCTCGAAGTATAGCGTCACGCAGCACACAAAAATACCTGCATAGTTGTCGGTACAAGTTACAGTCACTTGAATTTCTCTCTGTCTGCAGGAAGATCCCTTCTCTTCTCTTTGAAAAAGGAACACAAATCAAGCAGATATCTTCCAAAGGTAACATCCCCATTCTAACTTTGTGTTTCTATTCCTCTTAATACACACACTTAATAAGGATATGCTGTCTGCGTAGAACAATGAGGAGTGTAACTTTGGAACATACCAGTTTCAATTTGCACAAAACAACAATGGATTTTCTCTCCTATTGTTTCAGACATTTTTGGAGCCAGTATGCCCCTGTATACTGTCAATGTGCCAACTGTCCAATGCACATACGGGTATGTGATTGTTGTTTTGAAGAGTTCCTGTAAGCATACTGGCTTTAACATAACTTCACTTCGGCAGTGACACCAAACAGTCAAGTTCTGCAGCTGTTTTGCAAAAAAACGTTAATCTTTCATCCGTAAACTGTTTGCATATGTACTTGTGTTTCAATGTGCATAGGGTGTAAGAAACAAAATCACCTTGCAGGATAGTTACTAAGTGTCTGATTGTTTTTTTTTTGTTCATCCAGTTGTCATCCTGTTGGCACATTTTCACAGCCACAGGGCACGGTCTGTTGTTACACCACTTCACATGAGGCAGCTTCCTGCAGCTCGCTTCAGGACAGGGAAACAGTCTCACACACCTCATAATGGCCTCAGTGTAAGAGGATCATTGTCCTTTTTCTTTCTGCGTAACGCACACACTGACAATCTAGATACTGTAAGCCTGCAGAAAAAAAAGTTGTACTTGTTAGTAAGTTAGTTAAATAAAGTAAAAATATGTGTCATCCATTGTTGTGTAAGATTGGAAACGCAGACATGTCAAGTCATGCCATGTCATGCAGGGAACTGCGGTAAATTTCAGTGGAAAGTGTGGGGGAAAGTGCGCGGTAGGGCTGTTGTCAGAGGACGTCTGTGTTTATTCTGACATGTTTGAGCGCATCGCTCGCCTGTGTTTGGCAGTGAAAGGGCAGATTTTACATCTGATTTCAGAGTTATTTAAGATGAATGAGTTCGGCAGAAGTTCAGTGACTGAGGCCTCTCCAACCAATCACACACCTCGAGCCCCCACTAAGGATTACGTGAAAACACAATGACAACAGTTTGGATTTAAAACAGGATGTTGGGGAGGGATTTGTTTGTGGGTATGTTACTGATGCACCAACCTAAATTGGTATCAGGTTAAGACACTAGTGTAATTTAAAGTGCACCCCATTGTGGACAAAACTGGCAATCACAAGCGTGTGTCCATAGTTGGAGCATTTTGGCAGTGCAGTGTCAACCATTAAGTGTAAGGAATTTGAATATAGTGTTCAGTTTATTTGCTATGAGCAGTATTATTACTACATACAAACATAATTGGGAGGCTTTTTTATCAAATAACCCTGAAATTATCTCAGCCTAAGACTTGAAATGTTAAAAGCAGGAAACCTGAATTTAAAACTCGGGTTTGAAAGAAGAGGTCTAACAAAAGAGCATAATCAACATGAAATCAAACATCTACCTAGTTGCATTATGGGAGTTGTAGGATATAATAATGTTTTTGTTTTGTTTCTTTATGAAAGACCCAGTAAAAGAAGAAAAAAAATCCACCATGACACGTCAACTTTTTATGAGGTTTTTTTTTATTTATTTGATTTTTAAGTGTTTTATTATTTTTTTTCTCCAAAAAAATCCTGAGGTATTCACAATATAATGGCATTTATTCTGTTTGAAATGAGACTCGGAGGGGAAGGGGGAGGGGGGGATAAAATACAGCCAAAAAACAAAAACAAAAGGAAAAAAAAAAACAATTAAAAAAAGAGAAACGGGCAGTAAAGCTGTGTCGATTGATACAACTGTCAAGACAGTGAATCCACGGTGTCGTACGTACAAGAAGCCTTTGAACTGCAACGGCGGTGACTGAAGTCAATCCTCCCCCCACCCTGCAAACTAGCAAAGTCATGCGATCTAGACTCAGAACTGCATTTAGAAAAACCAAGCAACAAACCTCAATGATATTTCAAAGCAGGCGTGTCCCACCTCGCTAACAGGGAGTGCAGATTAATAACAAGCCACTCAGTCCACTATCATAGTAGTTATCATCATCATCTGAAATGCCTAAAACTTAAAAACAAAAAAATAAAAAAATCTAGTCTGCTTTGTTGCTGGCATTCGGTACTTACTGATAAAAACCATCCAAGTTTCACACAATACAAGCTTTAACTGTGAATTATTAGCAAAGCACTAGAGTTCAAATACACCATGCTGTGGCTACTCAGCTTTAACCCATGTTTGTTTGTCGGGGCCTTCTGAGAGGGTAAACAGTAAACAAAATAATGGATGTCAGTATGTCGGACAGCCACAGTAAAGGCTGCACCTCGCTGCGCTGTAGGTTTCTATTTTAATCCGTTACTTTATAGACTGGACGTTAGTGTGAAGGTTGAATACAATATTTTGCTTTTTCTGTACACGATGATAAAAATGCCAAATGAGAGATTACTCCTCTACCTTGAGTCCTGTTTGCCCTCCACAAAAAAGCAATACACATTTTAAAAAAACCAAACAAACAAACAAAAAAGAAAACATACAAATGACCAATAAATAAATATCAGTGAAAAAAATACACTGTAGAATCATTTTTCTTGCTCTGTGTCACAGATCTATGATTGATAAAAATAACTGCTGTGACTTCAAAGAAAAATAAGGAAAACAACCAATATTCTCCTCTCTGCACAACAATCTGCAACACAAAACAAAACAAAAAAACAAAATGAAACCCATCACAAGTGCAACATCAGTCACGACAGTCTCAGCATTAGAGAGAGAGGAAAAAAAAAAAAAAAAGCTCTGGTATTTGACCAATCAGCTCACTAATACAGCATCAGACAAACCAGAAAGAATAAAAAAAATAATAACCATAAAATAGAATAAAAAATAAAATCCAAAAGCAGTGGGCAGGGATGAGAGGGGGGGAAAAAAATTAAATAACAGCACACAATTTATGACCCAAACTGGGGTAACAAGAAATAAATCGATCATGATATCTGATCAAAGGAAAAACAATATAATAATAATAATAATAAAAAAATACTATTAGACTTTGAGTTCAGAGGTTATCTTTATGTGGCGGTTTAAATAAGGTGGACAGACACTACAGCGTAACGGTGAGAAGAAAACGATTGCTCCACCTCGCCAGAAAGAAAACCTTTTAGAAAGAGACGGACAACACCGTCCAGCTCTCAGCACTGTCTGGGATCACCCATTTATTTCTTTGTTCAATTTGGTGTCATCTTTGCCCTGAATAATAAGAATAATTATAATAATAAAAACAAACATAATAATATTAATAATAATCATATTAACCGTAATTATAGTAATCATAATAATAATTAAAAAAACAATGGACAAAAAAAATAAATCAAAGCTAATAATAATAATAATCACCATCAATAAAGACTTTTGGTAGACGAATAAACATCATACACTCTCCGCTCGCACACACAGCTAACTGAAAAGAAAGACATAAATGAGGGGGAAACAGGACATTTTTTTTTTCTAACAAACACTGTCTGCCAATAAAGATACAGCTCCTCCTCGACAACTAGTGACGGGTCCAAAGTGAAAACGTATATTGCAAAGTTGACAGAGAACATTTTTAAAAAATGAGGAAAGAAACAAAAAACAAAGGCGAAAAAGTGTGTCTTTTCCTAAGTACACAATAATTCAACATTTTTTTTTTGCAAAAAAACCAAACAAACAAAAATACAGACTATATGTGTAAAAATCATAAATAAGGATAAAGTTTTGTGCATCCCCGCCCCAACCGACCGTTGTCTTGGAAGAAAAAAAAACAAAAACAACAAACAAACAAAACAATGGCAGTTACAACGGTGACAATAACATGCAATTGATATACTTTACAGCATTGATCTGTATCTCCCCCAAAAACTACAAACCCCAGTCTAACCCACGTCCCTCCCCGACCCCAATACAATCCTTAAATATTTGTCAGCTCATTCAAAACATATCTCTTGCTCTCTCTCTCTCTTTGTCTCTGTGAACTAGCTGAAGGCGGTGATGTTAATCACACTTGGAGGGGGGCGGGGCTCGAAAAAGAAAAACACACTGTCGTCAACTCCAGTTTATCCGTAAACCTGTGTGTGTACAGGAGGCTTTGTTTTCCTATCGAAGCAAGCTGACATGGTTTGAATGACTGCATAGTGAAAATGATATTTGGTTTACTTACAGATGGGTGTACGACACACACACACACTCACTCACACCCACACACGCTCCCCCCTCGGTGTAAAGGCACAGCACAGGTACTCGCTATGAACTAGCTGTTTTTATACACCTCTGGCCTCACACCAGACAAGCTAATATACACATAAAGCCACTATTGGCAGTAGCAAGCATTGCTGTGTAGAATGGGTTAACTTTATACATTTGGTGTATGTGTGTGTAGATTAGTAATCAGATGTTTTGTTTCCTCTCTCACGCGCACACGCTCACACACACACACCATCATTCTTCCTCATTCAGCAGGTGCACACCTGGCCGGACCCGATTGGTTTCACAGAGCAGTAAGCGTGACGCCGTCGCCCAATCAGGTGTCTGGATGGAAATGCACGCAGAACCAGCACAGTCGAGCGAGAGTGTGCGTGTGTAAAATACAGCTTAATGACAAGAGACGCTCGACAGTGGGAGACTGGGTCCAGCTTTGCGTTTGGACACAGATTACACATACAGAGTTTGAACAGTGAACGTTAGTAGTGAGAGCGGGTCGCCCCCCCGTCTCGTAGAGTGGTGGTGTTTTGTTTTGTTTTTTAAACCGCACCAATGAGTACATCTCAGCTACAGCTGCTGGATGCTAAGCACCAGATTCAGGTCTATATACAACAGTATTAGCAGGGAGGCTGAGCACGTCTGTCACAATCAGCCCTGTGTCCTTGTCATATGGATAGTTTACAAGAGAAGGATAACTGACGACAGTCCCTGTTCACTGTTGGATGCTGAATCATGCCATTCAAACTAACGGAGTCCATCGACTCACCGTCACATCTGCTCATGCAGGGCCTGTATCACGAGGCGACATGGGCTTAACCCAGGTTTTGTGGTATCATGAACTGGGGTAGATCACCATGGTAACCCGCGCTGCAGGGCTAACGGACTAGGTTAACTTAACGCAGGCTGTCGCCTACTAAGCACTCAGATCGCTGGAAACAACATTTTCACCATCGTGGACATAAGTACAGAGTTTATAATAATGTAACAAGCAACACGTCTAAGGTGAGTTAGTTTGACTTCCATGATAATTATGTCAGAGATAGGTTTTTATACAGCCATGTGTCTGCAGGGTTTAAAACTCTATAACATCCCAATAAATGCATATTATAGCTGCATATTAAGAACAGTTTTTACATATGAAGTTTAGTTTACTCATCACGAGGAGGAGCACCACTCAGAGTGTGAAAATAGTTGTACAATATCTCCCGTGGTGCTGGTGAGACTTTTCCAGAGTTTAAAAAAAAGGCCCTATCATCATCATCATCATCAAGGTTATTTTCATGAGAAACGTAGTAGAGACCTATAAACTGGCCGATGTAAGCTTATTGCAGGTATATCTGTACAGGTGTATATATCGCTTTTGATGAGCAACAAGACTGCAGTTCGAATTTGATGACATTACATTTCATTTGTTTGTGATCAAGAACTCTGTCTCCTATCAAGAACCCCGGAGTTAACGGACACCAGTAATCCAGGATCATGAATGTTCAGTGGGCTCAGTGAAGCCAAGCAGCCCAGGTTTGCTTCCTGATACAGGCCCACGGTGAGCTGATTCAGAGCAGAAGGATGAGCCGGCTGGTTTTGTGGCTGGGCCATTGTCATACGTTAGTTTAACAGTCTCCCCCTGTACAGTATATGACACACACACACACACACAAACACACACACGGCACTGCTATACAACAGCGCTACCCCCCCCCTCCCCGACTAGCTATAGAGAGATTTCATATATATCATAGCTGAGAGTAATCAATTATAATGTCAATAACAAGAGTCAGAACAATAACAACAACGCTCTTTCGTATTTTTCGTTGAGTTGTGGACACCTTTGGTGTGAACTGTCAAGGTTGTCAAGCTTGCAGGCGACCTGTGGACAGATGGAAGGACGGGATGGATCGAGTAAAGTAATCGAGTAAAATGGATGTGACGACGAAGCATCTGGACAGACAGACATCCCCTCTAATCATATCTACGCTGTACAGAGTTTAGTGTGACGTTGTGATATAGATGATTGGCTACTTCAGTTACACATAGAGCTACATTTGAGGTGTGTGTTTACGTTTTTTGTTAGTACTTTTTTTTCCGTGACGCCGACCTCCCTGCGCTTTCTCTTCCAACACTTCTCGCCCTCTCTCACTTGCTTTTGCCCTCTTCAGACTTGCTCTTCTGTATTTGGTAACGTGTGTTGACATTGCATTATTTCACTTATTTGGCTTAAAAGAACAAAAAAAAAAAAAGAATAAAGTATTTGTCCTTTGGGGAAAAGAAGTGACAGCAGCGTCTAAAGCAATAAAAAAGTAGCAGCAGTAGCAATGTAAATAAATAACAGAACAGTAAACATCATAAACACAACGCGCTAACTCACTCGCTAAGATCATAATTGGTAGGTTGGTGAAACACCATGAAAGCTTTTTACAATAACCAGCTAGCCTCAGAGCTCGACAGTCCTGTGACACTCAGACTTCCTCTCGTCTTCTTCTCTTTTTTTTTTTTTATACACACACACTTACTTCCTGTCATCCAACTCCAGTTTGTCGCTGACTTTTCTTTAACTTCCCTTTCCACTTTCTTAACGCTGCCTGTCTTCCTTCTCGCCTCACTCCGTTCTCTCCTTTCCTTTTTCCTGCCGCTTCATTTTCGCTCATCTTTTCTGCAATCGTGACAACATCCCTAGATCTCTGTCTCTCTCTGGCACTTAACATTTCCCTCTCTCTATAGTTGCCAGTCCTCAGTTCTCTGTGTCTAGCAGTGATTTGGTTTGGTGCGTGACGGGGGGGCGTGGGAGGTTTGAGTATGCACATCTAGCGGGCTTTGGCTGTGGCCCTGCAACTGAGGAGACAGTAGGACTCCAGTCAGTCAGTCTCTGAAGACCTGCGCTCCTAAAGTACATCTATACAAACACAGATCAATTGTGCCCGGTTTATCAAGCCTGACAAACTCAGGTTTATCATAACAATCCTCGAGCTCAGGGGTCCCAACTTCACATCACCGGGCTGGGCTGTTTTGTTTTGGGGTTGTCAGGTATGCTACGCTAAATCTAAATCACACTGTTGGTAACTTGATCATCAACAGCTTGGATAATTGTTTTTTTGTGAATAAAATACTAAATTTGCTGGTTTCAATTTCTCAAATGTGAAGAACTTCTCACTTGTCAGCAAACTGAAGATTATTAAATTTTGGACTGTGTCCAAAAATTCCAATTGTCACCCCAACATTATTAAGTAAAGTAAATGATTACTTTGAAATATGCCTCAAAGACTATAAAGACCTAACAAAAAAACTGATTTGTTGATCAGTTCTGAACTTGTGGACGGCTTCATCACCTTATAGGTCACGTCTGGCCCCTGAACTGAAGTTGGAGACCCGGCTCTAGTTTCTAAAAACACCAAAAACATGCTTTATCGAGACTCGTCTGTGTGGTTTAATATGTGAAAGTTTTTACAGGAGCGGGTCAAAATCTTGTGGCCCTCCACCAACGACAGCCACCTGCACGCAGCCTTTGGTCTGGTAACACTGTGGAGCACTACGCGACACAAAACAGCAGAGGCAGACGGAGAGATGGACAAAGAGGAAGAGGTAGACAAACAGAGGGTGAAGGGAAGAAATGCTCCACAGCTAAGATGATCTACACACGGGTATCTTTCGTCTTCTTAATGAAAAAGCACTCTGCTCCCATTTTTACCTCCAGCCTCTCCCTCGTTTCTCACACTACTAACATGATTAACGTCATTTAGTCTTCCAAACGGTCGTCGATGTGAGTACAACTCCCTACTTTCTCTGCCTTTCTCTCGCACACTTCTAGAAAGAGTCCAACACTCCTCCTTCCCTTCACAGCATCCCTTCAGCGCTCTTTTAGTCCACTCAGAATACATAAAGATTTACTCCTTTTCTACAAAGCTAGAATGCAACAACTAATTTTTTTTTGTATTTCATTTTTCAACGTGGAGCTGCTAAATACAATGACGGGCATCCTAAACATGTTTCATATCAAAGTTAATTACTATCCTCACATGTTAAAAAACAAAGCACAGATTAATTTATTCCCGTTTGTGTTACAGCTGTAGTGTGAAAGTGATTAAATGACTAAGAAGTATAATCTCACTTTTAAAAACAACCAGTGACTGTGTCTTTATATTGATCCACACACACACACACACACACACACTCACGCACACAGACACACGCACGCACACACAGCCTGAGAATGTGTGATCGTAGAAACACCTGAAGAATCATAATTGCACCGGACATTGTCGTGTCCTCCACAACGTTTATGTACAAGAGAGATTCAGGTTTGCTAACGTAGCAGATGCTTTGTTCCAGTGTGTAGTGACTACTCTGTTGACTAATCCAATGGCTTGGATCAATGCTGGACACCGACATGTAGGTGAAAAACTAATGCGCAGTGGAGGAAATGTAGAAACACAAACAAGGATACACGAAGGGTTTGTACGCAAGTGTGTGTGGCTATTACACACACTGTGATGTGACGCAACATGTAAATGAATGAAGCTAACTACAGTGTGCACCCTTTTCTCTTCCCTCCTCCCCATGTCTGCCGGTCCAGATTCAACACAATGACAAATAGAGCCACCCGTGTCATCCATCCATCCATCAGTCCATCTCTCTGTCCATCTGTCCATCCAGAGTCCTCCACTGAGTCTCTCACAGAGTCTCTCCGCCTCTTCTGTGGGCTCGTCAGGTGCTCCGGTGGACAGATGGACAGGCGTGCTGGGTCTAACGCTAGGCTTAGCTGCTAACGCTGGGCTAGACTAGGACAGACTGAGTCTGGGCTTGGCAAAGCTAAAGCTAGGCTAGACTAGCGTCTGGCTAAGCTAACGCCAGGCTGGCCTAGGCTAGGCTACCTACTGAAGAGCGAGTGGAGCTGGTGCTGATGGCTGTAACACTGGCTGCTGCGAGGAGACTCGGTGCGATCCATCACCGTCTGGAACCACCCGGCCACGTCCACCTCCAGCACCTCGTAACGCCGGATGAAGCTATGCCCCTGGAAGACGGACACGGACAAAGAGATGCAGAGAGTTACGTTACAGTTGATCACTGGGTCATTGTGGCGAATCACAACAAAATGTTTATTATCATTCACTGTGGCTGGCATCTTACCAGCAGCCCGTGGTATTTTGGCCTTTTTCTGTGATCCTTTGTGAGGCTGCAGAAAGACACACACATGAAGTGAAGCTGCAAAAAGTGGATTGTAAAAAGAGGCATACAGCAACAAGTGCGACATGTGACTAATGGCAAACCACATCTCACAAAGAACAGAGATGTTCTCAGTTTACTTTTTAATGCAGACAGTCGTGACAGACGTTCCAGAGAACACGACCAAAGTAAAAAACACACTTGATGTCAATGAGCCTCAGTTTAAAAGTGCGATTTGTGCTCACCAGTCTTTGACGAAGGACTGGAAGTCGAGGGAGAAGCCCATGCTGAGCGGCAGCAGAGGAGGATCTTCCTGCAGCACTTTGGTCAGAACCTCAAAGTCTGTCTTACAGTTCTTGTAGGGAAACTGTCCCGTGGCCAGCTCCACCTGAAGGACACAAGGAACGTCATCATGACAACAAGTACAAGCGCACTCCTTTTACAGTGATAAAATGAAAGCAGTTTTACCAGAGAGATGCCAAGGCTCCACACGTCTGCTCGGATGTCGTAGTCAGGTTTGGTGGGATCTGGAGGGTCTATTCTCTCAGGCTGCAAAACCAGGAAACACTCTGTTTAGGCAATCGGTGTGTGTGTGTGTGTGTATCACGTGTAAACTCTGTGTGTGCGGTACTGTTTTGAGTGTAGAGCGTGTCGGTTTACACTCACCGCCATGTAGGCGGCACAGCCTGCACTGCGGGTCTTGGCCTTGGAGTCGACGAGGCGTCCGCTGATCCCGAAGTCGCACAGTTTGATCTGACCTTTAGCGTCCAGGAGGATGTTGGAGGGTTTGACGTCCCGGTGGATGACACCATGTCTTTCTTTCAGGTACAGCAACGCCTTCACTATCTGGAGCAGAAAACACACACACACACACAGTAAGAATATGAGTATCAAGCAAGCAGTGATACGCTCATGTATCTGTGTATGTGTGGGTTTCTTCCACTTACTGCAACGGTCATCTTTCCAAGGATTCGCTCTGGGATGGGGCCCTGGATTCTCTTCTTCAACTTCTCAGCACACGTTCCCATGAGCTCCATGGCAATGAAAACATCCGTCTGTACACAAACACACACAGGAATCAAGCTTTTACCAGTGACACTGGCTGCAAATATAAAAATAAACCTGTTTGTTTGGGATGTTCAAACACACAAGACTGAATTTAGCTGCTATTTTACTGTTAAGCACACAGACAATACTCACGTTGGTAACTATAGCGCCATAGCACTGGATTATGTAAGGACAGTCGTGACTCTTCAACACCACATCCAGGTCCATCAGGATCCTCTTGTTCTCATCCTTGTTTCCTGTGCGACGCATTTGCTGTGACACACACACACAAGACAAAGACATTCAAGATTGGCGCCGACACCACGCTCGGTGTGCGTATTAAGAAACAATCCATTAGGAAATCACAAAACAAAGACCCCTCTGGTGAGCTGACTGACTCCCCTAATTGTTACACCGCTCGGACAGCTACAATTAAGTCATCTCTTTAAATAGTAGGGTTGTTTATGTGGGGTCATTACCGCAACTGTGTTGTATAACTAGTCATAATTAAAGCACAACAGAAAATTAGCGGGCTGAGCCCGGCTGAGCATCAGGCTCCTTCTGCCTATGTGTCGATCGTGCTGACTGATATTTTGAGGGTGTTCGTCATGTTCCTGCAAAACAAGCCGCAAGCCAGTTTGCTCCCTGAAAAAGGTTTAGCTTCATAAAAGCATGTGATGTGCCCGAGTCATGGAAACCTATCTTTTCAGGTAAACCTGGATTCTTTAGCATAAATACACACACAGGTCACAGCCCATTTTCTCAATAAACTCAATGTTAATGTCTTTCCAAACCTAAAAGAAATTAAACAAAGAAATAAGATGCAACCGTAGCAGCTGAAACTAATGGGGACCCCATAACCAATACACAATAAACTCGGCATGGGGAATAAAACATTTTGGTCTTATCACATCTGAACATAGCATATGTGAACATGTTTTGAGACATGATTTCAAACTACTGACTATCTGACTCTCCTCTGTTACACTGGCAGCATCAACCCAACACGAAACGTAACAACAAATGATCTGGAAAACCTGGAAAATAAATGTGGGATGCACAGCTTCCAGGGGAAAGGTGAGTGCAGGCGGGTCTTACTTTGACAGCAATGACGTGGCCAGGTCTTCTTGAATCGCACTTTGAAGACCTGTCCACACGTGCCGCTGCCGATCTCCCCCTCACTGATCAAGGTCTGTCACCTCCGCTGGATACCGCTGTGGACAGACGAGAAGGCGAAACCGCACTTAGAACACAGACTACCGGTTAAAACATCGACTGAATGTTGTTTCTATGCAAACTCCCCCGAGCTGATGAGGCAACAGTAAACCCCTCTGGAGCATTTACTAACAAATGTTTTGATGTTTAATTAAGCTGCTCCCCCATTGGCCATGTCTGAGAATACCAGCACACAGTGGGAAGATGCATCACTGCCATGCTTCATTAAAATGAAATCACTGGCGACCGAGCTGCTGTGAGTGACATCTCATCGAGTGCATGATGTAACGATGCCTCTGGGCTAATGAGAGCAAGCAAAAACAATCTGGAGTGCAGCGATGATTCAAACATATCTTCAAACCCTGATTGCCACTAGACATAAAAGCTGGAGCAGACAAAGTTAATTTTTATAATATTCTGTTTATATCAAAGATTTTTTTTTAAATACCACAGAGAGATGATGTTTTCTCGAGACTGTCTGCTCTGCAGATGCTTGCTTTCAAAAAGGGTTTTACTGTAACCATGACCTTGTTTAACATTGGTTTCTGGTCACACCACACCAACCTGTCTGCTTTTTCATCATAGTGAAATACTTTTTTTTTCCTTTTTGAATACTGAGAAGATCAAACAAATCCTGTGTTTGTGTTAAAAAAATATTTAGAACTGAGACAAAATAAAAAAGCGATGATGTGTTTTGTTGTGGACTATTTTCATCTGTGGATTAAAACATGTTTATTCCTCTTGCGAGTATTTACAGCAGCAGGACGGTGTACGCGGGATTGATTCAAAATAAACCACAGCGCCTTGTAATGAAGCATCACGTCACCCGGTGCAACAGCGCAGCTCATGTGTTTTTAATAGTTTTCGGACAACAATAGAGGCCAATGGCAGAGAGGAGCACACTTATCACACTCGTTACATGTGTTAGTAGGCCTTGTTGGCTGGTTTTTGGTCTGCTACTTTGGTTTTCATGTCTGTATGAGATTAATGCTTCTGGACTAGAAGAAAAAAAACAAAAAAAAAACAACTCAACATGTGTCTGTGTGCACGTCTCACCTGACCGTCGATCTTCAGATAACCCGTCTGTTTCATGATCTCCTGCAATTTCTGGTCGATCTCTGCACTGTGGAGACGACAACACACGGCGTCAAGAAACACAGATGCTATATAAAGTATATTTTAGTGTGACACTGTGGCACAGATGAGAGAGACTTCTGAGAAATACATGCTGCATGTGTTTCTGTACATCTCTTCCACCCACACACTGCATGTGGATCAATGCATGCTCTTTATGACTGTTTATGTGTTGCTGCCCTCGCTGCGTGTTCACATGGCAACCTTATGTGTGTGTGTGTGTGTGTGTGTGTGTGCGTGTATATGTATATAGACTACGTTTACTGACGCCACATACGGACACTAAAGATCCTTTTTTGTGTCTTTCGTTTTTAGAACAAATACACTCTCTCACTAATCACTGAATGCCAGCATGTCTCCACATACTTCTCTAGGCTCTTCTGTAGGCCGTACGGAGGTGTGGGCAGGGTGAGCATGTGACGCGGGCGGCTGGGATAAGGGTGGTGCTGAGGCGAGCTCTCTGAAGACGATGAACGGCTGCCTCCATCGTTGGCCAGTGGCAGCTGGAGCGCTGGGGTGGGGAGACATGACACATTAGACACGGACAGAACAGAACGAATGGTACAGTACACTTCGCACCAGAGGCCAGCATGCCAGAAGGTGTAAGATGGCTATGTTTATTCATGCACTCACTGACTGCATTATTTTAGTGCTTTAAAGCTGTTGTGCACCAACGGAGAAGGTGCTAATCTATTATTTGTGCTTCATTAGATTTGCTGCTAATTATTGATGTTGTGTTCTCCTTCCTGAAATCTAAGCTTCATACTAATTGACTAATCAAGTGGTCAATTAGAAAATAATGCGATATGTCATATCCTGTGTGGTACAGGCTGAAAAATATTTCCCATGAGACGGCAAGAGAAACTGGCCTTGAGGAGATCCAAGAGTTCTTTCACTACAGTGCTGTTATCTAGACCCTTCGTAGTATATGAACTTGTTTTTATTCCCCAGATACAGCTTTGTTTTTGTTTCACTGATGTCCCGACCTAATGTTAAAACAAACAGAACGGTTATCTCAGAGCAAAAGCAACACCATTCTCAGGCAGGGAGAGACAGCACAGGGTTAGCCCGCAGCTCGGGAGGTAAAGTTCAGTAACGTGGACGTCCAGAGTTTTGTTTTTAAAAGACGGTTTATGAACATTCTTTTTTATCAGCTCTGGCCATTGGTTTTATTTGTTATGAGAGCACTGTACCCATCAATGTGTCTGCTAAGATTTCTGCACATGGCAACGTTGCAAAAGGCGCAACCACAATCCGAGCAGTCATCTACGCGGTGGCAAGACTAAAAGCGACCACGCTGTTTTTAATAATTCCTCAGCTGGACAGGAAAGCAGAGTGTGCGCAGCTACCAGATCCAAGTTGACTCAGGAAGTCAAACTTCATCTGCTGAAATCAGCGCTGCACAGCGGACAGTTTGGGTCATACTTTTACTTTTTTCAGTCACAAATAAGTTTGGCTAACCTGAGTAATTTTTACGACCTGTAGGATCATTTAACACATCTTAAAAATTATGTAGTTGAGTACAATGTTATCATATCTGACAGAACTCACGGCCAGAGCAATAAAAATAAGTTGTAATAAACCAGTTTGACATTAAAGCCAGCATTATCCACACACAGCCACCCCTAAACAGCTTTATAACCCCAGATGCCAAATTTACAGTCCTACAGTAGGTTCAGTTCACAATGAAGTGAAATCCAAATAGAAGATGCAACATGCTCCCAGCCCCGTATAAACAAAGGTTTGAATCATGCGTTCAAGGACGTGTTAAAACAACACTGACCTCAGGACTATGTGCGAGCAAGCACTAACTCATTTTTCAGCTGGAGATGTTAAAAGAAACTTCAGGACAACAATCCAGAGTAGCATTAGCACAGACATGTCATGCAACCAAATGTTTGGACAGAAAGTCAACAGCTATGACCTCCCCGGCGAATGATGGTGATTATTAAGGGTTCAAATCTGTGAATTATTACCAGGTTCACATCAACAGCTTCTGAAAATATTCAACCAAACCAGTTTGCAAAACATTTTGAGGACCATGCAGCTGTCGGTATGATTTTCATTGTTTTTGTAGCAGCTCTTCTGAGAGAGCCAGCGGGTGTTTGTATCCATGAGTCACCTGTGGATGGATCAGCCTGTAAGGGGAGAAGCAGTTAGTGAACGGGAGGAGGGGTTAGTACGGAGAGGAAGGAGAACTCAGGCAGTCTTTGGCACAGATCGCATCTCCATAGTTCGGCTGGCTCCAGATGGACGGATGAGAGGATAGACGAGCAGACAGAGCGAGGAGAGAGGGGGGGGCGCACACAGATACTCGCAGGCACTGCTGCATCGCCTCCTGCTCACACAGTGCTGCTGCGAAAAGGAAGGAGGGGGATGCCAGAAGATGAATAACAGGCAAACAACATCAAACAGTCCGACATGAGGGAAAGAGAAATAGAGGAGACGTTCGGCCAAAACTGCATAGCACAGACTAAGCTGGAAGTCAGACAGTCAGTCAGTCAGCCGGACTCCGACAGGAAGGCAAGTCTTCAGTCGCCGCACAAAGAAAACAGAGAGAGAGCGAAGCCAGAGAGTTCACAGCACTCCTGCAGATGGACCAGTGGGGATGCTGGATTAGAGACTGTGTCAAACGAAACACAACCCAAAACGTCGTGTCGTGCAGAAGAAAGCCACATGCACCGTGATTCTCTGCCTCCAGCATAACGAAGGTTAATCGTCTGACACACGTCCACACAGATACACGTACACTGTGAACACACACCAACACTGCCCTGCCACTGGCACAGACACACTGACAGACAGATAGATAGAGAGGGAGAGAGAGAGGAGGAGGGACGGAAAGATGGAGAGAGGATGTGATTTGAAAGGAGGTGCAAATAACCGCTGGGCTAAAATATCAGAACCAGTCAAGGACTGGTTTCACAAACATGGATTAGACTCTTATCCCTCAGCGGCAGATTATTAATCAGTGTGTGAGAGAAAGTGTTTAATGTGTGTGCGTGCAGGGACGGGGCTTGAAATGAAAGAAAACTGTCAGCCTGTTAAAACTGCACTGACGCTAACATTAGTTATTTCCTATGTGTTCCTTTAGGGAGCAAGTCGGGCTGAAACATAACATGTCCATAAAGTTACTTCTAAAGTGTGTGAGTAATTATAGTAAGTTATGTCATAATCTTGAAGCCCTATTAATCTCTACTAGCTGGAGCCACGTGAAGGAAAGTTCACTAGTGCACATGCTGGGAGCTGCTTGTGTTTTTCTCTGATAAAAAAACAAAAAAAAGAAAGACAAAGATGAGAGAGGAGGGCATGGGAGATGAAATGGGGGACACAGGTGTGCAGTGGCAGAGAGAGCGATGGATTGAATGATACCTGCACGCTGGGAAGGGGCTGGAGCAGGACTGAGCTGGATCACGATGACTAGACAGAGGAAAGAAAATATACACACACGCACATTACTGCAGTGTTCTACTGAGACGATCACACACACACACACGCGCAATCATATAACTAATCGGAGAAAAAAAATATATATTGTTATTGTTAACAGTTCCTATGGAAAGACCAAAATCAACAACGCACCAGTCCATCTTTCAATACTTTCGAATTTCCCAATGGTTTCTACTGAAGTCATAATCCTTAAAAAAAAACGGGACACGGATATATTTAAGAAGAGCTCGTCACTGTGGTTATTAGCAAACATTACTCAGACAGCAGTAAGTGTCGCTTGGGGACTATTTTCAACTGCAAATTAATACACATTTGGTGTTGTAATGAGTATTTACAGCAGCAGGATGGTGTACATCGGCTCAAAATAAACTACAGTGCCAGTGTTCACTGTGAATGAAGCGCATAATGCGGCGCCACAGAGCGGCTCATTGATGTGTTTTTAATGGAGATAGACTGAAGCAACTTTTTCTCATCCGATACTAAAACCTCGACCCAGCACCAGTGGTGATTTAAAACATCTATAACTCACTGCGTGAAACTTAATCACATCAGCATCAAAGTACTGGTTAGTGGCATCGATTTAATTTGGTCTTTTCATGAGATTTGTTGACAATAAGCACCAGCCTCATTCACACACTCACAAACCATTTGTAAAAGTACAAAAGAGGGAAAAATGCAGGACTGCAGTCAATGTCACTCAAACCTGAATATGAATGGACAAGAAGAGATGATCTGCAGGCAAGAATGATCTTTGTACAGTGCAGGAGCGAACAGGCTTTTCTTATATTGTTGGCTGGCAGTTTTTAAAAGTTCACAATGTCACAATGGGGGAGATAATAAAGAGCTTCTTGTCTCCAGCACAGGGTTTATTTCGGCTCAGGCATGTTGCAGACTCTCCAGCTTGAACTAGCCGAGCTGTTTGTTTGAGAGTTTTCTGCTCCAGACGGTTCAAGGGCCCAACCTGACTGCTTCACCATTTCTTACTTTATATCCCTTTTATACCGTGAACGACTTTGTTCAACGAGTCCTTGTCAGTTTGTTGAAATGTCACCACTACGCACGTGAAGTGTGTGCACGACGAAACACCACAGCCAACGGTTTGTAGCGTACGTTGGACGTTAGCTGCATCTGCTAGCTTGCACAAATTAGCGTCTGTTTCGTCAAGGGTCAAAACTGGCACTGAAAATTGACTTTACCGCAAGAGCTCCACAGCAAACACGCTGCTTGATAATTATATGAAACCACGGATAGGCCTGTGATGCGTGGCACCTCCGTAATATTTCACAAACAGACTGGAAACTACATGAAATATTCAAATTGACGCTGGGCCTGCCACCGACAATCACTCAGAGGGCTAGCCTGCTAGCCTAGCATGTTTGACAGGACAGAATCAGAGCAGATTTCGGGACGTGACTGCCAGCGAGACATTTCATGACAGCTTTTAATTTCTTTAATATTCCGCTTTACCCACTATAGAAATAGCCCCACTTGTTAAGTGACCGATTTGACAGTAAAATCAACCGACCAAGCTGGGTCGGTGTTTGTTTATGTAGCTAGCCTGTTAGCATGTAGCAGCAGCAGCATAACACCCCCACTCCTTCGCTCCCTCCCTCCGCCTCTACGATCTTTCCCCCCGCTATTCTGGCCGTTACCGACTCCCCGGTCCTCCCCGGTGGACACTCACTCGGCCTCGGACGTGATCGCTGCGGACTCATGTCGATGTTGAGGTCGATTCTCCGGCGAGCTTCTTCATTTTCCTGCTTTAGTTTCTCCTCGATTCGCGACAGCCTCTGTTCCAGCGACGACATCTTGAAAAATTGAGCACCATGTAGTTCCCAGCAGAGCTCTCGACTCCCCTCTCTGGCAGGCAGGCAGGCAGGCAGGACCAGCACACTGACTGACTGACTGACTGACTGACTGGACGCACGCACGCACGCACGCACGCACATACACACGTTACCTTTACGGTCAATAATAGTTATCGTCATTTGCTCAGTTATCCAGGTGAAGTTGTGATACCTGTTCTTGAAAAGTAATCTGATGAGTTGAGTTGAGGGAAAATCTCAACTCAAGGTCCACTTACTTGCTTGCTCTGGTGCTTTCAACTATATCACGTGGTCCTCCTCAGTTAGTTAAAGAGTTACATAACTTGAATTTTCTACAATTTTGAGCTTTTGCAAGACTTCTCACCCAGGGTGACCTAAAACCTGAGCTTGACACTTCATCCTCGAGCCTATATGCCCAGGAGCTTTTGACCATGTCATAAGGTCTTTGTCAGCAAATGCATTTTGCTCATTGTAAAGATAAGATAAGATAGATTTTATTGATCCCACACCGGGCGCCCTGGTGGCTCAACTGGTAGAGCGAAAGGCTGAGTCCTTCCCACAGCCGTCCAGAGTTACCCTCGAGTCCAAAGTGAACTTAGGATCATGTTCGAGGTCCAGTGTTTAACATTTAGGAGGATCTATTGGCAGAAATGAAATCTAACTTTTTTTCATCTACAGTGAGAGTGGTCCTCTTACACAGAGTTGTTTCTACAGTAGCCAAAAACACACTAACCAAACTCTGGCTCGACACAGAGCCTTTCACATTTTTCATGGCCACCATAGTTTCTCCTTAAGGCTTGGAAGGAGACGTGATATTTACTTGGGTTTCATATGCATCCTCACCGATACATGCCACTAAATCCCACACACTGGACCTTTAACTTTTAACACATTCAATTCAATGATAATGGAGTGGTACTCATTTGCTGAAGTAAGACCTTGAGTCAATTTTTTTTTTATTTCATATCAAAGCCCTTTGATTTGAACCATTTTCATTATCAGCCATTAATAATCTGTCAAACTTTGGTTCCAGCTTCCAAAAATGTGAGACTTTCCTGCTTTTAGGGTAAACTGAATATTTTCACATATTTCACTTTCAACTTGAAATGTCACTTTCAAATTGTGAGGGGCATTTTAAAAATGAAAATGTGTTTAGTAGACCATTCGATGAATCCACAGACTATATATTAAGATGATAATTAGGTAATAAAAACAGTCCAGTTCCACATAATTCCCAGGCTGGGAGCCAAAACTTGAATACAACAGAGACGTTGTTAATGTTATTAATAACACCTGTGCTTTTCCTGCTATAAATCAACATGTTTGTTTTGATTTTGTTTTGTCTCTTGCAATATCGCCCACATGTATCATTAACTTCTCCCCTGTGAAGGTACTATTTCAGACATTTATAGAAGAGTGAATTTGATCACTACGGCAATAGTATGTTTATTTCACTGTATTCACACAATGCTGTAAATACAACATTCAGTATATAGTATGTATCTCAGCCATGCAAGTGTTATTCAGTATTCAATATGCTATCACTGTAGGGATGTGCAGTTGTAAAATATATAAAATAAACTTTTTACATCAGTGATATTTACCCATTCACAGGCAGGTCAAAGGCCACTTCAGCAGGTGATTCGGTGAGGTAAGTCTCTGACCTCACGGTCACAGTTTCATCTTGAAACCAAAACAAATACAAGCAAACTGATATTTGTTTCTCAGAAATCTAACTCATGTTTGAATCAGGCTGATGTTGTTGGAATCAATATCACCTCCTGCATGACACTGTGGAGGCCTTAATCATCTCCTTCAGCAACAGACTGCTACTCCCACCATGTAAGAAGGAGCACTACCACAGGTCCTTCATTCCAACAGCTGTCAGACTAACACCACCATGACTTCATGATTTTGTGGCTCTTCCTGAGGTTTGCCCTGTTAAAAGTTTTTTTTTTGTTACCATTTCTTTCCACTTGCATTTCCTATCTCTGTATTTAACCCTCCCCACAACAACACACAGACGCCGTGTTCACTCCAGGTTTTCTTTATAAAAGAAGTCATCTCATACACAAGATAAGTAAAATCCACACCATCATACGTACAACTTCACAACAAACCTCTCCTGTACTCAGAGCTGCTCAAGTGTTAGAAGTTTATACCACTGACTAACTCCAACATTAAATCGTTCGGTCACCCTCAAATGATATTGATCATTTAGAAATGTACTTGGCTGGGATCTACTGTAGGGCAGCACTCACTGCAGCAAGCTCTAATTGACTTCACTGTGGAAAAGTGGCTGATGAGGTTTGTTGTGCTTTTGGCGCCACACAGATTTTCCAAAATCACCAAGATATCAGTCAACTTCAGCAGAAAATAATTTTATCACTGTGATGGAAACCAAAACTGTGCAATGACCACACCGGACAGTTTTTAAAGCTGCTGGTGGCCTTGCAGACACTAAAACAACTGTCACAGCCAACGTTTGTTTAGTTAAAGTCAGATATAATTGTCTCGGAGGGAAATTACTTACTTTGTGTTCACAAAACTCTGGTAGCATATAGATAACTGGATGAATGTGTCTCAGACCCATAATGGACAGTCTACTACTTGTACATCTTAGTGTACGTCTTAGTGTTCATATTTTTTTTGTCCAATTAAAAAAAATTAAAAAATAAAAAAATGGAATAACCTGCTTGCCACATAGCTTTCATGCTGGTGGTTTGTGTGTTTTTTGTATTCTGTGTCAGCTACACCAGTTTATATCCAATTAAAAGAAAGTGTCATAAAATATGACTACTTTTCGTCACAGAAATTAAAATCCAAGCAGCAGAAAATGTTAAAAAGTAGTTGCTGAAAGTCCAAAATAAAGTAAGACAGTGGTTCTTTACCCTGTAGTTGAGTCATAAGTCACCTAGCATCGGTCAGCATGACTGTAGGTCATCGTCATATGACTGCTGGGAAAGCTTTGAGTACAGATTCATTCATGAATGTCAACATTTCCACACAAACAAATCCTACTTTTTCTGCAGCGCATCCGATTACTCTTCCTGCAGCTGTATACAAAGGGTGACGACATAAAAACAAATTGCTTTTGTGTGGATCAAATACGAGTACAAATGTAAGGCATTGGTCTGAGAGGCCAATAAACAAGCCCCCAAACAGTCAACAGTACAAAGAGACAGCGAGCTCCTCTCACAGCTGCACAGGTGACGACACTGACACATAAGAGGATGAGAGGAGACATTTTAAAGGCTAATGTTTGTAAGATACACAAGTCACTGGTGTGTTGTACAATGATTGGAAAAAGGGCCCCTTTGCTTGTCTTTTTGTTTGTGATAAAACGTTTTACCCCCGTCAGCTATCTGTTCGCAGCTTTTATTTTCTCAGTCCTCGGTCTTTAAAACCCTGCAGACACACAAAATACGGACCGACTGCCTCCAGTCTCTCCACATTCATTCACAGTGTAATTAACGGCTCCGGTACAACCATCGCAAAGCCTTTCGAAATCGAAACATTCCCCGGGGTCTGTGAGGCCACCCCCACCCCGCGGCACACTAGCAGAGGTCAGAGACGTAGTCAAAGTCCCGGAAGCTGTCTTGGTCTTTGCGGGAGAGCACGCGAGGTTCACGTGGAGGCGTGAGTGCCGGAGCTTCAGTGGTGAACTCCTCGTCGAAGTTGCTGACGTCTTCCTTGCCGCCAATGGAGGGGACGAAGGGAGGGGGCACCTTCCTCTGCAGCAACGCCTCCCAGTCCACGTTCTGGAGGGAGACGGACAAAAAGAGACAAAGACTCATCTATAAGGGTGAATTTTTCTGAGCTGCACTTACAGGTGAAAAGTGTCAGCAGCCCTCCAACACATCATCAACAGTGTCGTTCTCGTCTATGGACAAACACTTGAGTGACTGCCCTTCCCCACCAACATAAAGTATACTTACTCTGAAAAATGGCTGCTTCTTCACCTCCTCTGCATCTTTTTCACCAGAGCCCAGTCTTCTCTCTGGGTTCCTCCTCAACAGCTGCTCATTAAAACACACGTGAGAACAATGAATGAAAGTGGAAGTTATAATCAAACATGAAAGTGGGGCCTTTGTGATTGTGTCTAAGTGTCAGTTTGTCAACCATGTTGCTGCATAATAAGTGTTTCATGTCCAGCGTTTGTAATGAAGTCAGCAGGAGAGGCAGAAAGCGTGTATTCATGTGGAAGTGTTTCTTACCCTTCTCATGATGCCAATAGCCTCAGTGGACAGGAAGCGTGGATAGCGGACTTCATCATTCACAATGCTGTCAAACACCTCCTCTTCATCGTCCCCTGGGAATGGAGACTACACAAAAACACACACTTAATTCAATGCGACCAATTTCAGAGAATCAAAATTCACGGCGTGTTAGTGCAAGCATCCATCTTCCAAATGCGAGAGAGAATATAAATCAGGTCTCTAAGACACGTGCAATATGCTTAATTTGTCGTGTGCTGATTTCAAAAAGATCCCTCCTTCATATCCATTTATCATTATGAAATCAGTATACTTTTCCTAGTGCTGGGTTTGTTTGATCTGTTAATGCACTAGTCACAGTACAGAGTAACAGGAAACATTAGGGACACAGCAGGTACACAATGCTGAAGTTTAACCATCTGGTCTCTTCGTTCAGCTATCACCCCTCGGACAGTGTGGGAGCTTCCTGTATGTGAGGATATGTTAGTTCTCACCTCTCCCACCAACATTTCATAGATGAGGACTCCCAGCCCCCACCAGTCTACTGCTCTGGTGTAAGATGTATCCGTTAGGACCTCTGGGGCCAAAAACTCTGGAGTCCCACAGAAAGTGCTGGTCCGGTCCCCGAAGCCCATTCCTGCAGACAGAGGCAATCGTTTGTGAAAGCTTTTAGGAAGATTAGTGCAGCAGACAGACTGGACTGGATGTAACAAGGACAATAAAATGAGACCATCTGTCAGTAACATCAGTGCCTACCTTCTTTACACAGTCCAAAGTCAGCGATCTTCACATAACCATCTGTGTCTAGCAGCAGGTTGTCAAGCTTGAGGTCTCTGGAAGAGAGGGAAGGTAAAACGATGGAGGTGAGAATCTCTCTGCAGCATTTCATCAAGTACAGCTCAGGTACACAAGGAGACACAAGACTAAGTATCTACAACCATGCTGAACTAGCTGCAACAGCAATGCTAATCTGCTACTGTCAAATATTAGGTTTACCATGGCTGCAGTCGAATAGTTAAAATAAACTGCATCCTCTATCCTTCCCTAGACCTTGGAAAACACCATGAGGTCAAGGAAAGGTGTAAAGGAGAATTCATAAGGACTTAAACCAGGCTTTTTTCAAAGATTTTCTCTTATAAGTGTACGACATTACAGACAACATGGAAACAGATAGAGGCACTTAGGAAGATTCATGTCTGAAAATCGTCTCATTTCACAAAATTAGCATTAAGTTGAGTAGAGGTGTTGGCGCTTCTTCATCAGACACCGTTGCACTGACCTCATATAGCACATCTTTTGCACAGATTTGAACTGACGGGTTATTTGTAGCCCGTTTGTGAGGAAACAGGTTTGTGTGGGTTCCACTCACCTGTACACAATCTTATGGTCGTGGAGGAACTGAAGTCCGAGAACTACGCAGGCTGCATAAAACCTGAAGTCAAACCAAAGAAACATTGTTACTATCCTGCAATGAAAGGGAATCAAATGTAAATATCATAATAACTTCTACCATGAGGATTTTTATACAAAAATGGGGGTTCCTGACTTTGCTTCCTGAAAGGTCCTGCACACTCACTGTAAACCACACAGTTGATTAGACCTCCTCTCTGGACTGTGTGGGCGTGTGCAGACTGAGCTTGACTGAGTGAGGTCTCCCTCACTCTCCCATTGGCTTAACAAAAATAGCAGCTTTTACACGGCAGACATTTTGGGAAATGGGCTGCACTTATATACTTTTCTGACCAGTCAAAGCAATTTTACTCTACACATCACATTCATACACGCACACACAGCACTGGCTGCCGTGGGTGTTCAGAAGGGAACTAATTCACACACCGATGGTGCAGTCTTCAGGGGGAATTTGGGCTTTAGTATTTTAGCCAAGGACACTTCAACATGCAGAAGGGAGGACCAGTCCACATTAATGATGGCTACATGATAGGGGAGATTCTGGTGTTGTGAATGCTGGTTCACTGGAATAGCTTGCCGGGACACTCAATAGAAGTTAGCCCTCATTAATATTATTCTTCCTGTGTTTGCACAAGTCCAAACGTCTGCTGTGAAAAGGGTTGCTTGAGTAAGGAATTTTTGTACAGCCAGTACAAACAGGCAAACAACAGTGCTTTTAATGTACATCTGGACATGCAAGTATTGTTTTAAGACTTGAAAAGATCTGGACTTCTCCTTTAACTACTGCCTCAAAAAATTACGATAATAGTAGGTAAGTATAACTACATAAAATGTGCATTTATTAGAAGTTTGTAACTTTCTTTCAGATTTAAATCATTCACAAACTTCAGGATTACTCATTTCTGCCACTATCAGGACTTTACAGACTTGTGTGGGAGTCTATATGTGGAAAAGTGTTTTACACACTCTTATCACAAACAAATATATATTTTTTTTAAAAAGCATTCTCTCTCTCTCAAACACACACACAGACGTTACGTACACGGCTCGTGGCTCTGTGAAGACGTCTGTGTGGATGTGCATCATCAGGTCGCCTCCTGCTGTGTACTCCATGACAAAACACACATGCTCTGGAGTCTGGAAGCACGCAAACAGGTTGACCAGGAACGGATGGTGCGACATGTTCACGATCTCAAAGATGCGCTTCTCGCACATCAGACTGCAGGAGAGAAACGAGAGGAAAAAGTGGAGAGGAGGCGGATGAAAGGGGAACATGGAACATGGAAGTATAGGGACGTGAAGGAGGAGGTCAGAGGGAGGAGAGATAAGAGGGTGCAGAAGATGAGAGGAAAATTAAGGATCGAGTGGAAGAGAGGAAAAAATACCAGAGACATTTACACATATTTAGATAATGCTTATTTTGGTCGATGAGACACCCACACTCATCCCACAGATGAACTGTAATCATGGTGATTCAGAAGAACAGATTAAATGCAGTCAAATGTGTTATCAGAACTCAAAGATCCAGGATGGGAAAACCAGTCACCAATCACACAAACGAAAGAACACACAGAGGAATAAACGCACCTTTCCACCTCATCCCGAGCTACGATATCTCCTTTCTTCAGGGCTTTGATGGCGTACATTGTGCCCGTCTTCTTGTATTCCGACAGCAAAACCTGCAGACACACATTTGTTTTACTCTTAAAAAGCTGTACAAGTGAACCGAGGACTTCTAGATGTGCACATTTCTTGGTTTAATGAGGACGAGAAAAGATAAGCTTATTACATTTTCTTAGGTTTTTAAGATGTGTCAGATACACAAACAGTGTCCTAATGGCATAAAGACTCCTGTGAAGGGTCTTGTAGCGTAGTTTTCTGGTCATGACAAAATTACCACATAACTTTCTATTATTTCTAGATATACATCAGCATAAATCCTCTTTTTGCTTCCTGAGCAACAGACTGCAGTCTAGTCCAGAGTCCAGTCCACATATTAAAGCTTATTGGTTCTCGTATTACAGACCTGTTTGGGGAAGCTTATCCACAGTTTTTGTGTATTTCAACATAAATTCATGTAAAAAAAACAACAAAAAAATCAAAGTGGACCTTTAGCCAAACTGTACCTTCCCAAAGTGTCCCCTGCCCAACACAGCGATCAGCCTGAAGTCCTGGAGAGACAGAGGACCTTTCCTCTGCTTACTGGAGAGACAGGCGCACACAGTCAGCAGGAACATTTAAAGTGGACGCCAAAAACAATGGATTGAAAAATCATATAAAGAACAGCATAATATGACAGAGCAGTATTGACGCGCATGTGTGTACCTGCTAACAGACGGGGTTCGGACAGGGCACTCGGGGGTGAGGTCTGGGGGGGAGAAGGGCTCAATGACTGGCACTCGGTCCTGACGGGGGACACGCAAGGAAAGAAACACAGAGGAAAAGACACGGAGAGATGAGAGGACAGGATGGAAGACAAGAGACGCATGACACACAAACACTCTTCCAGTGAGAAGGACTCACTTTCTGTCCCGGCTCTGGATTTTAAAAATCGACCCACATGGATTGTTGCTCAGTTGTTGGGGACACTAATAAAGCGCATGCCTCAACAATAACCCATCCAGATGACACAAATCACCTGCTTTCTATATGCTGTAATCACATTTCGTATATTTACAGGACTGCGTAATGGTCGAACAAAGCTGTCCTTTTAGTGTGAACTTTCTATGTTCACTAAAGAGACGCTGTATGATTGTAAACTGATAGGAAAGGGTAAGAATACTGCATACTGACATTATTAAACTATATTAAATTTGGGTTTAATGGGATCTAATAAATTATGTTGGCTGACACGAGGCATACATATCATCCGTATGGACAATCATCAGGATTGTGCATACTGTCATTTCATTATGCTGGTTTATTCTGTACACACAACATCACAATATGTAAAGGTGTTGTCTCCTGTACAGACTGTAAAGCCGCTTGAGGTAGGACTTTCGTATTATTGAGCACCAAATCGGATTAATCTGAGCTTCCAGGAAGCTTCCAGTCTACAAGTTGAAAAGTAGTCATTGCAATAACTCAGATATGTCATGATTCCCACTTAATAAAAACAACTGGCTGGAAGCACATCTGGTGGTTTCATCAAGGACGTGTTTACAGTCTTTGAAAGCCTGGATTATTATGAATTACTACATTATTCATTGGTCAAAACGTGTGGATTTGTCCCATGTCTTAGTAGTAATGTAGAGAACAGTTAGTTTGTACTAGTGGATCAAGAGTTGGGTGCTTTGATTTCAAGTGAAATAAAGAGTCCCTTCATCTCACAGCTAACAGACTGGATCCCCCTCCCTCCTTCCCAACGCAAACACATCCCCCATTTCCTAGACTTCCTCTCTCTCTGTCGGTCTCACCGGGGTGTGTGTGTCCATGTCTCTCTTGTAATCGCCTCTTATCGGAGAGTCGCTGTCCAGACTCAGCTTCTCCACTGAGACCTCCCTGAAAAAGCCACACAGACACAACAAAAACGGACCGACACGGTGATGCAGGACAGACAAATGAACAAGAGACAAGCACAAAAGGGTTGTTAGATGTGGGGCACAGAAAGCATCAAACACAAGGAGAAAGGTTCAAGGAATGCTGCCGAGTTTGATAGCAAAGTCTGGCTATCAAACGTCATGGACGAGAGCTGAGCGTTTGTCCACTACAATTAAGTGGAGTGTGTGCATCTGTGTGGCCGATGCTGACTGTGTTTATGTCTCACCCGGAGTTGAGTGTTAGGTTGTGTGCGTTGGGACTGTAGGTTCCCGAGTTGTTGACTGTGGGAATGGCGTTTCGGAGCAGCCGCACCCACGTCCCAATATCCACGTTCATCTGACGAGCCCGCAGGAACGCCTTGCCTGGAAACACACGTATGAAAACACACATCGAGTCACTGCTCTATGTCTCGTAGAGCAGATCAGCACTCATAGCTTCTTTGAGGAAAGAGATTTACACTTCCACCATCATCGCATTATTTAGAGTAGATGTTTACTGTTCAGTGTCAGTGTCTGATCATCATCATTAATCTCAGCTTTTTCTGACAAATTAGGAACTATATTATGACGACAAAGGGATGTAAATCACATTTCGTCATTCCTTGATAGATTTCCCAAGGAAATTTGATTGACATTCCAAACTTCCATGATCACAAAGAGAGGGGCTTTGGTTGAATTGTTTTTTCCACTTGAATGTCTTTTTTTGGGCCTTGTTTTAATATCTGTGTTTCACATCTATCTTTGCTGCATAAAAGAAATTGTCATTATCATGAAGTAACAAGAGTATTTATTAACCACTAGGTGGTGCTGTGGCCTAAATGAAAATCTCCGTCTTCCCTTCTGGTTATGTTAATTATAGATACAATTTCAACACAGCTGCTGTTTGTTCATTTCAAAAGGTCAGCTGTGGAAACTGTGTCGTCTATATAAACTGTGCTGAGACTGTAGACTAGAAATTAATTATTTTTTTTCCATGATCAGCATATTTCTCCGTTTCCTCTCTGCTCTCTCACCTTGCTGCTTAGAAAAGACCTTCTTCTGCCTCTGGAGGCGAGGAACTCTCTCAATGACTGGGTTGAAGAAGGTCACCTGGAAAACACACACACACACAAGCGCGCACGCACACACACGAAACAGGAAAACACGGAAACGACACACCCACAGTTTATTTCCAGACAACACACTGAGACGATTGAACCTTTCAAGTATGATATATCAAAGCAATGTTTTTCAGCACAGGTGCATGTGACAGCTTGTGTGTGTGTGTGTGTGTGTGTGTGTGTGTGTGGGCAGGTGTATATGTGCACATTTGAATATCTTTGTGTGTATTTATAGTACTAGCATAGACAGGTGTCACGTATGAAAGGACATTCGTGTGTGGCTCTCCCCTTTCCCATCCTTTGACGTTGTGTGTCGGTTTATGTTGTGTGTTAGTGTGTGTACCTCGGCCAGCAGCAGGCCCTGAGGCTCCAGCTCCAGCTGAACTCTGTGTTTCTGGTTATCCAGGAAGTCCTCTAGCTTCACGTACTTCAGGGCACACAGCGAGCGGTAGTCCTTCCAGTAAACAGCAATCTCCATCTCCCTCGACTAAAAAACACACACACACACACAAAAATGGTTGCACGGAAACAGGAGTTTTACTTCCCCAAAAGGAAACACAATCTACTATGTGTGTATTTGTGTCCGTACTGACCCTTTCCAGCTCCACAGTGAAGGTCTGGTCCCAAGCTTGTTCTCCCACGGTCCTCCAAGCAGTCTGCCCCACCACTGTGTTATCCAGCTTCAGCACTGCACTCACCTCAGCTGCGCACACACACAATCCATAGGTGACACTCCTATACAGGACCTGACTACTATGAAAATAAAAGCAACTGTGTGCTCATGCTACAACAATACTATCCAAGTATTGATTCGTGATTGTCATTAATTTCCTTGGAGACTGCAGAAAATGCAGGGCTGGTTGTGAATGACCTGAGGCAATGCAGCTGAATGTGCTGATGTTGCTCAAGCGTGACCTTCAGTGCCTAACCAAACCAACCTTAATGTAAAGCGACGGGAACAGTGAGTTAATGTCGTTTAATATATACACACGCTTACAGGAGAGCTCATCCGTCTTGCTGGGTGTCTTCCCGCTGACTGAGCCGCTCCGTCCGTAGAGTCCCTTGCTGCCCCTCATGAAGGACCTGGTGTCTCCGGGGCTGTAGCAGGGCAGCATGACAGCTGTTCCTTTACTGCGACCCGGGACCACCTCCAACAACCCCACACAGCCCAGCAGCTGCACCTGCAAGGTACCTGCAGAGATAGGAAAACCTGTCAAGTATGACCAACAACAAAGATGCTCTCTCACAATTAGTGGGACATAAACAGCATCAGCAACAGAATAATTCTTAGTCTACACACCAAATTGTGACCATATGCACTGTAATTAAGAACATATTAGCGAGAAAACCTCTTCTTCACCACGTGAATTTATCATCTTCAGTTAAAGTACTTGCACAAATGTGGGCGCAGCACACAATGTGAGAACACAGGATAACCACATCACCACAAAAACAGCCCAAAATACTAAATGTTCCTTTGAACCGTGTTCATCTTTTGTGGTTAAAATGAGCTGTGCTTCCTACAGCAGTGATTTGTCTCTACAATGTACCAGAAGTGCTTTGTTTTATGTACCAGTGAGAGGTGAGGGCTTGTTCAGGGTGCTGTACTGGTTGTGGAGGTAGGGGGCGCCATGACGAGAGCTGAAGGCAGGGGAGGAGGCCAGGACTAGCTCCTCTTTGATGATGCTGGCCTTTGGATGGTCCTCCGGCAGCTCTGCCAGACGCTGGTCCAAAGAGTCCCTCAGCAGGTCTAAACGCTGAGACGCCTCGCTCAGACGAGACTGTGCCTGCAGAGCATCGACACAGAGCGGCTTTAATACATGTTCACATGCACTGGGTGAGTACTAACATGAGGTCAACTAGTACCTCTTTATCCATCCGCCCCATCGTATTTTAGTGATGTTTACACAGTAAGAGGAACAATCCATGAGAAACGTCCAGTAAAGAGGCTCAATAACACAATATAACACTATATAGCTGAAAATGTGAGTGATGTTGGGTTTAATCTAATCTATGTTTTAGTTTTTGAGTGAATATGGAACAGATGAAGTCTGCACTTTACAGTTCAATCAGTGAAATCATTTAAATAAAGTGCACATAAAAGGTTCAGATAGAAAAAAATTAAAAAATCTTTAAAAGTCTAGATGATTATAAGAATCCAATTTTCCCAGCATTCATCCCCCTTCTCCTTTTGTAATCTTAAAGTGAAAGCCACCATCTTGAGTGAATAGAGTTGATTATATTAATAAGAGCAATGATGGAGATTAAAAGGTATTTGTCGCTTTTACTGAGGCCTGTTTCCGAGATATAAAAGGATAAATAAGAAATCAGATTTTCAGGTCCAGAATCTCTTTCAAAAAAGGTTAATGTGGGCTGACCAAAAAAATATGAGCATGGTCTGCCGAAACCGATCCACTCGCCATCAAAAAGGCGCGCACTGAATTTGGATTAAAAAAAAAAAAGATTTTTCCTGCAAAATACAAAGTTAGTGGCTGTAGACTGAGTTTCCCACACTAGAAGCCACATTTCCTCTGGGATTACTGTGTTAGCTTCATTTACCCAACCCCGCATGAGGTAACTGGTTGAATTTTTATTCTCTGAGGTGAAAGCCCTTCCCTGTGAAGCCTCAAAATGATGAAGCTTAGGCCCATTTGTTATTATTCAGAAGCTTGTATGAAATCACATTCAGACTTTTCATATTGTGTGTGTGTGTCTGTGTGTCTCCAGGCTAACCTCAGACAGGGCTTTCTTATCCTGGACCTTGCTGGCCCCCAGGAGCCTGAGCACATTTTTGGCCCCCTCGGCGACAGCATGTTCCACCCTGTAGTGATGCCTCAGCTCTTCAATCCGCAGCTCCACCCCACAGAGGTCCTGGTTACCTGCAGTGTCACGACAGAAGTTAGATCACTGCATCACAGTGAAGGTTTTTACACAATGTAACGGAGGCTGAAATGCCACAGGATCACTGCTGTGACCTTCATTCAGATATATTCTATAGTTTTATCTTGGCAGATGCACGTTGAGACTCTTTTGTTTTGCCAGCAGTGTGAACTCCCCTGGGCGGGCTATGTTAGGTTAATGCCCTAATGTACCTCATGCATTACACAAGACCCAGACGAAAAAAACAAACAAAGGTGGTAGCACTTGAAGAAAAGCGAGCAGCCTCAGAGTCTTCCCCAGTAAACAACACCATCATTTCTACATGGCTTTCTCATCAAAACCAAACAGGTCAAACAGAAGCCCTCTCTTAAGCAAGACTTCCCATTTGTGATATCTCTTTTATTGAGATGCAAATTAAATTATAGCTTTGTATTTTATTATAGCTAATAACTAGCTTACATGATTGTTAAGCAGAGAGAGGCATCTCAAATTCATAGTCCTGTTGTTGCTGCGGAATACGGCTACCACGATTCAGAAATAACTGGAATGGAGAATCATGTTGCAATAATGCTATTATAAGGAGAACCTCTCACCTTTTTTGCTCACTATGCTAGAAAAAAATTGCATCTATCTGATCATGACGTGACAGCGCTAAAGGAAAAAAACCTGCCATCATCACTAATGGATTAATAAATCAAGACTACGTGCTTCAGGGGGACGGCCATTAGATGTGGCTGTACAAAAATGATATGAATACCTTTAAAACAATCAACTGAACAAATATATATTTTCTAACGTTGAGATTTCAGTCACGATAAAACTGACAACTGGTTGTTTCACCTCTTGAACAGATAATGGTAGCTATATTAAAGCAGGAAATCAGGTGCAACGTTAGCAGTCAAAAGGTACAACATACTCAAGTGCCCAAACAGAAAAGGGATCGGCCTCAGAGCAGCACCGTGATGCACAATTGCAGTTAAGTAGTTAGATTAATGGCTCAGAAACAGCTTCTCACAGTGGGTAACAAGCACAAAGGAGAACACCGATATGGGATGAGGAGAGGAGGCGTGCGGTGAGGAAAAGGACAATAGGATAAACAGCATTCAAAAAAGGTGCATTTGACTTTTAAATATTGGGTTAGATAAAAAGGAAGGACAAAAAGGACACAGTGGAGTGATTGCGGATGATTTTTAAGACTTATGAGCTGCTCAGAACGCGGCATGAGACAGGGGGAGAAAGGAAGGAGGAAAGAGGGAGGTAGGGGTGGAAATGGATGTGGATGCTTTTATCTCCTAATAAGGTGTTCTGCCTGGAGCCCAGACCCTGTTAGATGACCTCTCCACTGGGTGTGGTGCCTGGAGACTGTCTGTCTGTGTACACTATACACACAACCTCTGTGTTTTAAAAAGGAGAGACACAACCAATAACCAAGAAAGATCTGGAGACTGTGTGGCAGCACAAAAGAAGAAATGAAAGAAAAAAACAAACAGATGGTGGTCAACCTCACAGGCATTAAACACCTACAGAGAAAGTGCAAGAGACATATGCTCTATACTCTACACACTATATGTATCTCTACATGACCCACAGTTCAACTCAACCGCTGACAGTTCAGTCAGAGATTCAGGTGTATGTTATGCTAATAGCGGCTAATGTAGCCTAAAGCTGCTAGCCTATAGCAGAGATGGGCAGCAGGCGACAGAGGTCCGGTGAGGTCACTTCTTTCAAACACGACCCAAATTTTAATATTCTAACTTGTCGTCTTCAGCTCCAACTGAGGCCACTCGAGGCAATTTATCTTTTCACAGCTCCCTCTGGACGTTTTTTGTACCATGTATGCCGAAGTACTCCCCAAGGCCGGTAAACAGACTTTGATGTGTTAAATCGGCGGAGTTGCCCTTTAAGTCCAAAATCATTTCTGCTCTCTCTGGTCGCTAACGTCCATAATGCTATTTTTATAACGGTACTGCAGTGGAAGGAACTTCAGATCATTAAAAACCCAGTAGGTTTTCCACTTTGGAGGACACAGATAGATAACGTACGGCCACTAAAAGGCCCTTAAATAATCCGCCCAAACGTCCATTATCTTCTTTGCCTTAAAAGACAACCACATTCTTAATAGGCATCAGCCTGCCTCGGTCTGATGTGAGCTGAAAGGAATAGATTGCTCCAAGGGGAATACACCAACTTTAAAATCTGTTTTTGTTTTACTTCTGCCCCCTCCCATCACTCTCCCTGCTCCACTGCTGCTACATTTTTACCAATTTATGACTGTAATCAAGTGGCCTGTTTTTCCAGCAGAGGGGCCATAATGGTTCACAGCACTCACACAGAAACACATTCACCTGCCCTCAAACGGCACTGAGAAAAAATTTAATACATGCAATCACCTGCCCAGACAATGATTTTGCTTTGCTCTGTGTTTGTGTGTGAAAGAAACTTTTCATCTGCCGGTCTTTTTGTTAGACGGTTTTTTTTTTTTTTTTGTTGTTGTTGTTTTGTTTGTGTGTGAATTTGATTGATTGTGGTAATGTGCCAGGTGGGCCATTTCATAAGCTTTTCATCACTCGCACACACAAAAATAAATACAAACACACACTCACAGAGTCCACCGCGCATCAATCCTCACTATCCTCTTCATCTTCTTCCCCACAAAACTAAGCCGGAGAGATGTGAAAACACTAAGCCGGCTCTTTATCGATCCGTTTGTGCTACTGTGCGTCTGCTATCTGCAGCTGCTTTCAGGGCAGACTGTATGACATGCAGAGATAAAAAGAAAAAGTAAAGAAGACCGAGCCTGAATCATCCTGTCAGTGCCAGCTGATCACTGTCATAAAGCACACAGCTCACACGGCTCACGTGCTTCTGACTAAAACTAAAAATGTTCAGGCTAGTAATAATAAAATACACGTATGACGATGTATTTTTCAACTTAATGTTTGTTCCATGGTTTAGCTTGACCTGCATCTGATACTACTTTTTGAGAAACCTAAATTCAAGAGTGCTAAGCGTTATTGATTTATTGATAAAAAAACAATCTGGAAGTTGAAAGGTGTTCATTCAAAGCCACGACCACAAGCGTGTTTTGCATTACTAGGACCACGTTATAACCTAAGTACTTTGCATTCACTCATTTAGCTAATTAAACCTACCCTGTGTGTCATCGTTGTGCTCGGTGGCCTGCACAGCTTTGCGGATTTGCATGCGGATGATGTCAATTTTGGTCTTGCTGTCCTGCAGCATCTGCTGCGCCGTCTGCAGCATCTTCTTATCCTGATCGGAGCAGAGACAAGACAAGGAGCAAATCACAACACGGGAAGCAGGAAGGTAAATATTATAATACCAGAAAAGTTTGAGCAACAGAGAGGAGATCCTTAATCCCTTTTTTCCACTTTCGGTTTAGAGATCTATTTAAAAGATCATCCGAGTCAGCCGACTACAAGGTTGTGGATGATGAAGCTGCATACAGACTTATCAGGCAGCTGGGGGTATAATGCGTGCCGTACCGCTCTTTTACATCACCTTTGTGTTTATTATGTGCACGTGTGTCTGGTGTTCTGCTGTGAGAATGTCTCCTGTACCTTTGTGGATCCATTGGAGTAGACGGGGATCATGTTTTCAACTCCCTGTTTGACTTTGAGCTCGATGTTGAGCTGTCTCTCAAGGGCGGCGATGCGTTCCTTGTGGGCTGACGTACGACTCTCTGCCCCGGGAGACTGAGGACACTCCTCTGTGGAGGGAAGGAAAAGGTTGGAGACGATATAAAAAGGAACAAGACGAGGGTTCACACGGTGTGCTCAAAAGTGAAAACGCTGTCAGGGGAATTTCATGCAATGGCAAATGTCGACATGTGCATGTTGATATCCTGGATTATGGGAGCAGATCTGAATAACAGCTTGGTTTGGCCACAGTGCTTATAATGATGAAGCTCGCAGTATCTAAGAATTAGTAGTAGTTAGAAGTATTTTTGGATTGTATCGCTGTGATGGACACATGAATCTGACCGGCTCGCTTGTTTTTAAACAGCCAAATTTTGATAAAACAAACACAAAACTAAATACAGCCCAAAGCCATCCTGCTCATTAATCTGAAACTCTGTTGGTTATATCACAGACAAAAAGGAACCAAAGGAAAAGGTAGATTTGACAATCGGGGTACCTTTATTCTCCTCTCCTCCCTTCACCACAATGTGAGCATCCAATTCCTGCAGCTGAGCGTGTAGATTGTCCAGCCTGCGGTTGGAAGACCGCAACTGGCTGTCCACCTGCAGGCAAGAACACATCAACTTTAGTGTGAAACCATCAGGGTGTCAAACAAGCAGTACATTATGAAAAAAAAAAAGGATGTCATGAGGAGCAGATCCACAAAACAATTTAACCGTTGTTTTACTTTACATAATACCAATAAATCTGTTTAGGCTGTTTTCTGTCTTGTTTCTTTGCATGTGATTCGGACATAATGCCCATTCAGGCATAAGCAGGCAAGGAGCCTCAGCACTTGGACCAGTCAGACTAAATAAAACAAAGTGACCCCTTGTAAAAAAGGCTCTCCATTGATAAAAATGCCTTTTCTGTCTATAAAAAGACGCCTTTGTAAGATTCTCAATATGCTTCTTGATGTTCAGTGAAACTGTTGCTTCCATCTTGAAATTGCAAGTTCCCAGATTGTAAGCAGAGTGTGGGAAACAATTATGAGAATTACATTTGTTTATAAAATGAAAGTGATTTGCATAAATGCAGCTGTGGAGACAAATATGAATTCAGGTTCCTTTTCTGGAAAAAACAAAACTTGTCCTTATCGTTGGACGTATTGTCACTAGGTTTGAAATTAAACGTACAACAGCCCTGTGAGAAAAGCATTTAACCCTCCAACTGCTCGAGTGTCGCTGCTCACTTGTAGCAACTGGCGCCCAGCAGCTGTACTGGGCAGCTCCGGGAAGCAGATGCGTGAGCGTGTCTGCGTGGCATTCCTGCCCTGCCTCACAGCGTGGAAATCTGTGCTCAGTGAGCATACTACCGGGAAAATGACAGGTCAGAACATTGGCGAGTTGTGCCAGACGTTTGCAGAAAGTCCCAACAGGATAAGAAATTAACATACCAGCAAATCTACCCAGTTCCGGTGAATCACCAGCCAGTGTTCCAGCAGTCATTTAACTGGTTTCCTGCAGTAGTACTGATGTAAAATTTAGAAACTTAGAAATCAAAGCCATGCCTGCTTTCTTGTTGGCGTTTTGTTAACAGAAGATGCATTCTCATAACCAGCATCTCTGTATAGTCTCTGTCTGACTTTCTCTCATCCATAGCACTTGGAAACCTGTTTAAAGGCTCTGTTCCACAAAAAATAAATCATGCGACAGGTTTTAAAACTAAAACAGCTGGGGACCTTTGGACTCTAACAAGTCTTGGATGAAGGCTTCTAGGCGTAACCGTGGCGAACCTGCTGAGCGTTCCTCCTGTCAGTCATCGCCCTGCGTAGGTTCTCAGCTCCTTCCTTGATTTTCAGCTCCTTGCGAATCTCTCTGCGGATCCTTTCGCGCTGCTCATCCAGAAGCTGCTGCACACTGGAGTCGGAGAAATCAGAGTTCTGATCCAGACCGAGCTGCTCCAGAACCGAAAGCCCACCTGGGTCACTCTGGACGAGTGAACGGGACAGAGAAAGACAAGAAAAATGGAGGAATGTGAGCATGATCTGAAATCTTTGTCATGAAAGCTCAAGGCTTAATTTACAACATACTCAGCCGGGGAAGAGGAGGTGTTGAGACTGGGATAGACAGCAGAGGAAGAGACTGTGAGCTGGCAGTAATGGGAGGAAAGAGATAGAGATGATAGTGATGCGGGGGTAGAAGAAAATGGGTTAAATGGAGGATGGGACAAGAGGTTAAGGAGGAGCAGTGAGGAATGACAGGCCTTGTCTTGATAATATTTCCAAAACAAATCTCCAATGTCCAACCTGCCTACAAGAGAAACTTTAGCGTTAGCAAAGTTCCACTAGAAATGTAATATTTAGGACAGTCTGCCTTCCAAATGGGCTAAAACACAAAACTATACACAAACGGAGAGCGAGAATTACAGATCTGTCCCATGACCCGTGCTGTCCATTCTCTCAGCCTTTTCCCACAAACCCGTCCTTCTCCAGCGGGCGAGAGACTTAATGAAAAACATTAGCGCAGACTTTAGCACCAGTAAACAACTGGCACTTAAGTTTCTACTTCCTTCCTGTATCTTTACAAAAGTCACACCTAACAGAGCCACAAGTTGCTACAGAGTGAAATCTGGAGACTCAACAACGAGCCATCAGGAAGCAACAGAGCGGAGAGCGAGAGAGAGACCGAGCGTCAAATCACTAGGAATCACAGCCACTATTACAGGAACACACAAATCAAACAAACACTTCACCTCTGAGCTGTCCTCATCCTCCTCGTCACCATGCCAACACATGGTTCGCTCGGATGTGGTTATCTTCCCAAAAAGACGCGAGAGAGGAACAGAAATCTTTGGTACACTCGCGAGCTCAGTCAAACGGTAAATGCCACACCGAGAGCAAAATGGGAAAATGTGGGGGGGTAAAACGATAAAAAGAGATAAAGAGAGGGAGAGGGAGAGTTAAGTGAGGGAGGAGGGGGAACGCCTCCGAAAGAGGATATCCGTCCCGACACCAAGCTGCTCAGGCCTTTCCTGTTTCCTCTGCGATTTTGCTGCTGTCAGTGGAGAGTGAGACACAGAGAGAGAGAGAGAGAGAGAGAGGAGAGGGACAGCGACTATACATCAAGAACACATCCTCACTCTAAGTTTTTGTAAATCTTTATCTGTGGCACTAAACCTGCATGATGTCAACTCTTCCCTCGGCCGCTAATCAGATCTGGCTTCAAGTGAATTTGTGACATCTTTTTTTTTTTTCTCACTCGGGTCGGTGATATAATCTTGAGGGTGGAAATGAGGGAAGGATGCGTTTTCTAACTATTGGATCAAAGCCAGGGAGTAAGATCAGAGCACAATTCTGCTGCCTGCTTGGCTTCTTGTTTCCTTTGGGCTCTGAAGCTACAATCCCCAGCGGTGCTTCTCCTTTGCCTATAGAAAGACTATGGAATGCAGTCACAGCCTCATCTGAAAAAATAGGATAACGTTTCTATATAAGAAACAGCGGGTGGAGTTAGGAGAAGGGAGTTAGCACCCTGCTAGCCTCTGGACAACAGCAAAACTGGACAATGAGCATAAAGTTAAAGAGGGAAACCTTTCTGTGCCTGTTCTGTGCCTCTGTAATAAACCACTGATAAACAAATCTAACTTTGCCTTTACAGGATGATCACCTGACCACCTTTGTGGTGGAAATGTGGTGGAAGTTTTTTCTTTTTTCTTGCCCTAACAGAGGATTGTGAGCTCTCGAAGAGTGGACTGACATGTCTAAATTTGTTGTTTGTTTGTCTTTCCACATTTCAACTGACTCATGTCTCTGCACTCCCCGCAGATCTGTTAAGCCTAGATAAGGAGAGAAAGGCGACACCAACCGAGGACGAGAAATTTTTACTTCCTGTAATCTAAAAAGGGTGTTTGCAAATTCAGGGTGAGCAGACTTGCACAAATAAGTATAAGCAGGCAGATGTCATTCTGTATCAGAGCTTTGCAACTTATTACGGATCATTCTTTTTAAATGCAACAATGACGCATTTTATTTAGGGTGTCTGAAATGAGTTCACTTCACGTCACCTGATTAGGTCTGGTAGCCTTGAGAATAATGATATTATTTTTTCCACACACACACGCACAAAAAACAGAGCAGTAGCTAAGTAAGATAGTAACTCAGGTGGTAGAGCTTTTTAGACATGTTGGGTAAAGTCATTTTGGACAACAAAAAAAGGACCTGCTAAATGAATTTACTAAGATCTGCATATATTGCATAAGTACTAAACGATATTTAGTACTTAGATACAACTTTTTGCCTCACCACACTAAGCAAAGCTTCAATAGATGTCAGCAGACTCTCGTGTCTGTTTGAAACTCTTAGCAAAGATGAACCTTTCTGGATCAACCAGCTCCACCTCCGTATGTAAAGTGTGCACACATGCCACCGTGCGAAACACTGATGAAATGTTTGCTTACACGTACAGCATTGGTTGCAGTGGGAGTAACTGCTGTCGCTTCAAAGAGTGCTGGAGTGTTTCGGTATTACTGTGGATTGTTGTTTTTCTGCAGAGCTATAGCTTTTCTGCCAAGTGATTGTGTGTCAGATGGTAAACGGATTGTGTAACTCAACTGGAGAGAGGTTGTTTGAGTTCTTCTACTTTGCTCATGACCTCTTATCCACATCATCACTCTGGCTTAAAGCAGAAATCCAAAACTTCACTCCTCACAAGATAAGAACGAGTATTTACCGTTAAAGTACTTTATTTACTATGAAATGTACACTCCCCATTCCCAAACAGCTACGCTTTTGACCTATATCCAACTGAATACAGGACAAAAACAAGATATTTAATGCACTGGGATCATTTTGGGGAAACACAAGTGAAAGTGAAAGCTGCGTAATGCTCCAAAAGATGAACGCAGCATCTTTGAAAGGTCATTCACAATCGTGGATGGAGTGGGGTTCGCCATTTAGTGAAGAAACTTTGTGGGCACACAGTCCAGCAGTCGAAAAACAATGTTTCTCCCAGTACAAGTTCAATAATTCCAGGGATTCACCATCTAAAATCCATAATATCATTAAAGGAATCAGAAAATGTAGAGAAATGTCTGCGCATAAGGGACAAAGCTGAAAACCAACACTGCATGCCTGTGACGGTTGATCCTTCAGGTGGCACTGTGTTAAAAACCAACAGGATAGGATAAAACATGTTACTTAATGGATTCGGGAACATTTCAGAAAACCATTAAAAACAGTTCAGTGCATTTAGGAATTTAAAAGAAAGCCACCAACAACATCCATAAAACGCCACCAACATCTATGTGTCAGTCCTCATCTGCAGTGGACTGACAGAAAGTGGTAAGCTGTACTGTGGTATGATGAGTCCATGTTTCACACGTTTTTTTTTGGGAAATCATGGATGACATGTCCACCAAAAGAAAAAAGGACCATCCAGATTGTTACCAGTAAGTTCAAAAAAGTCTGTGATTGTATGTGGTTATGTTAGGTTGTCAGGTTTTGGAGCAACACGTGCATCACAACATCAGCACCGCCATCACCTCTCTATAAAAAAACGCCCTTACCGCCCTTTTAAGATAAAGTTTTACAGAGAGATATATCAGGAGTTACGATCTCCCCTGACTCAGACCGCGGCTGTAACATGGGAGTTTCCAACCTCAGTCTATGTATCTGTCCAGTGATGCATAAAAACACCAAATAAGCCAGAAGAAACACAATCTTTGGTCCAAAACAAAGCAGCCGAACACCCAGTTTCACTCAGGACTGACCACCACCTTTCAGATTGTGTCATTTGTTGACCCTGGTGAGAACATGTCGGAACTTCTGTCGCTTCCAACATGACGAGTGGCAGACGCTGACAGAATGTGCTCTGACATACATATGCACGCGTCTTCGAAAAGCAACACCAGATGAGTCATCATGTCATGCGAAGGAAACGACACGCTGTTGTCAGACTGACACCTTGTCAAGCAGTCAAAAGGAGGGCGAGAAAGCGGGTACAGCGCAGCGCTCAACTTCGTCGCTCAGTTGCTGACCCAGTGCCACACTACAAAGATGGCGATAGCTAACAGGCATCAATGACTCATCCCATGCAGCTTGTTAGTGAACTAGCCCAGGGAGGAACATTCAGCGGCGGTGTCCAGGGAAGTAATCGCAAGCTAATTCAATAGATAACGGCGCCAAGCGAAGCTAATTCAATCAGACTGTGTGAGCAGTGTAGAGGAGCCTAAGGGTTGACAGAGAAGGACAAGACAGAACATGGGTTCAAGTGCAGTTTTGTGTGTGTGTGTGTGTGTGTGTTAGCATGCCCTCCACTGTGAGGACAATGCCTAGAGTTTTCCTACTGAGTGATAATGACTTCTCAGCACAGGACAGAGGTCATGGAAAGGCGTGGTTGTGCAAGCGTACATGGCATGGACAAAAATAGGAGGACAGATATTCGCTTTTAATGAATGCACACACACACAACCCCTCTTACTTTCCAGTGAAACATGAGGACATGTCTCTTGGGGAGTGAGGCCACAAAGCTCAGCCCATTTCAGACTGAAGCCTGTGTTATTGTAGAGGGTGTGATCTGTGTACTCTTAGGGCCCCAGTACACTCAGTCCACAGTCGACTTTGGTGTGGCCTGTTGAATATGACACTGGGTGAAAATGCTATCGTCAGTGACTGGACGCTCCGTTTTACCATGAGAGAAGGAAGGACAGATGAGCTCTGGCTGTGCATGACAGGAATGAAGTCACAGGAGGAAGTCGAGCAAGAACAGATCACGAAAATGAGATGACATCAGTAATTTTGTCTTTATACTCAATAAAGAGTTGACTCTTATACAGTAATAGATACAGCTAATGTGGCCTCAAGATATTAACTACAAGCAGAGTTGAGGAGCGGGCTACAGAGGTCTATTAAGCTCACTTCTTCCCGACTCCACACCCACAGATTTTATTCACTGTCACACGTCTAGTATTGAGGCCCAACCGATGCAGAGTCAAGTATGACACTTGAGGTAATTTATCAGATGTCACGTAGCTCCGCCTGAAGCCACAAAAGGTTTTATACAGCTTCTGTTTTCACGTATGTTGCACAGTACTTCCCCAAAAATCTTCAGACTTGCAAATGTGACATTCCCCTTTAACTTCAACCTATCATCAACACATGCAAGTCAGAAACCAACAACATACGATTGGCTCCCTGACTTATAATATATGGTGTGAACTATGGAGCAGTTTCTTTTTTCTTCCCCAGGCTGCACAGGCTGTGGTGATAAAGCCCATATTGCCACATAGGGAAACACATGCACATAGTTGTCATGTACTCAAAAGACTGTACTGTACTGTATTACACATCCCAAAAGTTATCAAGTTTCTGACATGCAAGGAGAGTTTTTTCTCTCTCTAATGGATTTACAGTAACTTGCACATCATTTCCTATAGATGTCCTCCAGTACCACATGTGCTACTTTGTATTATTCTGCTGAAAAGACGAAGCTACGGGGAAATACCATTTCCTATTCTTGTCAAACTGACTGACTGCATGGCAGAGAGGCAGGAAGGCGAAAGACAGTGTGTATTGTCCAAGAAGGAGCGGACGAGGAGGAAGAAGGAAATAAAAACATTTACTGTTACCTTCAAAGAAGTGTAATATAATATACAATGGCACTACAAGAAAAGTAAGTAAGTATTTTTTTTGAGGGAACAGAACAAGTCTGCTGCTAGCAACACGGTAATATTCAAATAGAAATCATCAGGCAGTGGATCATGTGTAAGAAACTGGAAAAAAAAAAAGAAGAAAGAAAAACAAAACAAAACAAACATACACTTGCAAAATCCAGTTTGTCCAGTCACGCTCATGAAAAAAGACAGCGAGAGAAAGAGACGTGGTTAGTGAGAGGCTGAAAGAGAGGGAAAAGACAGAGGAGGCAAACAAAGAGAGAGCAGCGTGGGGACAGGAAGAGAGGGAGGAGAGAGACGGATGAGGCACAACTCAGAGGGTCACAGGGTTGGAGCAGACAGAGCAGACAAATAGGCAAAGAGAGGCGGAAGGAGATAGGAACGAGGCCGAGAATGAGCGACCACACTGCAGCTACAGGGTGCAACAACTGTGCCAGCCAAGCGTTCATCAAACAAAGCCGTTAATGGTTTATATATTTCAAGTACTAAACACCTTTTTCTAGTCTGTATTTAGTTGCGCTCACTTCCAGCTGTTGCTTTTCACATAAGGACCTGAAAGAAGAGGCTAACTGGAGACTTACGGGAATGTAGTCGCCCTACTCCGCTGAGTTGGTAAAGTGAATAGAAACAAAGCAATGAACCAAAGGTAGGGAAGAAGAAACGTGCTGATGTTGACAGTGGTTCTAAACAGGGCATCTGTAATCGTCTAATTGTTTTAGCTTCGTGCATTATTACCAAAATCAGAAAGAAGGAGAAGTGAAAAAAGTACACCAGGAGAAAAACGTGACCACGATGGCTCACACTGGGACAAGGTGACCCAAACATGCACTCGGGAGAATGAGGTCAGGATCATTACATGACACCTCCTGGCCTTCCCACATCACCTCCCTCCCTCCATCCTTGTTTTGTCTCCATCTTCCCTTTCTTCCCTCTACGCTTCCTTTGCCCTCCTATCCATCACTCCCCATTTTCTTGAGAGGTTCTTCCTAAAAATACCCAATGTTGATTGTTGCCGCCCAAGTGCAAACCTCAACTCCCAACCTTCCCTTTGTTTTATTGCAAACCATGCTGAAGTTACCCAGTTTTAAATCTAGTGTATTTTTCTTTGTTTGCGAAATAACCACCGACTTCAACAATCAGTCTCACCACGCTGACCCTCAAATGGGAACGCATGTAAACAAGTGGCGCTTTTGGCAGAAAACGCTGAATTCAAGCGTCTGTTATGGCAGCTGGATCTCGATACCTAAACTTGGCTCAACCTGACAGCCATTGTTTTCCCCCACCTATTGGCCCCTTCACTTCTTCAATTTAGGTCTGTATGAGCCTGACAAGTTGGCAGCTGTGGAGAAAACCATACTCTTTGAGCCGCATCCAGCTTTTTAGTGACAGGGCAAACATGAAGCCAAACTCATCGATCCTACACGCTACTTCTGAATTCTTACATCAAAACACCGGCTGTTGTTTTCATTTCATGTGCTTCAATTGACTCGTGTAGCACATACTGGGCACACCATACAGATAGAAGATGTCGTCAGTCTCCTCTTAAGCTCAGAATAGAGGCAGAGTACACCAACTCTGCCCAAAGATACTTCTTTGGACTGAACAGTACAAGTAAGATGACAGATAAGTGACTGATGGACAGATGTTCTCGACTCACTCACCAAGGTGATACCGAAAAAAGTACCAGGTACTATCCACAACCTTTGCCAATGAAATGATTCCAAGGGAGTCATGTCCAGCCAAGCCGTACCATCCAGTGGAAATGAGGCTGTTTCAAAATCTCTTTCCTCATCTCTTTCCCTCCCGACACGTGTTGAAGCTGCTGTTTTGTTATGCAAACCTTGGGCGGCGTTCTTGATTTTTTTCCTAGATTATTGCTCACACCCTGCAACACACACAAACAAAAGGCAGCACAGAAATCCAACGCAGTGTGCAGCGTTGGTACAAAACATTCCAGTGAGATTTTTTTTTCTGATTTTGCTAACATGACTTTAAATTTATGACTTTAAATTTATCAAAAACACACGAAAAAGTTTGCAATATGCTGCCGGTATGTGTCAGACGTCTATTAATCAGCCCGACCAAGGGAAGAGTGAAATGTGTTTTGCTTTAAAGCAGTTAAAGGCATTCATATTTGGGCAAATCCTCGGTTATGGATTCTTGTTACAGGTACACATTAGATGACATGACTTAGTTTAAGTGTCAGACAAACTGCAATGGATCATCCAACATAGAGACCAATGTAAACCGGAATAAGGTATTGTTAGGATTTTATGGATACTGATATCAGTACTGATACTTAGCCATAATTTGGTGCAAAAAACTTAAAGACTTGAAGTGAAAAGATGTCTCAGTAAAGTGAGCTTTTGAAAATTTTGCCCTGTCAGCTGTTTATTTGTTACATAAATACAGACGGCAGTGACGTTTATCCAGGAGCTATTTCTAGACTATTAAGGAACCAATACCAGTTTAGTCTAAGTTCTCGCTACCCATCCCTAGCCTGCACACAAGAGTGTCTGAGGACAGACGCTGCAAACACTGGCAGCAATAAGCTTATTTCAGCCATGGCATACTGCAGACTTTAGCATTTTATTGCTGACAGTTTATAGACCAAACGATTAATTGACAATAAAAATAGTCAGCTGCAGCCCCACACAAAACTACTAGAACAACATGGGAAGCTAGCAGGTAACTGATCGTAAAGTCAATGGCTGAAACCCAGGGATCTTGAAAATGTTTAAAGAGTCAGGAGGATGAATCAGTCATCAAGAGACCTTGGTGGACAGAGGGAGATGTTTAAATGGCAAACAACACAAGGTGGGAATGTAAACACAGTCTCTCCAAGGTGAAGTGGCTCCCTATTCATAACCACTGAAGCTTTTCTGGAATAGAAAGATAAAAGGAGGCAAAGGGACATGCGGCTCGGCTCTCTACAGAATAAACAAACGGAGGTATTCACACCAGCAGGAGGAAGAAGCTCAGCTCGGCGGGCCGTCTGTCAATCACTATCTGCTCCAAACATGTTTACTAAGTCCAGCGGACACTGTGAGCTGAACTGTTTTGATTCTGCAGAGTTGTGAGAGAACACAGATGAAACATTTTGGGTAATAGTTTGAAATGAATCCAGGTGGGAATGTAAACACGCCGGCCGACCAATATTTAGCTTTACGACATAACTCCATTTTTTTTTAAAGATCTATTTATTCAGGAAAGCCTGAGCAGGCGGGCGATTTCTCTGAAAGTCCGAGCTACTCATAACACCGTGAGCAGATGAACACCAGAGCGGCACAAAGAGAAAAAACAGCCTTTACCTTCAGTCAAACATACTGTGTTAGAGAAATGTAGCAGGTTTGGTCATTCTGACCATGTTAGCCATTGGTGAAAACTAGAATGTGCACCGTGTATGTTGTGTAAACAGAGAGGAGCACGAAGAAAGGCTGAAAACGTACGTACAAATCTGCTGTTCATCTCAAAAGTTGCTGCAGACCCACACAGTCTTTGGAGGAGAGGAGAAGTCATTACCTGTGTGGGTTTACTGTGGGAGTGCTGAGCCTCTGAATTACAACTCTGTCTTTAAAGAATTAAAGCAATTATATATGATATGATAAAGTGGAAACAAAACATGTTGTCCAAGCAGTTTCTGTTCTAATTGTTACTATAACATCTAAACAAGAAAAATCAATCGACTGCTCTGATCTAAGCAGTGGTGCGGTGCTGTCTAGAGAGGTGAAATTGAGGCCTATCCAGCAAAGGATAAACACTCTGTGTTATAAACCGTGACATGTGAGACTACTCTTACATGTGTACTAGCTTGCCGAATTAAAGCAGGGATGAGAATTGACAAGATTGTATTGGTATCAATGCCACTGTCGATTCTGCTTATCGGTCTAATTCTTTATCGATTGCTTTATTGATTCCTGATCTATTTCCAGAGTGGAAAAAAAGTGTGCCTGCACGGGTTTTTAGTATCACTGTAACCATTTTATTATGTCCAGGTCTGAATAGAGAGAATAGAAAATTTGTGCATGCGTTTCTTCATTTATTCTCCCTCCCTGTACGGAAAGTGTGAACCGGTTTCGTTGGTTGGGAGCTGACGGGCGAGTCGAGTTAGCTGTAGCAACATCTGTCGTCATCTCAAAAATGGATGAAATGAGAGAATATTTGTACAGCACTCGTTTTCATTATGTTTGTCTTAGTCAAAGAAAAAGATCTGCTAAGCCCGCGCGTGCCTCTAACGTTATTATAACAGGATATTTACCCTCTCTAATGGCCGTGCTGCTCAGGTGGGAATCAGTGGCCCTCTCCCAAATTCCTGAAATTTAAGTCTGTTGATTGGACAGATGTTTCTGTATATTTCTGGTGCTTATACCCTAAAAATGAGCATTTTAAAGGAATTGATATCATTTGATTTATATAATATTTTTTTATTCCTTATCCGTCAGGGCAGAATTAGAAGTTGGTATACAGTAAGTCGATTAAAAGACTGACTGAAAACTAACCAACAGCTATTATAATTAAAGCTTGATGGCAAAAATACCAAGCTTTTGCTGGTTCTAGCTCATCAGTTCTGAGGATCTGCAACTTTTCTTAGAACTTTGTGAACTTAATATCTTTGGATTTTGGACACCATATTGGACTGTGGGTGTATTTAGTCGTTTTTTTAATATATATTTTATATACAACAAGTAATCTTCACTTGCAGCCATAATCTAAACACTCCTAATGATACGTCTAATCCTCATTATGTAGTCTGATGTATACGTGTGTAAGTGTTAATCAAGCAAGTGGTAATACAAGCTTCCATACCATGTTGTTGACTTACAGATGAACAGTGGGAAGCAGCAGCTGCCTTTTTACACCGTAAGTGTAAATAACACATTACATTAGACAGAAAAAGTGTTTAATCTCATGTGGAAAAGTGTAAATGTAAAGTGATTTACAATAAGTGCAGTCAACCTTTACATGAACAAGAGTTCATATTCTAAAATGGTCTTAAGACATGCCGGAACAACTAACCGTGCAACAGTGCACGCCTACAAACTGAGCTTGACTTGGGTCAGGTTAATTCTTCCTGTTCTAATCCTAATCCAAAGTAACATTTCTGAAAATGAAACAAAATCTAAAATGTTACAAATGTTTCTGGTATATGATGGCAACAAAGATGACACATTGCTGTAAAAAAAAAAACTTTAAAAACGTTCAATTTAAATAAAACAAACAAACAAAAAAAAACAGAAGTGTATTTATATCTACAGTATAGATCAGGAACTGAAACCACCAAAGTCTTTTCAGCACATCAACCCCTTTTGCTGAGGAACTCTTGCGAGCTAACAGTGTGCAGATTGAAGTGTGTGATAACCAGTAATCATGTAACGTTCGTGGTTTAATGGTTGAATAACTGAGTTTAGTTCTAAAGATGTCGATGCCAATAATAACGACAGATGTTAGTCAAGATAAAAATTTAAAACAAAAAACTCTGGTGCTGTACTTCTGTAAGAAGTTTGCATGAACTGTGTGCGCGTCATTAGACTATATGAATGTGAAAGCAGCCCAAGTAGAGATGTAATTGCTTTGACAGGTCCGGGGTATCTGCCTAGATGAGCTTCAGGGAAAGGCAGCACTGCAGAGCTGCATGAACATCACTGATATCACTGGATTTTCCTGAGTGTGTGTAACTCTAAAATAAAGGGAAAGAAATGGGTCTGCATGGCTGATTCGCTGTGAAGCACGGATCTGATGTCAGTTTGGGTTTGTCGCTCCTTATGAAAAAGCATGAAGCATGAACAGAAAGCGACGTGTGCCGTTTCTGGATCTGTTCACTGCAAAGAGATTCGAGCGTTGGATACAGACTTCCACCTGAAGTCAAAACAATGTTCGCTTCACACCGTTTAGTGCACAAGAAAGGAAATGTGTCCAAGAGACTCTGTGTGTGTTTGTGTGTGCGTGTGTGTGCGTGTGGCTGAGTCATATAAAGAAAACATCTGGAGGCATTCCTGAGACGCCTGAGTGGTGACAACATCCAACCTGGCAGGAAAGCCGGGAAGAAAAGAGGGAGAGGGAGGGATGAAGGGAAAGGTAAACCAAGACTAAAACCTTAAACTCACTGGGCTCAAGCGGTTTCACTGCTCCTCCTACACCATGTCTCCACCTAATCAATCTGCACTGATTTATCTTGGGTTAAATACCACATGGATGAGACGGGAGCTATTTATAGCAAGAGTGTCTGCCGAGTGGAAACCTAAAATCTTCAGAGATGCATGTGTTTTAATAACTAGTCTACAGTCGCACTAGCTGCTCTGTGAAGCCGCACAATAAATGCACTTCACACAAAGAAAAGAGTTCCAAAGGCTCAATTTGTGTTTTGAGAAACCAACGGCAATATGACGGAGAAAAAAAGAGAAATCAGCCACTAAACGCCACGTGCTATCCAGTGTACGTCCAGTCGAGTCAGTATCCTGAGGGCGCCTTATTAATAGAAGGCATGGGATAGTAACTGATATAACAGGATTCTTTCTATGAAAGAAAACCCTGAAGTGTTGCAAGTTTTTATTATCTTATCTTATTGACTTGCTGCTCTAACTCGCCTCACACTGCAGTTCCTGTCACCACTGACCGACACTGTTGGTCTGGAAAGGCGTGGACAACCAGCAAAGAAAAATATACCGTTTATTACGGCAACAAACGATTCGTTTCATCATCTATTGTTCAGCTGATTACTTTCTCAGTTTCAAAACGCAAATATATAAAAAATGACAAAGACTAATCGACGCAACAACTTAGTATATAAGTTATGTGTAAGCTAAAATGATGTATATTATGAATATGATTTATAGTCATACATGAGTCACCAATGTAATATAGCATGTCATGAAAATGTAGGTCAAGATGATTGTACTGCGAAAGGATCATATTAAGCCAAATACAAAACTCAGTCTGTATTCTCCGTGCTCCCCCCACTGACGATACTAAAACAGCCTTTGGGGGGGAAACTTTGACCATTTAGTTTCACGGCGCCTCGGTTCCCTTTCTGACACTCCTCCTTTTCATCCCTTTCTCTCAGAGGGAGGGATGAGACAGCAGGGAAGAGGAGAAGAGAGACAGACACCACCCTTCCCCACGAGACACACAAAGGCCAAGAAAGCCTCTGAGCAGAGAGGCCGACTGGAGGAGGAGGACAGCCAGAGAGAGGGAGGAGAGGAGGAGGAGGTGGGGGAGAGAGAGAGAGAGAGAGAGAGAGAAATGGTCAGCCAAAAAGTGATAAAGAAGCAGGTGGAGGAGAAAGGGAGGGTGGTCGTCCCACACTGCCAGAGGCGACTGATGGATAAAAGAGCATGTGAGAGCATGCTGGGAGGCCACTCACTGCCAAACACACAGACATCAGACACATGTTGAGGGGAAGGAGGAGGACGAGAGAGGAGAGTTCGTTTGGCAGAGTCTTATTGCTGTAAACTAGGCTAACACACACAATACAACGCTGCACACTGAATCAACTTCCCTTCAACATCAGTCTCCAATTCAGGAGTTTTCTCTTCTTTTCTCACTACATCAACATACAACATGTTTTTGACCAAATTTGGGCACCTTCTCGTGACATGCATCATGCAAGTCATTATCACAACTACAATATTCCCTTTTAAAAAAAAACAAACAAAAATCAAAGAAAGAAAGAAAAGAAAAGCACACTTCTGACTTATGCCTCCAGACATCCTGCAGCTCTACAGTTAAAAAAAGAAAAAGAAAGTGACACTGAAAAGAAGGAATGAATGCGATAGCCAGGGAGGCAACAAGGGAGAAAGAGGAAGGAGGAGGAAAAGATGGAGGCCAGGGGTTCACAGATTTGTTAAAAAGCGATATGAAAGAGGCATTTGTGTGGGACATTCGGCTAGACGTGAAGCTTAAGGTCAGTGTTTCCAGTGTGTGTGAACTTGTTGCATTATTCATCCTAAAACTGGAAACTGGAACAAAGTGCAGAAAGACAGCAGAAGCATAAAATGAATAAAAGAGATTAAATAAGTTAATAAATGAATGCAACTCCCACGTCTGGTTACAATTCTGGTATGTACAGTATGTTAATAAAAAATATGCAAGTACATGAATGTTTAATATTTTTACTAACCTATCTCTGCTGGTTGAAACCCGGGTGTTGCAATTGAATTTGGCAGATCTGGAGCTTTCCTGAGCCGCTAGCAAAGCTAATGTTTCAACACAGTTTCTTCATTGAAACGTCTACAAATGACACAGAGGGTCTGACAGTCGCTGCTCATGGATGGTTAGCTCAGTTAGCTCAGACCACCAGGACGAGATATCAAGCAGAATTCGGGGTGCAGTTTAAGCAGCATGTGTATGTGTAAAAGTGTTGACAAGTTTTTAGGTGTGGAGATTCACACTTCAAAACACAGGGCCGAACACCACTTCCTCAAAGCTCGAAGCAAAATCATGTGACCAACGGTCCTGATGTACATCATTTGATGTATATCTTCAGAGGAGGTGGGGTTGTGCTTGATCTACAGCTTGCAGCAGTTCCTGTGGCCAGAGGAGGGTTTCTTGCTGCCTGTTTATCTTTCCTCCAGAGCGTCGGTGCGGGACTGACAGGAAGTAGCAATGGTTCTGATCGATAAGGCAAGATTCAGCCACGTTAGTGCCTCTGTGAGGCTGAGAATGCTCACAACGACGACACAAACGTACTGATGTTAAGCAGTTGTAATGTTGATCAGCTTAGCTTACTGTGTTAGCGTGTTCAAATTTGCTAATTGGCGCTAAAAATAAAAAGTATAGCGGGGCCAGAACTGGGAATGCAATTTTGTTTTGCAGGTATTCGATCATAAACCAAAGTATTGTTACATTTTGCTATGATGATTACTGTTAGGATTCCTCCTCGATGGACAACGAATGTCTGGACCAAAGTGGTGGGCCGACTAACTTTCCCGCCTCCAGAGCCAAGCTGCTAGTTTAAATATTTTACAGCTCCTCGCACATGAACATCCCATCGTCCACAGAACACACTGTAAACATATTACACTGGGACCAGGTCTTCAATAGAAAGTAGCTCCAAAGGAAACTGTTGAGCTGATAATAAAATCACATGACATAATTTCACTAATACATATATTACTATAGGACTGGTGCTGCCATACCTCACATAATTCCATTAATAAAACCCCAAATAGAAAGCAACAAACAAAGTACAAAAGATCAACCCTAGAACACAAAACATCATTAAGATTATTAAGTCTTTGTGAATCAGAAAACTGGTTGTCCGTGTGTTACTTGTTATTGTGTGGATCAGCTGAGCCATGACTAACTGCTGACTGCGAGCAAGTCACGCGTGACAGTTACAAAGTGTGTGTTTGCCACAGTGTGTGTGTGTGTGAGAGAGAGAGAGAGCGCATGTGGGTAGAGAAACAGAAACTGGCTGCGAGTACATCATATTTGTGTTTTGAGAGCACCCAGGGGAGACTGAATCTAACAGAGAAAGACAGAGCGTGGAAGTGCATATTAATGTGCCGCAAAGCACCCTGGGGCTTCACTGCCTTCAGCGTGTCTGTGTGTGTGTGTGTGTGTGTGTGTCAGCTTTAACGGTTTGAACAGTTGGACTCAGGTGTGGCAGCAGAGACCAGTGCAGCAGGTCTGCGGCTGTGTGTGTTTACAGGACCTGTAGAGACAAGTTCAGTTCACTGGCAGTAATTATGTGGTCGCTGTTGGAGGGACATTACCGACTCTGGATTACAACTTTTCATTATGTAACAAAAAGGTACTTGTCTATGCTGAACGTGTCTGCACTGACGCTCTAAAATGTGAGTCTGCATTGTGAGAATTTTTATAGGTTATGTCTTCAGATGTTGGGTGGGTTTAAAATGGCATTTAAAGTATCTTTTGTATCTCGGGTAGGTAGCAAATAGACGCTAGCCATTAACTGAATGGCCTAGAAATGTAATGCCAGCTGGCAGGGCAATGAGTGAATCAATTAAATTAAATTAGTATTTTTTTAATCTGTCAAATTTGTCTATCGAGGTAACATAATTCTACATCTGTCATCTAGACTCTAGGCAAGCAGCTGTTTTCATATAAAGATTAATCAGTTACATAATTTTAGTTTAATCTGCTAAATCTGTCGACATCCCCATGTTTAATATTGTTGAAAGCACTTACAGGCTCAAGCAGAGTTATAGACAATAACTTAAAGGTTTGGCTTATAAATAAAGTCATATTTTTAGTGCAGAATGACATTGGGGATTAGAGCGACACATCACTTAAGACAATCCATAAAACAGTCATCTGATAATGTGAGGCAGAAGCCATTTAACTGAATTGAAATCTGAGTTTTTGGGGTGGCTTTGAATCAAGTTATATAAAGTATTTGGGGGATAATGGAAAGGTCTTGGCATGATTGAGTAACCACAGCTTAATGTAAGCAACAGCTTAATCAAGTGGGAAGGGAACAGGCATTTCAGTCCAATCTATAATTACATAGCCAAATATAATTTTGGAGCCTACGCTTAGTTAATTATCCTCCGAGAGTCCACTCTCATTAAACCGTAAAAAAAAAAAGCAGCAATATGTAAATGGAGTAAGGAGGAGAACTCGCCGTGTCTGTCCCTTTTCACATTTTGTACATGAATACTAAATGCCCCATCTACTAACGCTGGACTTTGTACATGCATTTTCTTGCGGTAAACAGCTGTGTGTGTGTGTGTGTGTGTGTGTGTGTGTGTGTGTGTGTGTGTGTGTGTGTGTGTGTGTGTGCAAATCATTAGGTAACACAATTATGACCTCATCCTATTACCAGCTGTTTCTATGACAGCACAGCCTCCAGGTAACACAGCAGGAAACACCTGTCTCCTCCTTGTCCTCAGCTATCTATTTGCCCGGCACTCCCTCTGCGTTCAGGCTTGCCGACATTTGAATGAGCAGGAGCTGAATGAAGGCAAAGCCGGATGCCATAATGAATGAGCGTTAAATAACTGAAGTGACCCGTGTTCTGGGAGCTCAGGCTGCAAAGACGACAACTCTCAGAAAAGTCAAAAGTAAAGACAGAAAGCAACAGTGACGGTAAACTCAAGACAAAGCCACAAGATAAACACAAGAACACTCGCAGGTCTGGCTTCATGTTGCTCATTTATTTACACTGTGAGGCAGTGCACAAGGAAACCATAACGCAGCGCTGTGCTGTTCAGACGAGCGTGGCTTAATTTGTTTTTGCAGCACTGCCTACGGGAGTATTGCTGCATTTGTGCAAAGACTTGAGTCAGTATCTGAAGAAAAAAAAATATCCAATACATTCGAGATCCAGTGAATTGCAGTACAACAGGAGATGTCGTCTTAATTTATTCCACACATTCTTCTTTTTGTCAAAACCTGGCGCTGACATTACTCACAATGCAACTCAACCACTAACAGTTCAGCAGCAGCTAATGTATCCTCAGGCTACTAGCAATGAGCAGAGATAAAGAGCAGGCTAGAGTCATGTTAAGCTCGCAGTTTTTAGCTCCAACTGACGCTGACATGAGTGACATCACTTGAGGTAATTTAACAATCTTACACAGGTTCCCTCGGAGCGACACAAGGCCCTAAACAACCCATTCACATATACAGCAGTACTCCTAAAATCTAAATGCAGTGCCCCTAAAAAGTAGTGTCAGAAAGTCTGCCATATTTAAATCTATCATTTTGATACGCTGACATTTAATCAGGTGACCCGTACGTCTGTTCTTGCACTTTGTAGGTTTACCGTGATTTGACTGCGACTCCACCCAGCTACCCAACCATCCAACCATCCATCCAGGCCTGAGTTGAGAGACCTCCCAGTGGGCCAAATGTTATCACTGTAACTCGATCTTCAACCCATTCTAATGGGAGGGATTGTTTACGAGGAGCCTTTAATAACTCCCATAGCCTATTTATATCTCTTAAGTCACACCCTATGTGTATGACGCACAAAAAACACACAAAAACACACACAGATGTCAACTGTGGCAAAGACGGTCTGTACTGGAAGATCTTATCCAAATCATGTGAGAAAATGTCTACTTCACTATACAATACACTGAATATATCTTCATCAACGGCACGATGCAGACAGTAATAACTCATTTAGTAAGGTAACCATGGTTGGTTGACAGCATTAGCATTCAACTTCTCCTCCTAATTATCCCCGGTGGAGGACAGCTCCTGAGGTCCGACCATACCCGAACGGGAAAACAAGAGGGAGGGCTGTAGTGGGAAAGGAGGAGAGCAGCTGGTGCGTAGCCTGGACAGTGAGGAGGGAGGGAGGAAGAGATAGATAGTGGGAGAGGGTAGAAGCGAGAGAAGAGGGGGGGGGTAAGATAACAGAAGGGCAACATGGTAGATCACTTTACACTCTCGACTGTTGCTGGTCCAGAACCATTCATCAGAGGGAGTTTGGTCAGGCTTCATTACGGAGGCCAGAAAATGTTTCTTTGGAAATGTAAAGAGTCTTCTTACACACCAGTGAGAGTACGACAAGCTACACTGAAATAAGAGTGATGAAATGTAGCGGCAGCATCTTTAGCACTAATGTAACACAGTGCTACAATGTCTGGCAAGTCTTGGTGTTGGTGTAAGTGTAAAACTCTCTCCAACACATCATCCCCGCGAGTTTGCTGTTCAAGACCAGCCAGCAAAGAACTGCCAATCATTCAGCGACAGCAGCGGATGAGGACTGCTGTGCTGACGGGAGAAATTGCCCAGTTGCCCCTGGTAACAACATTTGGGCCATTGTAAGCACTTTTCATGTTACAAACATTCTCTGTATGCCTGTTCCCCTGTGTGAATAAGAGGGCTACGCACTCACTGATTTACAGTCGTCTGCTGCAAATAACTCCAGCAGAATCACATAAAATGGCCCACAAGGCAGAAGAGCTCATACGGAGAGTCGACTCGCACAGATGCTGAAAGAGCAGTAAAATATGACGAGGTAGAGAAGCAGGTGGACGAGAGCTGTAGCAGAGTGATATTAGTCATTTAGAAACAGCATCACTGTTAGATATTTTCTTCACTAGAGAGCACTCAAAAGTGTAAAATGTCTCAGTATCTATGGCATCTTTACATTATGTCTTGTCATGTCTGAAAAGACGTGTCTGATCAGCTAGATTTCTTAAAAAGATCCAATGAGTAGGATTTAGTGGCAGCTCGGAGTGAAGTTGCAGATTGTAATGAAACGAATACTCTCCTAAGCTTCACCCTCTCCTTCCAAACATGTAGGAAAAACTCTGCCTGCAAAATTCACATAAAAAGCAAAAGGCCATACTAAGCATAGATCGGTTTTACTTTGTCTATTCTGAGGCCAAAATGGTGATTCAAAATGGTGGACTCTGTGGAAGAGGACCCCCTCCCCCTGTAGATATAAAAGGCTCATTTTAAGATAACAGAAACACAATAATTCATATGTTCAGGTTATTATACACTAATGAAAACATACTGATGAATATTATATTTCATTTCTGCAAATACTCATCTGCCTCAAATATACAGTGGGCAACGCAATGCTGAACATGAACATAGCAAGCAACAGAACTTAAGACCTAACTTAAGCACACTACAGATTGTGTGAATTTGATTATCTGACGTGTTTAGATCATTACAGATGTGTGTCATCTTGTTATCTGCCACATGCAAGTTTAAACATCTGTTTTCATTCTGACATCTCTGCTACTCGTTTCCACCATTTGCATCCATTTTAATTGGTCACCAAGCCGAAGAGCTGATGTCACCACACCCTGAAGTTTAGTCACACTACATGGTTAGGCAGCAGAACTTTTAAATCGGACAGAAAATTCTCTGAGCCCACGATATGGCATTGGGAAACTCCACCATCAAAATGTCATCTTTTTAACATGGAGGCACTCAAAACAGTAAAACATCAATTAACACTACGGACTTTCCCCAAAATTTTTTTTTTTAAGTTTAAGACCGCATGTTTGTGTCAAATCATGCTGAATCTGGCCAGTCCAGTCCGCCAAGGGGCTTTCTGCGGTAAAACTGACAATGATTGAGGGATTGACCTGGGAACATGGAGACGTTATTATTTAGAGACTAGTCTTGGCAACCATCCTTGTACTCTGCAAGAGAAAAAAAACACTCTGAATCCATGGTGACACGGCAAACAGGCAACAAACTAAACTCTTTCTCTGCTGGCAACACTAACCAAAGGGACAGGCTGTAAAGTTATCTTTTAAAGCAGAAGACAACCCTGAAATTATGTTTAACAAACAGATGCGGGATAAGCCATTAGTGGACTGGTGTCTGACTAGTTGGTAAAGTACACTTAACATGGTCAGATAAAGTCATTTTAATGGGCCAAACTTTAATACGGAAGGATCCTTCTGCCTAATGAGGCATACACAAATCAGCACTTCTTTTCTTTCTAGTTGTGGTGGGAGCTCTAGGGAACCATGCTTAGTTTATCCCATTAAGTTGGCCGATATCGTTTTGTTCAGGGACTGTTTACCAGCCGGCACCCTGCTGTGGGGGAAATCACCACGCTTGAATCACCACAATGTGTGCAAAGGGATGAGAACATTGTACACTTAAGGGTTGGCAGAGTGGGAGGGAGTTGACAATTAAAGCCTGAATTTAAGTTTGAGCTGTTTATTGGACACATCCTGCACAGACTGTTCATGAACACACGCTACCAAAGCAATAATAATGGACTGCAGATGTAAATATACATATTTAATACTAATCCCTCCCAAAACAGACTGTTTCCTGATTATTTCTCCAGTAATCTTCATTGCCATAGCTGTCATATTGCATCAGTTCATACGTCCCCAAATAACGTAGGGGAGAACATTTCCCCTCCCAGAGATAACATCATGATGCTGTCTGTTGATTTATTCCTACTAAAAAAAACATCTTTGACCTTTTAATGCGAGAACTGGAAGCAACTTGACAGCACCAAGTTGGGTTTTGCGTGCACAGTATTTTGTGGCAAACCGAACAATTTTGTTTATTTGCTGGTCACACTGGGAGATTCACTGGAAGAGCAACGATTGAGTTCTTTCCTAGACTTGTCATGGACTTTTAGTCAAAGTCTGAAGCTAAAACATTATAACTACACTATGAACAAGCTTTTCTACATTTTTAAAACGCAGTTCCAAAAGTTAACCAAACCGAGCGACTGTTTAGCATGACCACGCTGAGCGATGTGGCTGGGATCAATGAATGTGGCCCAGGGGCTCTTCCCATAATGAGGAGGGGTCATGGGTCAAGGTATGTCAGAGCACAAGGCTGCTGGTGTTGACAGGCCCGGCCCGGGCCCATGTGAGAGGGAAAGTGAGGAATTATTGCCATTACATAATGAAACATCAAAAGATTAAAAACATGGGAGCGGTCCCAAATTTGGACTGACACAGACAAGAGGAAACAACCTCTGGATCTGTGATCTATTCAGCTTTGTCGGGTGTAAAACAGAGCGGGGTGACCCACCCTGACCTACTTGCTCCTGCACATCCTCATGACCACTCCTGCTTTTTTCCAGCCCTCCCAGTGCTCTCACAGAAAGTTGGTGGGGTTCACTGGCTGAGGGTGATAGGTGATGTCATGCCAGTGTGTGTGAGCTCAGTATTCGCTGAACTCTATGAGTGTGTGTGTGTGTCTAGGGAGAAGGAGGGGTCCATCTGACGCTGGAATGCAGGGGTACATAGCTATGAGGTCATGAGAATTAAGGGCTGTTTGCACAGAGGCTATGCAGGATGTGAATGAGAGACAAAAAAACAGGGCAAAATCCATGACGAGAAACATCAGCGTACAACAGCTGCTGGCTGCCAAATATGAATCACAAACACAGTTTAAATACAGGAGGGGCTCCAGTTTTCAATCCAAATACCATTAACCACAATTAATATATCGAACTTTACCACCCAGCCTGAGGGTGGTCAGCTGGGAGGATTGGTTGGTTGGTTGGTTGGTTGGTTGATGAGGGTGTGGTCATTAATATGCTCCAGCCAGGATGAGGAATATGAACTCACAGTGAACTGAATGCGATCTGGGCTGCTGGTGTCAGACAATACAATCTATTGTACTGCTGTGGCTGTAGAGCCTCATCATCAGCATAATGCCCTTTAGACCTCCCCTTCCCTCGAGCCTCCACCCTCGGGCCCTAGCAAAGCCTTACCCACATGTGTAGTGCACCCATCAGAGCAGCAGTGATCCAACCAACCGCCTAGTTGTGTGGTTGGGAAAACAATTCAAGCACAGAAGTCTCCTTCAAGCTTTTTAGGAGCTCTTGATCACATCGTGATCATACGCGTGTCCTGAACAACGTGAATGTTCTAAATGCTCAGCATGTGTCTAAGTATGTGAAAACAATGCGACAATATGCAAGTAGTGATAGGCCAACACATAATTATTACCTGAATGTGCAGCTTCCCTCAGCTTTACGGGGGTTTATAGCTATAGTTTCAGATCATTGTTCAGCAGTCATAACTTTACTATTTTGGTTCCCTCTCACTGCTCTCACAGTGTCATCTTGCTGCATCAGGCAGCTGTTTCCTGTGAAAAAAAAACCCCAGCAGACAGACACGCTTAGTGACAGGCTGGTGAATCTAGCAGAGAATTTAGCAGGGAAGGAGCCAGATAGTTCCTTTGGGAGTTGCGAGACACCAAAACCGAGCTAACACAGAGAATATTGGGATTATATTAAACAAATGGTTGGAAACATGACTCCAAATTAATGATAGTGTTGCTCTGTAACAGGTAGATGTGTAAATACGCCACTGTTTTACAACAGGTTCATCATATCAACTTAAAAGGTTGAGGATATATTCAATTTCTGCTGCCCCTAATGGCCAAAAAAAGAAGTTTAAAGGACTTCTAACAAATGTTGCACTGAATATTAACTTTGTGTTTTGGTTGGTTTTTCCACTTTAAGAAACTACAAGCTGCATACGCTTTTGTTTTTTATAGTTTGAAGGTCAAGCTTGAACTTGAAACAAACAAATCCATGATATGGACACAGATTTTTCCCTTCAGCCTTGCATTGGAAAATGGCAACTGACTAACTGGCTGACTTATTGGGACACAGATGTCTGTAAAAACCGCAATGTGGGCACCATATGGAGACACAGAATAGAGCCCATCAGAGGACAGAAGTCTAACTGTGTCCAACGGCTAGATGCAACATAGATTGCTCCTACAGCAGAGGCTATGTGGAGAGCCTTTTTGGTCATCATCGCATGACAATTAAACACATATTTTTGAGGGATTTTCACAGACACAATCATCCTCCCAGTTCTCTATAACGACTACAGTGCCTTGCAAAAGTATTCACCCCCATTGGCTTTTTACCTATTTTGTTACATTAGAGCCTTTAGTTCAATGTTTTTGTAATCTAAATTGTATGTGATGGATCAGAACACAATAGTCTAAGTTGGTGAAGTGAAATGAGAAAAATATATACATAAAACTATTTTTTAGAAATAAAAAACTGAAAATTGGCATGTGTATATGTATTCACCACCTTTGTTATGAAGCCCATAAAAAGCTGGCGCAACTAATTACCTTCAGAAGTCACGTAATTAGTGAAACGATATCCACCTGTGTGAAATCTAAGTATCGCAGGCTCGGCCAGTACATATACACACCTTTTTTGAAAGACGCCAGAGGCTGCAACACCTAAGCAAGAGGCACCACTAACCAAACACTGCCATGAAGACCAAGGAACTCTCCAAACAAGTAACGGACAATGTTGTTGAGAAGTACAAGTCAGGACTAGGTTATAAAAAAAAATATCCAAATCTTTGACGATCCCCAGGAGCACCATCAAATCTAACATAACCAAATGGAAAGCACATGGCACAACAACCTGCCGAGAGATGGCTACCTATCAAAACTCACAGACCGGGCAAGGAGGGCATTAATCAGAGAGGCAGCACAGAGACCCAAGGTAACCCTGGAGGAGCTGCAGAGTTCCACAACAGAGACTGGAGTATCTGTACACAGGATGACAATAAGCCGTACGCTCCATAGAGTTAGGATTTATGGCCGAGTGGCCATAAGAAAGCCATTACGTTCGGCAAAAAAACAAAATGGCACATTTTGAGTTTGCGAAAAGGCATGTGGGAGACTCCCAAAATGTGTGGAGGAAGGTGCTCTGCTCTGATGAGACTAAAATTGAACTTTTTGTCCATCAAAGAAAATGCTATGATGCGTGACTTGAGGCTAGGACGGAGGTTCACCTTCCAGCAGGTTTAAGCGGATGGCCTAGTCAAAGCCCAGACCTCAACCCAATAGAAAATCTCTGGTCAGACTTAAAGATTGCTGTTCACGAGCGCAAACCATCCAACTTGAAGGAGCCAGAGCAGTTTTCCAAGGAGGAATGGGCAAAAATCCCACTGGTAAGATGTGGCAAGCTCAGAGAGACTTAGAGTTGTGATTGCCATAAAAAGGTGGCTCTACAAAGTATTGACTTTAGGGGGGGTGAACAGTTATGTACATTGACTTTTTCTATTATTTTGTCCTATTTGTTGTTTGCTTCACAATAATAAAAAAAAAATAATCTTCAAAGTTGTGGGCATGTTCTGTAAATTAAATGATGCAAATCCTCAAACAATCCATGTTAATTTCAGGTTGTGAGGCAACAAAACATGAAAAATGCCAAGGGGGGTGAATACTTCTGCAAGGCAATATATATTTAGCTTCCAACTGGTATAGATTGATGACTCGGTTGGTAAATTTCTCTATGTTCAGCAGCTTTAAAAAAAACATTGCACACAGTGTTGGTAACTGCTCTATGATGCTACAATTTCCTTGAGGGTCAGCCAACATAAAAGCAGTCAGCAGAGCTAATCTGAGGTTTTGATCATGTGTTAAAAAGGGTAAAACATTATTCACGGGAGATTGTATCACATGATAGGGAGCACACAGTCCTGTTAGACCACATTGTTTCTGTTAAACTGAGATGAAAATTAATGTTAACTCTCTCTCCAGTTCCTCGGCTTGTTCCTTGATGCATTATTGTGGATTCTGTCTGCCTACATGGCCACAGGGCAGTGCTGAGAAAAGCCTACTTTGTGCACATAGCTGTCTCCTTACGTCATGGTAAGGCTTATGGGAAGCACTCCTATGCATTCCCTGGAGTGTCTGACTATGTATGTGTGTGTGTGTGTGTGTGTCAGTTGTTGCATCTGTGTTTGTGAACATGAACATTTGTGCTCAAGTACATTTTGTGGAGCCACTGGAGTGTGTCTCGTTTGTCTGGGTTTTTTCCACTGAGCAAGACACGGAGCAAAACATGCCACACAAGCAAAATCCCCCACAGATTTCTCAGTATACTGTACAGAAAAGTGACACATTCCCCCCTCTCTATTCCGTTCTTGTCTCCCCTCCAACCTTTATGGAGGAAGTGTGACGCAGTTGGGTTCATACTTCTATTGGGGGCTGTTTAATATCGTCTTCCTGTGGGGGCAAACAAATTGCATGCCATGGGAAGGGTGTAGAGCTCCACTGCCTGCCTCATGCCTACAATAATGGAAACTTAAAGAGAACTCAACCAATTTTACACTTCAAAGGCTGTTTATAGGTTTGCTGCTGCATATGTTACAAACGTTGTATAAAGCCTTTCATAGCTAAATGGGGAGCTGGGCAAAATATGATAAACTGCCTCAGTTGATCCGACTACAAGTGGGAAATGAATAAAATCTGAGGGTGTGGAGTTAGAAACAAGTGAGTTTACTGGACTTCTGTAACCCGCTTCTCACCTCTGCTTGAGGCTATTAGCTCGATGCTACATTAGTCAATGCTAACATTACGCACTGAATCTCTGATTGGACTGTCAGCCGTTTGGTTGTGCTAAAAAGCAAACTCAAAATAGTATCTCAGCTACAGTCCCATTGAGCAGTCTCCTACACAGCTTGAAAATGTCAAAGAAGGCTGTTCTTGACCATGGTGTTAAGTCTGGATGTGAAAATGTACCAATAGTCAGGTAATTTATTCTCCACTCACACCTAGCCTGCTTAAGAATCTGGAAAACACTCCTTTCGAAGCATTAATCTAGGTCTGTAGTCCTTTAAACATATCAAAGGAGACATGTAGGTATCCCAGTTGTTGTTTCTAAAGAGCAATACACAAAATATTAGGACGAGCTACAGACTGATTCCACCGGATGAGTTTGGATCTCAAGGCAAGACCTGACACAACTTCACAACTTGATTCACAGCCAAATAGCAAAATTCAACTCATGGTTTAAAAGATGCCTTTGCTCATTTAAGCCTCCTGGGCATTGCCCAAAATAAACAGAAGCTCTGATGCTCTTATGGAAAAACATGAACTGTCAGAGCAGGTTTGAAGCAGCTTCATACTACTGTTTGTCTGCTGTTGATCAATGCCCTGCAGTGCTTTTATGAAAAATACATCACTCTTCTGAGCTGCCGCAAAAATAAATAAATAAAAATCAGCTGGCTCCCTGTGTGATGCCTGCTAATGTTAGTCAGGCTTCAGCCTCATTGAGTGGTTGATTCAAATATACAACTCTCAATCAATGTTGTACCTACCAAGCTGGTCCAATGAGGCGTGGCCAAAGTTAGCTGCATCTGTTGGGCACAGATTTTCCAGCCCTGGTTGTTTCTATTATGAATGATTTCTGATAGTGGAAAAGCACTTCAACATCTGATTTGTAACTAAGATGCCTCGCCTGGTGATAGTAAGGCATCAAAGCAAGAATAAAACCTGGTTGTAGTGGTAAACTAACCCAGCACAAAGTTTTCTAAAGCAGACAGATAACATGTTGCTCTTAAGCAGCATAATTAAACACAGACTGTGGCTCATTTTTACTACCGACACGTGCTGGAGTTCATGATTTCCTGAAGGAAATTAAAGAGGGAAGAAAATGGTAAAGGAGCCATCAGTGAAAAACATTTGTGTACAGACATGTCAAAGACAACTACAAAGGCTACAACTAAGCTACAAGCTAATTCAACAATTGATTGCTTATCAAAATAGCTGGCGATTAATTCGATTAAATTCGTCGACTGTTCTGTTCATTAACTTTTTCAGCTCTAAAATGTTGAATTTCATACTGGACTACAGTTCTGAACAGACCTGAGGACAATTACTTAACAAACCTCACACAGGACGACTGATTTCCACCAAAAATAAGACATTTTTTTAGTCTTGATGACCGGAAAGGAGCGCATACTGAATAACGACAGACTCAGAAACAGGTAGACAACAAGTTGCATCAAAGAAGTTATTAAAGTTATAAAAGAAGACAAATATAAAGAACATGAATCCTTATGTGCGTCTGTATCAAAACAGACAAACGGCATGCGACACACATTCAGGGCAATGGAAGAAAATATGGATGAAATGGTTGATGGAAGAGAAGTGTGCAAACAAGGAGTGTAGAGTGTTTAATCAGCATTTTATGACACACACACACTAAGAGGAACACTAGTGGGATGAAAGTGAAATCTTCAGCCAGCTCTCTTTGCAAGCAGCCCATTATAACTCGTATGTTCGTACTCAGCTGAATACCCACTGTTGTCCCACTTGTGCATTTCCACATGCACCTGTTCCTCACTTGGCTACTTCTAATTGTCGGGACATCAGTGCAAACTTCTCTCCTGTTTCACTGTCTGCACTTATTCTCAAATGAAGGACAACAAAGTACCTAAAGTGCAAACAAGAATATATGATCACAGGACAAACAGGTGACGCACACACACACACCTGCATGACGCCACTAGCACCTGTATTTGTGAACTGTATCCAACTCCACACTTGCACGCCAACCGATACATGACACATGCTCAGACTTAAAAGGTCACTGTTTGTCGAGCTACACCGGGACAAAGGCTAACTAAGTTCACTGGTATGAAGTTCATAATGCTCATCTGCCTCCTCACTTCCCCTCACGCCCTTTAAATGATAGTGTGACTCTAAGAATAGTGACTCTCAAGGGAAAAGAAAAGATGAAATAACCTATTGCCTACATGCTACATCAGGAAACTGTGGGCATTTTACGTCAGCGCACAACTATTCCCAGTGGAATGCAAAGTAAGCAGCCTTCCTGCTTGCTAAAGCTTTCATGAACGAGTAAATGCCTACTGGGAATTAGGGGTGGTGTGTGTAATCTGTGTTGTTTTATAACAAACACCACTATTGTGCCTGCGTCCACCTGCCTTTACTCCCTGTATCCACACACGCACACACACACACAGCCAGAGTGAGACATTTAAGGCAAACACAATTCAGTACAACACCAACAGGACACCTCTCCAAAACCAGAAAGTGTCCCATCATACATTATTTACGAGAGACTAACTATCCATTTCCAATTCAACTGAGTGGTTGGTGGTTCCTCACAGCGGGGTCTCGTGGCCACTAAAACATCCATGAGTAGCCTCCAGGGAGCCCGCCGCTCCACCTCCAACAAATCAGGAATATTTCACCCACCCACGCCCCAAAATGCGTTAACATTAGGGCAACTTATTAAGGGAGCAAAAAGGTCATTACAGTTACTTTTTAACCTCTTCAGCTTGTAAAAATATTAAAAATTCTTTTTTAAAAAAGGAAGAAAACTCACACTTGAGGCCATGTGATGAGGGCTGACAGACAGATATTACTTCTTTTTTTTTTTTTTTAAAAGGGGTGGAAAAACATGTTTTAAAATGTGTGTTTGGAGGAGGGAGAAGCCAGGGGGACCACCCAAGATCCTGCTCAAGACGAAAGGTCAACACAGACAAATTAAATTAGAGCGTGCATGCAGGTTGCAGGACACCCAACATCACCCACTTACTTGTATGGAGTCGTTCGCCATGGTTGTCCCTGTTGCTCCTGTTTGTAGTTTCACAGACAACCTGTGCACATGTGGGATTCAACTTCAACGTGTCGTCTTCTTTTGTTTTTCACCCCCCCCAATAGACAATAAAATAAAAACACTAAACTGGGGGCGAAAAGAGACCGTCTATTTGCGCTGTGAGTGTTATCTCAACTTTATACAAACAGTCTGTATTGACACAAAGGCAAACAGTCAGGAGGTAATCCGCATTGTTGGCTTGCCTGGTGGCCGCGCCTGAATTGAAGCTCCCTTTAACGCTTCAACGTGTTAGCTCTCACTTTGATACAATTTAAATGCATGCACGACGTTGGTTTTTTCCAACAAAATGGGAGCATCCACACAAAACTAGAAAAGCTCCACGGTCATTGTTCATCTTCTCCGAGTGTTTGCCATTCAACAGCTAGGAAGAGCCCCATAAATCCACCGGCAGCCCTCCTCCGTCATGTCCTGCTGAACCCTAGCGGTGATAAAGTCACGCACAGGCGGCAGAAAATGACAGAAAAGCCCCCCTCGTCTTCTTCTCCTCCTTCTTCTTCTTCTCTCTTGTTCTTCTCCCGGTAACATCCGTGAAACATGAACACGCCTCAGTCTCTTGTCTGTATCACATGCCACACACAAAAAGCCGCCTGTCAGTCCTCCACAAGCGGCTCATGCAGCCAAAATGACGGACAATAGAGAGCTCATCTGTCCGGAGGAAGGGAAAAAAAAAGAAACACACAAAATCCTGCTAGCTGAAGTCAGACACAACACAACGCAACACTGTCTCCGTGGGATGTGTGGAGACTACATCTCATCTCGAACAGCGGGTAACTGGCGGCAGAGAGAGGAGCACACACACACACACACACACACGCAGCTCAGCACAGCACACACTGCTATACAAGCCTGCAAGCCTGCGCGCTCACGACGCCCGAGCGAGCAATGCCGCCCGGCCGTTCATTGGTCCAGGGCTGGGCGGCGGGGGCGCGCCCGGATGTGTCATGTGACCTGCATTAGCCGTCGTTGTCAACTCTAAGTTAGTGATGAACCAACTGTTGAGTGTTTTTAATGGCAACAACACAGTGGTACACTCATCAGTGGAGGAGGTACTCTTAGCTGAGTAAAGATTCATTACAAACTTTAATAGGTATGATCATTAAAATGTACTTCAAAGCAGGGCTCATTATGCAGAGTAGTTTGTAGTGTAATTACATTCATATTGTTAAATTAATATAACAGATAAACAGCATTTTAATTTGGAGCTGGGTGAGCTCATGTCACTCAATGCGCGGCTTATAGACAGGCTTATAGATGCAAATGTGGTGCGATGGGCAGCCACGTAAAGGCACCCTGAGAGCAGGTAGGCATTTGGGACCTTGCTCAAGGGCAACTCTTCTGTGCCCAGGAGGTGAACTGGCACCTCTGCAGCTACCCGTCCACTGAACCTGAACAGGCCATGTGGATCGTCGGTGGGCTGAATGAAGCTGGAGTGCTCTAAGAAGCCACCTGTAACGACACCCACCTGTCAGTTAAGGCGGCCACACTGTTAATTATGCATACAGACATCAAAAACCCAAAACCTGACTCTGATTGTGTTCTTGGGCTTTGGAGCAACAAAGGACAAAATCAAATGTCAAGTTTGTCAAAAAAAACATGTCTCAAGTCAAGTCTCATGTCAGGTCAAAGTCTGCATAATCAAAATGAAAATAAGTACTTCCTTAAATGTTTGTAATTTTGCTGCTACAACTGTTTATGGCTACCTGCATGTTGTATTCTTGTCTTTTTTCTTTAGTGTTTCCATTCAAGTTAACTCAGATTAAGTCTCTAGGCAGTCAAGTCCCACTGCAGGTAAGTCCAATTCCTTATTTTTGTGGCGTAATCCTTTATTATTTTTATGAACTGCTACTATTCTAAAAAAAAATGCTGTCATGAACATGGAATATAATATTTTTGGCCATTGTGGTATTTTCCTTCACTGTAAAAATATCTCAGTACAAAGCACAGACTGTCTGCTACATATCATGTTTTTGTCAATAAAAGCAAAGCACGACTGAAGTTGATCTTCTTCAACAGAGATGGTAGTCATATTACAAAGCCTGTGTGTGTTGGTGTGTGAGAGAAACTTGTGTTGTAGTGGTGTGAGTGGGTGTCTTTAGCAGATCTGATAGAGGAGTTGAACTGGACCACATTTGCATAATTGCTTTGCATAATGAAAATTAGCTGGCAGAAAGATAGGAAGGAAGCAGGAACAGAGAGTGACCCGACGCGCCAGGATACACACTACATATCCAATACGTACATGTAAATCTGTGCTGTCAGTGGCTGACGATAAACTGAAAAACACTGAGTCACTTACAGTCAGCACCGAGTATGATTCAACTCAACTTAAGAAGAGAACATCACAAATCCACAACTACTGACCCAATCTGTGGAAGTGAAGGTGGTAATGATTCAGGATAAGATGACAAAACTTCATTCATTTTCTGAGAAATACATTAATTTCAATTAAACTGTAAGGTAAGACGATAAGAACCTCTTGTCCCACGTGTAGAGGATATAGTGGAAGTCACATGACAGAATTAGGTCAAGCCATCTGTTGGGTTATTATAATTATTTGCATAGCTACTTTAGCAAAGGCTTTGTGAACAATGTCATGTCTGTTTTCATGCTAACAATAATCATGTTGCCTGAAAAGGTGCAGACTCTGTATTTACTAGTTACTGAAAACTTAACAAGCTGATTGAACAGTCCTGAAAATGAAATGTGCCATGTCACACAAGAGTGAATTATACAAATGCTTTACCACATCTAAACAAAACAAATGTTAGATATGTTAGTTAATACTGATAACTTAATATGTGATCTGATCCAGTCTGGATACCGGGTGTAATATTTTAGATGTTGTACTTTACACTTGAATCCCCCCAAGAAACTTTTTCTTGTGCAACCGAGAGCTCATAAGCTAAATATATTTAAATGAGCACTTTCTTTGTGAGATTTCCAAATTGCTTGTTCTGTCCGGTCAAAAGCGCAAAGCTAAAAGTTTAATTAACAATAATATAACAGAGAAAAAGTAGCACATCCTTACACACAAAAGGGACTTAAGCGAGAACTCTCTCTCTCTTTGACTCAGCGCAGATGCACGCCAAAGCTCGGATCTGCTCAAGGTTTCTGCCTGTTAAACAAAGCTTTTCCTTGCTACCGTCGCCAAGTGTTTGATCATGTTGGAAACTGTTGAGTCCACTGCAAAATGATAAGTTTCTCTGGTTTTACTTTTTTATAGATATACATTATATATTTGGGTATATTATTTGGTTCAGGTAGAATTAGCATTTTCTGCGTCTGCCGTGTTAAATCACAATGTATCTACAGTAGCCCAGAACAAACAAATAGTGGCTCTGCATTAGGACCTTTTGCGTTTGTCAGGAGTTTCATGGCCACTGTAGTTTCTCCTTTATGCTTGAAACCAGAGGGTGAGGTGAGGAATATTTAGTCAGCTGCATTCTTCAACTTAACCACTAGATGCCACCACACAATTTTACACACTGGACCTTTAATCAAGCGCTAGCCTAACCCTAAAACACGAAAAAGGACCTTGGTTCCATATATATATAATTTTTATTTATCATACAACAAAAACAAAAGTAAAAAAATATATGTTTTTTTTTTTACTTTTAAATTTTATCTTTTCATGCTGAGACAGTGACCTTTGACCTTTGACACCCTGCACGCTTCAACCAGAGCGAGCGTTGAGGACAAGAGACAGGAACAGTTAGCTCAACCGTTAACTACGCAGCTACGATAAAGTTAGCTCGTGTGTTATTAAAACGCTATAATTAACAAATTACTACTAGTTTTAGTAGTACTAGCTCTAGTGGGGTAAAAAAACAAGTAGCCGATTAGTCAGAGGTCGTTAGCTCGGGTTGTTTCTTCGTGAAAACTCGTTTTTATCGTTAGCATCGCAACGGGTAACTCGCTAGCATTAATTAGCGAGCAGCTGAATGTTGACCACCGGGCCCCTGCAGTGTGCGACATCTCTTAGATAGTGTTATTTCCAACACTATTTCAACTTCTTTACAGCACAAAGTATGTCAGGTATTGAAGTTAAAGTTGAGGTGCGGGTCGCCTCAGACTCACCATCGGGACAACAGGTGTGTGGGAGCCCGCTGGGGGTCGTGAGCGGCGAGACGGCGTCAGACAGCGCGGGGAGTCTTCAGCACACCGGGCACGGAGGTGAAACACTCCACCCCAGCCTGCTGCGGATGTCTCATTTGAATGTCTAATTTGTAGAAACCCTCGATCCTCGCATGCTTTTCTGGTTTTAACTCATTTTGTGGTTATTTTCACACTCAAATCGGGACCGGAGGAGTTATTTCTGTGACTATAATGTGCATATTTCTTGTGTCAGAGGTGGAGGAGCCGCTGTCGTTGCTGGCCTGCGTTGCTCTGGCGCCACTCCGTGGTGATCCTGCAGCCTGCAGCTGTGAGGGCTGCGTCTGTGTGGAGGGCAGACGGGTGGAGGGGAGCCTCCAGTCCATGCAGCTGCAGCTCCAGTTCCTCATGGGCAAAGCTGCAAAGTTACAGGACTGCCTTGCCAATGGGTAAGGTCCTGTCTGCTGGTCATAATGCAGTGATGTTAGCTGGTTATTTCTGATGTTTTCTTATTCTCTCTGTGTTTTTATTCATTTGACAGACAGGACCAGATACAGAAAGGTGTTCTTGCTGCTGCGGTGCCAAGGTTCCTTTACACATGTCAGCCTTACTTTAACCAGCTGGAATGTGCAGCTAAGAGCACCGTGTCCCAGTTCGGCTCTCGGGCCTTTGACCTCTGCCCATGGGTAAAAAAGAAATAAAAAAGCAGAGTACTAGCTATTAGAGTAATAGCAGATTTAGATACCTCTAAACATCCATATGCATTAGCTACCTACAGTTTGCCTTAATGTATGTTTATATCAAATCTCAGTGAGTAATTAACCACACTAAAAATATTCAAGTAACTTTGCTTTGGCAAGTTAGGGGAGTGTAATGTGTAATGGGACGTCCAAAGTTTTGACTGTTATTGTCGTTCCAGTTGTTGGAACCAACAGTACTCTTAAGGGGAAACACTGTATGCTGATCACTGTATGAAAACATCATAGTTTAACAGTTGTGTTTTTATGTGTGTGTGTGTGTGTAGCGCATGCAGCTGTTGGATTTCTCTCAGCAGCTGTGTGACAGGTTGGAGCAGCTGGTGGTGACCTACGCCAGCTACAACCTCCTCTCTTTGGACGAGTCCGAGCCTAACAGGTATACCCACACACAGACAGACACACATACTATAGCTTCATATATGTATATACTTACAAAGGGTCACGTCATAATTGTTCAGACAGAAAGTCTTCACCTGTAGTCAGACATACAAATATACGTTTAGTTATCCCATCTAATTGAACGGTAACGTTTACCCGTCGCCTCACAGCAAGGTTCCTGGTTCGAACACTCTGGTCAACTGGGGCCTTTCTGTGTTTGCATGTTACCCCCGTGTCTGTGTTGGTCTTTCTGGGTACTCCAGCTCCAGACCCTGATAAGGATAAGCAGTCACGGAAAATGGATGGATGTTTACTCATGCAGCATTTGCGTTCCGTGTAAATGATCCTCAAAATATGGATCAACTTTCCCACTGAATACATTTCAAAAGCGATAACAAAGCATTGCCGTTTTCCTGGAGGTTTCAGTTCACACCAGTTTGTCATTTTAGCTTTATCTTAACTCGTATAGTATTTATTACTTTTATATACGACCAGATTATATATCCAGCAATGAAATCAAGATGGCACATTCCCTACTCTCTCTTACACGCTGCTTCATATTGTTGGCAGCATAAATGTATTTCCATACAAATATTGGATCTGTCATTTGTATTAGCATTTTCTGTTTGATTCTTGTGTTCATATTTGATTTTGTCCTCGTTTTACCAGCCGAGTCCTCTGACTGTTGCTGCTGTGACAAATCCATTTTCACGTTTTCGTCCTGTCCGACTCTCTCCACTTTCTCCTTTGCATCCCCAGTGTGTCTCACTTCTGCATCGGGCAGAGACAGCTCGGGCGACTAAGGCTGTCCACGTTCCTCTACTGCAGGCCGACGCCGTACCTGGCCCGGGTCGATACCGGCCTGTACAAACGAATGCGCTGGAACGTGGACCGACTCAGAGATGAGCAGCAGCGGACGAGTGAAGAGCAGGGTGGAGAGGGTGAGGCAGAGACAGTCGGCGACACAGAGTAGTGAGTGTGGATGATATCTCCTCCCTGTATTTCTACATTTTTAAAACAGCTTCTCACCCTCCCAATTGCTGATATACATATACTGTTATTGATCGATTACCAATGTCTCATTCAGTTACTTCCTGTGCTATGAAGATATTCCCAATGAACACGCAATAGCTGGTGGAGATATCACAGGCGCCTCTCATGATAACGTGTTGAGGATGTGGTCCATCGGTCAGTGGGTGCAGATGAACCCTCACCCAGACACAGAGGACATCTCTGACTGGTATACGGACTTCTTTATTTCACATAAAAAGTTAAAACATCAGGGAGACAACCCTTACATTAAATAGACAGTTCTCTAACACGTTTAAAACAAAGCATCATCGGTGTATGTGTTTGTTTCAGGATCTTGTGCAAGGTTCCTCAGGCCCGCTATCACAGGCTGTTGTTTCTGGGCAGCGCTGAGCCGTCGAGCTGCAGTGCTACAGACTTCCTGCAGCAGCTGCTGTTGTCACGGCAAGCAAAAGAGTGATGTCAGGTCCTACAGGAGGAATGTGTGTGTGTGTGTGTATTTTAGTGATGTTGGAAAGATTAAAAAGCATGTTAAAAGGGTTAAATCCTCATCACAGTTAAGTCAATATGTCATTAGATTTATGTGAGAGTCTAAGATTGAACATCTAGTTTCTTATGGATGTCGGAGCAGAAACACCCGAGCTTGACTCACAAGTACGACTGTAAACCATGACTCTCTCAGTCAGAGGACCGGTTTGTTGGTTTATCCACGTTTAAATATGAAGAGGATTGTGTTCATAACATGCTGTGGCTGGTGTTTGTTTCAGTTTTATTGTCACTTATAAGATTTAAGATTTTGAAAAGAGTTTGTAAATCGTTTCTTTTTTAAAGAGCCTTTGTCTTGTAAAAGAAGAAATCCAGAAATATTAAAAAAAAACAACATTTTATTTACATGAAACATTGCATTGAAATAATTACACACAATCACAGATTTCTGTCATTCAGAAAATCCAAAGAAACAAAGAGAAAACTTTACATTTTAAAAACAAGCTGCCATGATTCGGGCTCCACAAGTGAGAATGCCCATCATTTACTTCATTTTTCAACAGGTTCATTAAGCTGTTTAAATTAGTTCACACGGGTATTCGTTTTCAATAAATTAAGGTCAAAGTTTTGTGTTTTGGATCTTAAGTAATAAATTTGTTCCCTCGTAGTTTAGTCGTCTCTGCTCAGTTTGACTGTCTAACCATTCATTCTATATTCAATAAAAATCTATATAGGACTCTTAAAGGGCAACTATACTTCTAAACCTCTAAAGTACAAAAGTAAAGTGGAGTTTCCCTTCTTTACAGTGAGCAGTCTTCAAACAAGACACACAAATACACTACACAAGCATGAGAAAGCACATTTAAAAAGGCCAGCTTCATCAGAAATGCAGTAAGCATAATGTGTCCTCGCTGGAGGAATGCAAACACGTACATAAGCATAAACACGTTCTTGCTTTTCAGCTGCTACACATAGGCTTTGATAAGACAGTGAACAAACTAGCAGGTGATGTTAAAGGGATTTTTCCTTGCTGGAAATCTGCCTTATGAATGAATGAAGTTTTAAAGCACTGGATGCAGATTCTCCTTAATTTCATAGCTGGCTCATTGCTTTCAATTCAGTTATTGAACAAAATGTAACCTTCGTACTATTTGACAATGGAAAGCAAATCTACAAAACTACATTAAAAATAACTGATTCAAATGGACTTGAGTAAACAGCATGTCTGTGTCCTCCAGTTCACTTTACAGGGACTGTCAGGAAACTACTATCTTTCCATCTCATCTCATCAAAACCTGTGACATTACAGTGAAGTTCAACCTTAAAACACTGTATGACAAACACAGTATCCAAATAACAGACCAACATCGACATATAGCACAGGTACGAACATTTACAACCAGTGAGACACACGTCCGTACCATAGCTCATCACAGTTTCAACATTAATAGTTAATACTCAGAATAACCTGATATTGGACCCTCCATTTTAATAATCTTCCTCTTCATATCAAACAATAAAGTGACTCCTCACCTTCACAGCGATATCGGCCAAAACCCAGAGTTCATCGTCGTTGTCTTCTTATGTAAAATTAGTGTAGGAGGTCTTGTATATTAACTGGTTATCATCTGTCTGTGACTGAAATAACATGTAAAATGTGAAGTCCTAAGGAAGACTACACCCATGGATAAATACAGGGCTATAGGACAGTGTTGTTGACCATAAAAGGCTAACCTTCGGCAGTATTTGAGGCGCTAACAAACCTCATCGACACAATTAACAATGCAATGAATGCAAAGAACTAAAACCTCATTGGTCCCCGACTCCAGTGTTTCAAAGGGAAATGTTTACAATGACGCTTGGTTAATGGTCCAAACAGGTCAGACTGAGATCATATAATGATCCTCAAGCTCATGCACAGGTTGTCAAATGTGTTCCCTTTAATCAGTAACTATCGCCTTTGTAAATAAATTAAACCAAAGAGGACGACACGCAGAAGTTGACCAGCCATAGTGTCTCGGCCTCTATAATAAACATATTCAATAAACATGATTGACACTGATACAAGTGCAATCAGAAATATAGGAATTACTATTCAGTAGCAAGACATCTCCAGTGTATTCTCATTTTAAAATAAGGTGATAATGATGTCAGATACAGTTATGGCTTCAATGAAAAGGGGGCTACAGATGAAGAACACAAAGTAAAACAGCCAAATACATCAGTCAATTTACCATCGACTGATAGAGGCCATTTGGCACCATTGGTACGTCAGGGTGTGTGGACATGACCATCCATTGATTTGGAGTGAAGTGTCCAGTTCCAATGCTGTCAGTCAGTCACTACGATGCATGCAGGTATTGTTAGTAATCACATGGTTTCAGGTGTGCGAGTTTAAAAGGACTGAAGTGTAATATTATAGTCTAGCAGTTGGTGTAAAGTTTGTGTTTGCAATGGTGTAGCATATCGAATGTGAGTTGAGAGGTGCCGAGTTTCACTGTGGTGTCGTGTTTGTTTACTTGAATTTCTGAGGTGGAGATGAGACCCACATTCTTCTCTGGCAGCGCAAACAGCTTTCTGGCCCTCAGTAGAAACTCTTAGGCGGGAGGAGGTAGTTTTTAATTGAAACTTTAATTTACAGGCCAATTTACTGTGCACTCAGTATACTTAAATTTGATTTATTTAAAACGAACAAAAAGTTATTTAAAAACTAGAGCCAATATTGAGGTTGCAGAAAATTTAACACTTAACTGAATAAATACATGAAAAAAATCCAAATAATTTAAGTTAGAGAGGAACCTGGACTCATGACCTCAGTTTGCAACCATGACCTTAATCGAATCCTCAACTTTGTTTTTTTTACTTTTTATGAATAACAAATGGCATATGTACTTGATAACCTGGTCACAAAAGTTGAGCTATAACCCCTCTAAGCACTGGTATATATATCCTATGTGCTTGTTTTTACAGTATAGTTAGAAATCCCTGTCCGTCTCAAGTGAATCTATCGCAGTGGTTCCCAAACTTTGAACCTAAGGACCCCTTAAAACAAAGCTCTGTCCTTTTTGTGCTCACTCATCACGGCTTCCATCAGTTTACAGATTGTGACCAGATTAACTAAAGAATTATTACTTTTAAATCTGCTGCGAATGAACACTCCACAATAGGTCAATGTATTCAGTAGCAAAGATTAGAGCAAAGGCTGTCTTGTGACTACCTTTTGTTTGGGAACCACTGATCTACAGCACCAAAAAATGTATGCGTTTGCCTCCAGGGCTGAGCAATATATTAATACCATTCATTGTATATTTTTGTGAGCCGATCGTTTTTTCCGTTTCATGATGTGAATTGTAATACACTGTCTAATTCAACACTACAAAGACGCTACAAATTGTCGATTTTGCTGAGATACCTGTTACAGTTTAAAATGGTGGTAAAACAAGTGATGTAGTTTCTTGATGTTGTGATGTACGTCAGGGTCAAAGAATTTCTTCTGGTTATTGCAATTTTTTCCCCACATGACCCGTTACCTAAATATTTACTTTAAACAGTCCATAAAGCTGTTCTCCATAAGTAAATATTAATGCTTCATTGTGTGTATAGGCTGCTCTGCATGTGTACATTACCCTGTTGGTTGTGTGCCGTGCCTCTTCCTGTCGTGAATTTCCATGTGTATGTGCGTAACTGGACAGCACTCTTCTGAGTGTTGCTAATACAGTACTGCAGATGTTGCATTTCACGTCCCCTCAGTGATGAGTCTCCAGCTCTACCACTGTCCACTCCCCCTGTGGGGAGCTCCCAGTGGCCTCTGGGGAGAAACTACTAACAGAGGTGACCGTGGCAGAGGGAGGGGTGAGTGGAGGCAGTAGGTTCGGCCACAAGCTGCTCTCCAGGGGGCTCAGTGTGCCTCCTGCACCCCCTGGCAGCAGCAGCAGGGAGGAGCAGCCATCTCTGTTCAGTAGAAGGGTCTGATTGATCAGCTGCTGAACTATGTCCACTTTCTTCCCCCAGTCCAGGTCTAGGGGTGAAGGTCGCTCTGGAGACTCAGGGGGGCAAGGGGAGGAGCTGTCTCCATCCTGGGAGGGGGGGTTGCTGGATGTCTGAGGGGAGTCTGGAAGGGGAGGAAGGGTCTCTGTGGATGGAGAAGAGTCTCGATGTTCATCATCTGAGGTCGCCTTTTCACAGTCGTTGTGTACCTCCAGATCTGACAGCGTCTTGTCTGAGCTCCTTCTCTTTAGTGTGGTTGAGCTCCTTTATCTCCTCCTCGTCTTCATCCTCCTCTTCATCACTATTTTCCAGTGCTTCGTAGATGGTGCAGAGGCCAGAGGAAGGAGACAGCAGGACCGTCTGTCCTTTATCAGACTGTTGCAGCTCTTGTTGCCACTGCATGATCTGCTGCCTTTGCTTCAGTTCCTGTTGTTGCTGCTGCAGTTGCAGTTCAAGGTCTCTCCTCTGCTTAAGCTCTTCCTCTTTCCTCAGTTTTTCCTCCTCTTCCTTCTTTAGGACCTCCGCCTGCTCTCGCATCTTCCTCTCCACCTCCTCTTTATTCCTTTTTATTTCTTCTTCGGCCTCCTCCTTCTTCTTCTTCTGTTCTTCCTCCTCCCTCCGCTTCCTCTCCTGCTCTGCCTCCTCTAGCGGCCGGCTCTGTTGCTCCCTGCGTTGCTGCAGCTCCAGCAGCTGCCTCTGGTGTTGCTCCAGCCTGCGGAGCTGGGGGCTCAGTGCCTGCTGGCCGAGGCTCCTGGGTGGGAGGTCGGCGCATGTCAGCTTCGGCGGGGTGACCGCGGCGCAGAGAGGTTTGACGATGTCACAGTAGGTTCTGGGGTATGCTGCGTGATCGCGGCGGTGAGGGTGCGGTAGTGCAGTGAAGCCTGTGTGTGAGAGGAAGCGGGAAGGAAGATTACAGTAGCGTGATGTTATAAAAAAAACAGATCACAGGCAGCGGGACAGTGACAGCAGTGCAGTATGAGTACAAGCAGAAGGGTGTAAGAGGGAAGGAGATGGCCTTTAGAGGCTCATACTTGCTGAAGGAATAGTGAGAGCATTGTGAAGCCAAGCCCGAACATCTGCCAGTAGACTAACTGACCGGCAATTATTTGTAGTTTTGTACTTTGAACAAGTGACAGTGGGACATTGTTTGAAAGCTGAGCAGCAGTGACAGATACCGTCTGCTAAGTATTCAGACGAGTGGAGACACAGTATGTGTAACAACAGTGAATACACCAGAAAATAGTGACCCAACTTGAGGTGACTGGGGGTGGTGATTGGGGCAAAAGTAGGGAAATTTGTGCAGAGAGCAAATGTGAATCATTAATGTGTTTTTTTTTTTAAACATGTAATTTTTTTTTTTAAATAAACACCCAGAAAAGAAAGATATTTTGTGCAAAAAAAAAGAAAAAAGCAGCCAACTTCCTGTATATGCAATCACTATTGACTATGGCGAGAACAATCAACGACAAAAAAAAGCTTATTGCGAGCTCAAACATCACCCGTGAATGGAGTATAGTTAGTATAGTCGACCAGTGATACATGCAAAAGCTCTCCATGCATTTATAGACATCCAGCATCACAAGAAAACTAAAATAATAGCTTGGCTTTAGAAGGCTAGACATTATTCAAATATAAGTACATCGAGTCCTAGAGCCAAGCTATCTGGCTGACCCTGAACGAACCAATCCAAAGTAAAGTAAGTCAAGTCATTGTGCAACAGTGACATGCATAAGCATAAGTTACCAATAATACAGTGCTGTAGAACAGTGCAACATGAACGCTTAAAAAAAAAAAAAAAAGCCAGAAGAAAAGAGCTAAAACAGCAACACACCCATGATGGACTGGAGGGAAATTAAAGTAGCAGCAGAATGAGCAGGGCTGGATTCTTGAGTCTGGACGATGGGATGTCAAACTTCTTTGCTGCTTGAGGTGCCGAAGTTCGATCCATGGATGATGGGAAGGTCTGGTGACGTGGATGATCAGCGCGTGGCAGATTCATTCCAGTTTCAGACCACTGAAGTCTTTGAGTTCCAGTGTTTATTGTGTTTTCAGTTTTCAAAGGAAAGGCCACAACTTATGAATGATTGTCTGTGTGAGAGTATGGCAAGAGTAAAGCGATGATAAGTTGTAGGCTAGATGGTTGACTAAATGGAAGTGTCTGCAATATAATGAGATGTTTAGAGTCACTGGCTCAAACACTGGTAGCTTGTGAGACCTTGAAATGTATGCCAGTGCTCCTGAAAGATTTGTCACACAGATCCATTCACCATAAGTATGCCTTCCACTCCATTCCCAAGTGCCCATTTCAATAAAGTTGTACGGTGAGAGAGTCCATCATGGTAAAAATCTAATCTTTATTTAAAGTTTTAAGGTTCATTACTCCAAAAGATGGATTAACACAAGGAGAAAAAAAAGCCGGGTTACAATTTAAAGTGCAAGAAGAGATGAAGAGTGCTTGGGGATAAGGAAGATTGCCTGTATCGTAAGGTAGGAGGGTGAAAATCAAACATGAATATACAATCAAAACTTATTGTCAGTTATCAGCTTTGCTCGGTAAAAAGTATTAGGATAAATACACATGAAAACGTGTTAAACAGTTCATTCCACATTTCTTTTGTTATGCATCATTGTCTTGTTTTCCCTCTTTAAGTGCTGTAAACAGACAAAGTCAAATCCATGCCAGTTCAGGGCAACCACATAATTCTGTGTTAAATAAAAAACAGAAACCAAAATCCAGACACGCTCACACATTAGGAGTAAATAGTAGTAGCTATTGCACATACAGGAGTTTAAGCCATACACTCGGAAATGATATATCGGAGGGAAGTGCCCCTGCTGTCCTCTTCTTAAATTTCTTCCCCCCATTTTTTTTGCTCTCTGTTTTTTTTTTTTTTAAGTTTAACTTTGATTATGTCCACCCCCAGAGATTTCAGGACAAACACTGACAGGTACTACAATAGTGAGTATTGTGGGGAGGTTGAATCAGGGCCAGTGGGAGTTAAGGGACATTACTTTGACTGTTAGGGAGATGATGAACTATACATTACCTGCAAAAGAGTTCTCAGTCTTTTCACAGATAGCAGAATAGTAGGGAGGCTGGATGTCATCTGGGTTTTCCTCTGGTTGCTGCAAAGTGCTAGGTGTCGATGGATCCTGGGCTTCCTCTGGCCCCAGCACCTCATCCCCAACAGGCTCGGCAGACTCTGCTTCCTGCTTCCCACACTCGATGTACTGCTGCTCTGTGAGGCATGGCTGAGTGTGAGGCTGCGGGATAAGATAGGGCTCCTTGGCCTCCTCAGGCAGCTCTTCCAGGGAGAAGATGCCAGGGCTCTTGATGCAGCTCTCCCCTGTGGACTGGGCGTTGGAGTTTGAAGCTGTGGTCATAGTATCAAAGCCGTAAGATGCCAATGATGTAGCCGAAGGCGGGGTGGTGTCTTCCCCTGCACCACCGTCCATCTCAACCTCTTCTCCCTCTTCCACTGTGGACAGGCAGCGTTGGGCTGGAGGTTGGCTGTCAAAGGTTATGCTGCTGACCAAAGGACTCTCCAAAGAATCATCCAACTGGGCTTCTCCCTCGGTGTCGCTGGCCTCGTCTTCCGTTACAGAGGTTGAGGAAGGGTTAGAAGTCGGGGCAGTTGCAGGACCTCCCAGGACTTCATCAGCAGGCAGGGTCTCCGCTTCAGCTTCCTCTCCCTCCCCGTCCCCTCTCTCCATGTGGATGCCCAGGTCCTGATAGTCCAGGTCAGGCTGAGGGGAAAGCTCTGCAGCTTGAGCATCTTGAGGCTGGAACTTCCCATCTCGGCTATGATCACCAAGTTCCTCCGGCGTGCTGGTCTCACTGCTCAGGGTGCTTGACAGAGACATTCCTGGCGCAGAGGGGGGAGCTGGGACCAGGGTCTGCATTGGAGCCGAGCCTGACTGATCCATGTACATCTGGGCCTCTAGATTCAGAGGCTCATTTCTGACTTCTTGGTTTTCAAGAACAAAGGGACCAGAGCCTAGTTCTAACCAGGCCTGGGCTGGGGTCTGAGTTGGTGTCTCAGAATCTGCTTGCCAGGGGTCTGCTAAAGGGCTTGCTGCTGCAGCCGCTCCTGCTACTTGTACAGGCTGGGAGCCTTGGTCAAGAACCTGCTGTGGCTGAAGAGGTTCTGCCCCCCAGGGATCTACAAAGGGGTTTGCTTGGTCCCACTGAGCAGCAGGGGCAGAGGGCAGCAGAGGAGGGGGGGCTGGCGGCTGGGCCACTCTGTTCAAGTTGTCCAGTCTGTCATCCTCAGCGAAATCATCCTCATCTGCATTCCCATAACTTTCCAGTCCGCTCTCCGTCACACCCTCACTGGCCATCTCTACATCTTCATCGTCCTCATCATCCACATCATTGTCATGTCTGGGTCTCTGTGGTTCGTCTGCCCACTCTGAGCTCACGTCCATGTCGCACACCCGATCATCTTCGTCATCTTCATCTTCAAAGTCATTCACTGGTATGTCAGGAACCTTCTCAAAGTCAGGCGAACCTGCCGAAGCTCCCTCCATGTCAATCGCTCCTTTGAGGCTGCCGTCTCCCAGATCGTCCATGCTCTCGGTGCCCTCCAGGACACCAGGGGCGCTCAACTCAGACGCACCCTGCTGGCTGCCGCTCACCTCCTCAGAGTCCAACTCCGAGAATAAGGCGCCACTGGCCTTCCAAGCAGACCCCCCTATTGGCCCAGCCGACCCAGGACGAGACTCCTCTGTGGGCTGTGTGGTTCCACTCATTTCAGAGACAGAAACCAGCTGGCTTCCCTCCCTCTCCTCTTCATCCTCCTCCTCATTTAGATTGGTGGGAGGAGGTATCTGAGAGACGCCATTTGCTGCTGGGAGAGCTTTAGATGTGGAGGGGGTTTGGTCAGTCAACAGATAAACTGGCTCCTCGGGAGCAGAAGCCACTGGTGGTAATGTAGGCGCAGCTGAGGCAGATGTCTGCTCCTGTGTTGTTAGTGAGGGAGCACTGCTCTCTAGTTGCTCCTGAGGTGGAGATGTTTGTGGTAAGGCTGTCCTGATGGGGCTTTGTGGAGGAGAGGAAGCAGCTGCATGGCTTTGAACAGTCTCTTGAGGTACCACATCTGGTGTGGTATCCTGGGCCAAGACTGTGGGAGGGACCTCCTCTGATGCAGAGGCAGCAAGGGATGATTCCTGTGGTAAGGACACGGCATCTTCCACTTGTCTTTCTGCTAGCACAGCCGCTACTGCGGCAGCTGCTACCGCTGCACCAGCTGCACTCGCTGCTCCCGCTGGTGTGGTGGCATTTGCAACCACTGTCTTTTTGGCAGCAGTGAACGGTGAAACAGCCTGAGTGGGTTTGGTGCCACGCTTTGCCTGAGAGGTGGTGCTGTTTGCAGGTTTGTTGACTGGAGAGGCAGGTGGAGTTCGACCAAGAGGCGGTTTGTTAAGAGCAGGAAACCGAACAGCAGCCACAGGTTTCTTTGACAGAGTAGATTTTGCAGCCTGTTGAGTTTTGGACTGTGGCACCTTGGGGTCTGCGGTCTTCGTTGTTGTGGACAGTTTTGAGGCAGAGTTGACCTTCACGGCGGCTGTGGGTTTAGAGGGTTCAGGTTTTCTGGTAGCAGTGGATGTTGCAGCTGCTGGAGGTTTCTTAGCCACTGCAGCAGAGGGTGGTCGACTGACATCTGGTGCAAAGAGAAAAAAAACACCAAATATTAATTCACCAGAATTTGATTATTATTCATAAAACATTTTAAATCGAATGTTAGCTGGGCATTTTGGTTCACATCAACCACAATTTCTCACCTTTCTTAGCAGCAACAGTTTTGGGATGCTGTGCTGCTGTGGTCCTGCCAGTAGATGGTGCCGTGGTAACTCTAGAAGCAGTGGTTTTGGCAGTTGCAGTGGTGGAGGGCTTGGTTGTAGCTGTACTGGGCCTGGTTGTGGTGGGTGCAAGTCGAGACGTTGAGGGACCTGTAGCAGGCCTGGAGGGAGAGAAAGAAAGACTTGTTCAGGTAACATACAAAGAGAAAAGTGTAAAAACAAAAAAAAGTTGTGGCAGTTTAATTTTTGTTGTCCAGTCACTTTGTTGGCAAAGATCCAAACACAAACCCTGATGCTGCATCCCTACACGCATTAATAAACATGAATAAATGACCTGGCCTAATGTAAACCACAAAAGCAATTTCAACAATGGGAGCCCATTAACGCGGCACCATCTATCCATCCCCACACTGGAGAATGAAGGAGGCATTACGATCATTTCCAAGAGGCAAGGACAGGGTGTAATGAAGAGAAAGATGACAGAAGTTAGGGTTAAGCTTGAATAGGGTAAGAATGATACAGAGAATACAATAGAAAATGCAGAGGAAAAGGTGATGAGAACAGAGGCAATGAACAGTGACAGGAGCAAAGAAAGAAAGGGTTGTTGTTGTTCGTGGTGGTTGGGTACATAAAGAGGGGGCAGAGGAACCTTATTTTGGCTCACTTACTTAATTTAATGCATCTACCTATCCTGCTTCTTGGACACTCAACGCAGTGAAGTGTTGTTTCCTTCTACAGTTCAGCAGAGGCCTGAAGCTGAGATCTGGACTATCCCTCTTAATAATACCTAACTGATGACCTGACAGTATGGCCAAATTTGTGATCCAAACCAGAGTTTATATTTTTTCATTACTTCAATCATTGCAGACTGTTCACCAGGCTAATGTTAAGCATGAGCTGTGCTCAGTCTTTTTCCTCTCTCTGCATTGCAAATCTACTTGTTACACATCGGTGCAGTTGGCTGACATACACACAGAGAGAAAATTCTTAGAAAGCCACATTTGAATACCACCAAGCCTAAAGCTTGAACCCAAAATTTGATACTTTCGACACAAACCCATCAGGTTTGGGTCAAACTCCAATCTTAAAAGCAATTGATCTCTGTGTGATGTGATCTCTCAAGTGTTTGTGGTCACTTTTTGCTTTACTAACAGAATAAAAACATTGTGCTTCTTCCAGCAGTTTTGGGGTTTCTCGTATGGGTAAATGATGAAGCAGCTCTGTCTGCAAAATGCAACCCAGAAATGTGAAACAGATTTCCCCCCAAATTTGACACTTGGCACATGAAATAAAATGATGTGTACAAGGCAATGGAGGTTGCCAACCTTTTCAATTAATAACCGATGTACTGTATGTATGTATTTCAGGACCTTACTGAGGGCTACATGACGTCGACACTCCTGCTCTAAGGAGCTCATCTAAATCAAGTAATTGTCAAGAATTTCCACGTGTGGGCACCACGTTAAAAGGATTAAATTTGACAATCAGTGAAAGCGTTTTGTATTGAGGTGACTGAATATGATAGTGATATCTGTGCGTTGAATCAAGCAGTAACCTGCAAAAAAAAAAAAAAAAAAATCTGATTTTGCTTCGGCTGTGCTGCACTGAGCTCTGTGAAATCTCCACACAATACATTTGCCTCGTCAGGCTCCAAGACTTTGACGTAGTCTGCGCTGCAATGTACTGCTGCATTGGCTAACTTACAAAGTCTGTAATGGCACAAGCCGTACTAGCCCTCTTTGCTACACTAGAACTCTGGTGTGCGAAAACAATGCAAAACCTCAGCACTGGAAGTAATTTGTTTGACATCTGTTTCTAATAAAAAACAGCACAACAAGGGCTGCGTAATCAAATGTAATTGCCTTAAGGAACTGCGTGACCCCACCACCAATTACAACAATCTCCATTATGTCTTCTTTTGGACTTCTATCTGCCGATATGCTAGATGATGTAGACATGAGCCAACAAAGGCGCACTGACTTTGATGACTTTCAGCGTAGTAGCATGCCTGCACACAAATGCCGCTCCCACATTACAATAACTATTACAATGACCATTTGTTTCCCCAAGATCAGACGGCCACTGCACAGACATGGACTCATAGGGATATTGTAATTGGCTGCTGGACAGACGATCTGAGTGGTCATGTGAAGTGCAGCCCAAAAACTGAAAAGTAAGTCAGACACTGAGACGAAATGTGCCCTGAATTTCGAGTAATGATCTACAGAAGAAGAAAACTAAACAAGCAGATGCGTAGGACAAGAGAAAATTACATAGGTCTTAAGTTTTGAGCTGAAATGGAAGAATCGAAAGGGGGAAAGTAGTGAAGAGGTGCATTAATTGAGGGCATTTTTTATATCTCATATGAATTGGCACAATACGAATTGACAGGTCCACTCAGTAGGAACCAAGGCAGAAGAAACTGAATGAATGACTTTCTCTCAGGGAAAAGACAACGTGACTGAAGGATGAAATTAGACTTAGAGAGACAGAAATGAAGATGGGAGTTAAGGGGTGGGAATAAGAGGGTACAGCGAGGCCACAGACACAATATAACCCCAACCCCTCCCTCAATTGTTCTACGATGAGTCATAACTCAGAATTGTTTGATCCAGAGGGATGGCACAGGGAGGAACAGACAGACCCACTAATGCCTATACTCCACACACTGCCCTGTGGGTGATGGCTGGTGGTTCTGTTGTTGGTGTATTAGTATGGATTACATTTCCTGCCGACAGAGGGTTGAAATCAATACAAATCACAGTGCAGTGGGCGGACGAGCGGCACTACACAGCCATCTAGAGGTTTTTAATGACCAAACGGGAGGTCTTCTTGAGGGCAAAAGGTCAGCACAGGGACATACGTCTCTGACACACTTCGTGGTTTACTTTACAGTCAATATTATTAATGTTTACGACAGATGCAAAAAAGCACACCCACGGTATTAACATAGTGAGCAGGCGTAACAACAAACAAACAGCTGGGAGGCTAGACTCCCTCGGCATACCCGCTCCTGTGGATTATATTATTCTGTTTTAGTCAAGCCACTCAGGGTACGCTTTATCCCAGTTGCAGTAAGCTCATCCTACAAATAAAATGCAAAGTACACATTCTTCTGTCCTCACCCCCCCCCATCACTTCAAGGGCCCCCCTCCAAGACAACAAATGGAGATGGAGCACCCTAACAATACCTTGTTTGGCTTGTAGGCTGTCCAAAAGCAGCTGCTTTTCTCCTTCCCGAGAGGAGCACACATTCCTAGGGTTTGTGTTATCTCCTTGACAATAAAAAGTGAAGGCTTGAATCAGGTCAGTGGAGAGTTTAGATGAAGTGTTGCAGCCTAGCAATAGCATGGCAGACAGTGTTGGCTCTTAGGCACCCACTGTCACTATGATAAATGCCATGGGCCTTTTATGTAGAAGGCAGTAATCCCAGCTCCTCGCCAAGACTGTCTGGGAGAAATGACAGTTTTATCTCCACTGGGACAACACAGAAGTAATCAGGAGACGAGACAGAGACAGAGTCAGAGTCAGAGAAGACGAAACGACGGGATAAAAATGAAATGAAAGCATGCTGGGTAAAACAGATCCTTTCTCTTAAGGCTAGCGCAAAGAATTACAGACAATTCAGTTTTATTGATATTCTCTATCCGAGAGACCAATAAGTATGTATCCATCAGCTATTCTATCTATTCCCACTGCTGGCCCTTTTGAATATCAATCATCTAACAGATTGTTCAGCAACATGAAAGCACAATTACTCTCCTTCTCATGTTACACACTTTACAGTCTGCAATGCAGCTAAATAATGAAGGAGTTAGAAATACAGGGACAACTAGATTGAAGATTGGCTGTAAGGAGGGCTTGAGGAGATCCTGGCCAAACGCCCGGTACTGTACATGCACAGACGGCAGGAAAAAGGGACGAGGGGGAGATTGAAAGAGGGGGTGGGGTGGACAAAGACTGACTGCTCAGTCAAAGCAAGGACACCATAACCCATCATTGGAGGGGAGTGGAGCAAAGCAGGTGCCATATTTTTAAACGTTTGGCTGCAACTCTAGTTATCAAGGGTTCTCATTGATCGCTGGGACGGACATCCTCCCATCATTCAGATGGACTGTTTGTCTACCCATGTGCATATGTTTCTTAGTTACATACTGTAGCTAAGAAACCCAGAGCTGAAACAGCCCTGCCACACCAATGTGTACAATCGAGCGCTCAGATCCAATTTTTAACTGCCCTTTCTTTCATGTCCTTTATTACTATTAAATCTTATTCCGGCATTACGGAAGCACAAATCCTATTTCCAGGAGCTCATAGTTCAATGTAATCACCAAATCTTATTTGGCTTTCACAAATGAGGCACTGGTAAAAGTAAAATCATTTTCTGAAAACCCAATATGTTTTCATTCCTCCCTTTGGGCCAATTAACATCAATACTTCATGAGGGAGGCTGGTCTTTCCTTTAGCCACAGGCAGTGTGCTAGTACACTTTCAGCAGCATGTTAGCCTTAAGGAGACCTCATTTTTTATGCCGTTTACATCAAAAAGCTTGTCATCAAAGAGATAAAGGTCTGCGTGTCTTCCTGCGGGACAGTTTTGGCAGCAATGACTGCCGTTGTCTCAGCAATATGAGAAACAATATAGCAGGGATTGGAAGAACGCTGCTGCAAAAAAACAAAGAGGCTGAGCAGCCATTGTGTTATAGCTAAATCATCAATCATTAGATAGTTTGTCATGAAACTCTCTCTCCAACAATAACCACGATCTTAATGGAATTGGCAAAGGCACCGCTTGAGCTGAGGGAAGGTCTGTTTTGGTTACTGCCCGACACCAGTACTGGCTGAAAAGCACACCGCTACTACTGTGTACACACAAAGGATTCGACACGCCACCGGCTTTGCCATCACACACACAGGTGGCATGAAACGCAACACGCATTGTCCGTCACAAGGACTAGACACCTGCTGCTATTCTCCTGTTGTCCTTGCCGCGTCTCAAGCCGAGTGCCTGATGCCACGTCCCGACAAACAAGCCAAGGAACAGTCACACGAGGATGATGTGCTGCTGTAATCAGACTCCTCGCACTTGAAGTGTCTCGTCTGACTAATTCAGGGGACGAGCGACAGCCTTGCACACAACATGCAGACAAACATGCACGTACACAGCAGAGAACAAAAACAGCCACTTCTCACTTGACCTGCTGATCAATAGACTGGGAGGGAGCAGCCCTGGGTACATTCTTGTGTGGTATTCACAAACAGCTATTCATTTTATTTCTTATAGCAAAGACAGAATGCAATGACTCTCTGCCGTCTAAGAATGACGCAGCGCATTATTCCTTTATTTAATAAGAGGTCATTAAGAGGGAAGACAAGTGGGAGAGAGAGAACCTAATCTGGCCTCTCGGTACAGACCAATACTTCCTGTGGAAAGATGTTGGATTGGTGTAGTATGGATCTTACCCTCGATAAACAGAGATAGATCATTTCACTTACACAAACGTTTAAAGTTTTGTGACAAAGTAAAACGTTTTCGGTAAAACGGTTTCAGTAACTTTAGTCCAACTAGAGCGTTCCCTATGCAAACCACCATCTCAGTACGAGAGGGATTATGATCCGAGTCAATAGCTCTCTGCCCTGGGGGAGGTGTGGATGGTTTCTGCCAGGGGGTCTTGTTTGGGACAAAGCGTTTGTTCTTCAGTATCGCTGCCCCTGTTAAGGGCCTCTGTCTCAGGTTATTTCTGCTAACATGACTCACAGACTTGAAGCGAAATCTGACTCAATAACGGCCAAAAGACCACAATGGACATCGTTCTCCATTGCTCTCTGTCAGGGCATCAAGATAAACAAAGTCGCCCTCTCATCTAGTTTGTAAGGGGGAGAGTTCAGATCTCAGAGGGGGAGAATGTGTGTGAATGAAACCAGGAGAAAAGGGAGGAGTATATTGTCCGAGCACTTTATGGACATGCATCATAAGCCGTTACTTTGTCATGTGCTTTCTGTTTGTGACAGGTATACATACCTGGTGGTCTTTGAAACAGCAGTAGCTCCAGCTTTTGTTGTGGTAGAAGTGCTGGGTTTTGGGGCAGTGGATGACTGTTGGTCTGCTGGTAGTAGCTATATAAAAAAAATATGAATAAATAAAAAAGGGAGAACATGAAAGTGACTGCATAGAAATCAGAAATAAGATGTTTGAGCATTGGATGTCAAAGACAGCATGCAGTTTTATTTGTCTGATTCAGACCTACCTGTGGTTTTGGGTCTAGCTACATTAACAGTCTCCGCCACTGGTTTCTTCTTAGCAGTGCCATTCACTGTTGTTGGTTTGGTACCATTTGTTACTGTGGCGGCGGCAGCAGAGGTAGTCCTGGCCGGTCCAACAGGCTTCTTGTCAGGCACTCTACTTTGGTTCTTGACCGTGGAGGAAACGGTGGCTACGCCCATTGGTCTTTTAGGTACAGCACCCGCCAGAGCTGTTGCTGATGCTTTTGCTGCCGATGTTGTTGTTTTCTTCACTGCAGAAACACTGTTGGAGGATTTAACGTCATTCACAGTGCGGTGAGAAGCGGTACCTGGCCGTGAGTTGACACCAGAAGCCCCTGCAGATTTGGCTGTGGGCTGTGTTTTAGTTCCACCAGCTTTTGGTTTGATTTTGGGGTCCGCTGCCACCGGCTTGCCATTGGCCTTCAGCCGTAGCTGCGGGTGCTGCATCATTTGCAGCTTCCTCTGGTTGCGTCGGGGCTTGCTCCAATATGTTCTCCTGCGATGATGATGGCTCCGCTACTGCTGCAGCTTCGGTGGGCTCCGTGGTTTCCATGGTAACCCCATCCGGTTTCATTCCCTCCTCCTAAAAAGTTGTGGACGCCGACGGTGCTGTTGTTGCTTACAAGGTCCAGGGGTTCGCGCTCGTCTTGGATGGCCAGTTCCTCTCACAATGCCCTGCAGAACAATATAACAGAGATCACAGAGATACTGATGAGTTTATTTTAGTCTACACATCCTCTCACATGCAGGACTGCATCACACAAAACTACTCATAAAGTCATGAAAAACACATCGCTGTCAGCCAAAGGAAATTCCATTTATGGTAAGGGGCCTCCAAGGAATTTGGGGGAGTCTGAAAAAGAGGAAGTGAGCAGAGGGACATGCCAACAAATCTTCTCTCTACACTCCTTCACAGTGACTAGTCCAACCATCCAAGAGAACTACGTTGATAATAATACATCATAATGGCCTGTGGCACCAAAATAAACTCGGCATTCACTGGTAAATCACCACAATAAAAAAAAGGAACTAGAAATTGGTTTAACTGCGCATTTTATGGGGCAGAAATATATACATAAAAAAAATGATTACTTCCAGCATCTTCAAATTGAAAAAGGAAAAAAGCTGTGGTTTTGAGTGCTGAAAGCCAAGAGAGGCTTCACAATCTCCTGACATGACACACAGGCCACAGAGGAGGGAGAAGAGGGAGGGGATGGAAAACAGGCTCCAAATGGCCCATTTATTGGCCATTGTCTTCCTGCGTTGAGCAGATGCAGATGGTAATATTCATGTCGTTCTGTGAACACTTAACAGAGATTTGTGTGCTGGGAGAGTCTTTAATTGACAGCGCGAGTGGAAAACTTGAAACTAATGTAGAGTAGAAGAAGCTGCGGTGTGGAAGCGGAGAAAGTGAAAAAGGATGGAAGGACGAGATAGATGGAGGATGTAATCGTAGGCTCATGAGTCTTGAACTCATTAACCCTAAATCCAGTCTCTTGCTCTAGTTGGACAAAGCTCTTCCCGGATTCGTTGTGGGTTTATCGCTCACTACCCCCCTTTTCACCCCTGCCACCCACACACCCCATTCCTTTGCCCCCTCTGAACACAGTAGCGTCTCCCCACCCCCTCCCGATTATTCCACTCCCTTTTCCTATAGCCACTTGTTCCCCTCGACTCCTTGGTCACATCCTCCCCTCCTCCCACTCCTAACAGATCTGCTTCCAGTAAATTGCTACACATATGGTGTGGTCAGTAGAAGCTCTGTATGAAACAAGAAAACAAGCTGTGCAGGAGATGGATTGAAGAGGAAATTAAAGAGAAAAGACCTGGGAGAACATAACACAGCAGAGATTTATTAAAAATATAAATAAAGGAACACAAGAGTTGACAGGTTAGATCTACAAGTTAATAATATGAATGAACAAACCATAGCGGCATTCAGAAGGGGAGCAGACTCTGCCCTTTCTGTGCACACAAATAGCAGGTCATAGCCATGGACAATTTATGATTTGCAAGACATTAAGCCAGATAACTTAAAACATCTTGAAAATTTCCAATGAGCAAAGGTTTCCTACTACTACGACTACAGACTTCATTTAAAACGGCCTCACAGTGTAGAATAATAAAAGGACTACACTGGGATGGATAAAGCATCTGTATTCATCTCCAACTTTTCCACAGACATTTTAGAATAAAGTCTTTTTGAAGGAGCACTGGGTCTTGTCCAAAGGTCGGAAAGCATTTGTTTCCTTGCCAGTTACACATTAACATCTGAGGTAACATGATACTGCAGGCACTTTCAGTGCCAGATCCAAAAAGGTTGTTACGTTTGCACTGGTGCTGGTAGTCATAACTCTTTAGCATTGGTTTGGTATCAAAGTCCTAGGGGCCAACAACAACAATCAGTCAGAGGACAAATGGATAAATGGACCACTTGTTGCCAATTCTGGGAGTAACTTGTCTGGCAAGTTTAGAGAAGATAACCAAGGAACACACCTCAACAGCTCTACGCAAACACCAACACGTGTGTACAGCCACTTAAAACCCCAAATAAGTGGTATAAAGCCATGAAGTCCTACCGTTTCGATTCAGCCATGAAAAAGTTAGAAGCTGGACTCCTTGCCTTATCATAGTTTTCACTCTTGCTCCCTCCCCGTCTTTCTGCTTCTTCGCCGGTCTCTGTGGTTACTAATCTCACACAGAACGGAACCTGAGTAGCGGAGAGTAACCTGCCTGCCGACACAATGTTTGGATTGTTCCTTCTTTTGGAAAACATCACGCCTTAAGTGAGGATCAATTAGCTAATGGGCAGAGCCTTTGGGACAGCACTGGGCAAATCAAATCCATTATCATCACTCCATTTATGTGGAAGGGAACACTTTCAAGCAATAAGCAAACTGGAAACCGTACAACAAATACTGAAAAAAAAATCACCAGTGAAAGGGCAGGGAGACAGGAAGTTGGACTGGCACTGGCATGGCGTACTTTTGCCAGGCCATCTACTAAAGCTTGGGCTTAGCAGACTATAATGAATCACATTCCTCACGCCATGACCCTCTTCTGGCCAAAGTGAAGGCATCATCTCTAACCAGCTGACACTACGAGACACAGCACAGAGAGGGAGGTGAATGCATCATTAAAATCCCATCTACACACGCATGCATGGATAAGTGATGTTTTTCCTAAATTACAGTGAGACTGTGCCGCAGCGACGGTGCTGGTTTTCATATCCATTAACAACACACTTCAAGCTGTTGACGCATAGCTGGGAACGGGTTGTGTCAGAGCAGAAGAGTTTAATGTTCAGAAAGGTGACCGGCAGCATTTTTAAAATGGTTAAGATGAACACCCTCTTGCATTTTGATGCAATAAAAGAAGACCTCTATTGCCTGCCGTTCTCTCGGGCCATATTTGCATAACAAATCCTGGTTCACTGAAGATTCAAAACCATGTTCAAGACGCAGCATGCCTTCTTTCCAGCCAGGCCACTAATATCACAATTATCTCAATACCCCGGGCAACAATTATAATATGCTGCAAGGACTGTAATGATCAAGAGGCCTAAAGGCTGGCACAACTGCAGCAATGCGTGTTTAACCCAAGCGAGGAGACAGTGTGTTTATAAATGCAGCCATCGCTTTGTATGATTGTTAGAGGGAGTCTGTCTAGACGGATAAAGAACTCAGTGGCCTCAGTGGTATTTACATTCCACTTCTTCTAATAAAGATATATGGCATTGTGTGTGTCATTAAATCTTACCCCTGACCTCTGTCTTGAGGCACTGTAATTACATTTGTCGCGACACCATCGGTCTCTTGCTCTGCATGTCCAGACATCAGAAGTGGTGCCTGACAAATGGGTCACTTTTAATGCTGCAGCTAATACAAGCAGAGAGGGATTTAGCGGCGTTGAGATCATGGCAGGGGCTTGGAATGCATTGTGCAGACTGCTGGAGGTGGCAGGTGGAGGGGGGGCTGTTGTTACTGATGCCGGGGCTTAACGTTATCTGTAGATTTACCCCAGACTGCTGCCTGCCATTAGAAAAATGGCCACAAGCGACAATACACATTAGGAGCGAAAAAGATTCACTGCAATTAAACTAGGTAAAAAAAACAAAAAACATTCACACACCTAATGAAGGAAAATTTGAAAATGATTTCACTTGTTTCAATGTCAGATTTACTGTAATGTGCCTTTTGTATTGCAACAAAATTAACAGAAAATAATAAACTATTTTGCTAATTTATCAATAGTCAGAGTCATTGTTCAAGCAAAGCTACTAAAATGTGATGATTTGCAGCTTTCGTTGTCATAAATAAATAGTAAACAACACAGATTTTCAGTTTTCTAACATTTAATCAGACAAATGATTGATAGGTTTATCAATATTGTAAAGTGGCCACTTCAGCTGCCTGATGTTGAGTTTCTACTTTAAGAATCGTGTCAATGCTGCGTCGGCTCAAAGATGATTAATGGTAGAAAGTGCGTGCCTTGAGAAGCAGCAGTGGTATCAAGAGCACATCCGACCCATCTGCATTCCAGCTCCGCTGACTTCCTCAACACCCCTCAAGGCTACACAGTGACAGCTGGCTAAGGGTGTGTGTGTGTGTGTGTGTTTATGTGCATGTGTGTGACCCGGCAGGGGCTGAAAGGGTCAGAGGGAGTCCAGTGCATGTATGTGAGCAGTGTGGAAATGGAGCAGCATGTGAGTGAGCAAAGACTGTGTAGGATGAAATTGTGCATGTGCACACATTTACACAAAAGACAAACAAACAAACAAACAAACAAAAGTGAAAACTGGAATTTAGTGGCCCACCACTTCCTGCATTCTTCCAATTCTTCGGACACAGTTGATTCATTCTTGTGAACCGCACCTTTAGGCATTTCAAACAAAGCAGACCTGGCCTGGTGAACTTGAACTTGGCTGCAGGTCAGGGAGCGATCGGCAGACGGCACAAGCAGAGTGGAGTAAGACAGTGTTTACAAATGAGACCCGAGACACCTCTCTCTGTCTGTTCATTAACTTTCCTCTGGTGTGTGTCCGGGCAATCGGCATGTACACAGGAAGAAACACAGGCTGTATTGTGTTTATGTGTGTGCGCACTGCAACTGTGAGGCGAGAATGAAAAGGCAGAGAGGAAGAGGGTGGTCAGTCTAAGCGATGGAATGACAAGAAAAACACGAGGTTTAATCGTGTTTGGGAAATGAAGGGGTTTTCCTAACTCCAAGCTCGAGCTTCAGGCTCAGAAACAGGCCAGATGCAGACTGCAAAATTTACAGAGACTCTTTAAACGCGAGGAGTGCGTATGTGAACCGATTCAGAGAAATAAAAGTCTGCGTGTGTGAAGCTCCGCTGCCTCGTCTGACCATACAAGGCAGTAGTGCCGTTTCTGCTGCATCACAGAGTGAGTGTTAAGTTCACACACACACGCAAAGTGACAGAGGGAGAGAGGAAGAAGAGAAATTCAATCTGCTGCTGGAACACACACACAAACATGTCTCAAAGACTGCTGACAGGAGAGGCAGAGGGTTTGTGAATATACAGCCCCACAGAGCCCTTTGCTGAATAGTTGCTTCCAGCTTAGCAGCTCCCTCTCGCCCTCTGATATACAAACACAGCACACCGTGAGTCACTGAAGGGTATTTCCCAAACAAGGCCGAGAAAAGAGAAACTTTTTATCTCTCTTGAATAAGTGTGACTCTATGCAGAGGTACGCACTCTTGTTGTACTGTATCATTACTCACCGTGTGCTCTGTGGCCAGAAATAAAAAGATAGCAATGTAAGTAACGTAGTAGTTTCATGAAACTATGATAACCAAAACACTGTCACATATTAATAATGCAAGAGATGCAGCCTGGCCATCACATTCAGTGGGCATCTCTCCCAACGACAGGCCTACAGTCATTTTATTACATCGATTTAACTCTGCTCTCCTCTGCTGCAACACCAAACTTCAATTTATTATAATTATTCTTAATTATAAAATATAATTTATTACAACTAATAAATAAGTCTTTGTTCTTAAAAGCTCCCTATGAGTGTGAAATACCAGTACTCCCTACAGCAGCGTGGTCTGATCTTAAAATGAAGGTGACGGCTTGCACAAGGTTGAAAACAACCAATAAACATCAAGCCAATGAAGGATGATGCAGCTTGTCAGCTACCATCAGTGTCCGTGCAACACAGCCATTGGATTATTGACTTTTGGCACGGTGGCCTTCTGGCTGTGAGGAGCACAGATGAGTTCAAATGGAAATTCCTTGTATCTATGAAAATTCTCTGTCATCCAGGTCATAGGTTATCTAAAAGTACTGAGACAAAAGGCAAATGAGCCCGGCATTGGGTATGGAAGAGGTTCCATCCACGAGTTCATATCGGACTTCTTGTTTTGGGATTATAGATGAATACTGCCTCTGCTGTGAGGTGTGTGCACGCTTATCAGAGACGATCACAAAAAAAAAGTGTCAGCTTGGTCCAGCGTTAGTCCGCCTCACGTATGAGACACAGCCAAGGTGAGTAGACTGGAGGGGACAGTCTACATTACAGCACCCATCAGTTACTAGATGCATTCCTCAGCAAGCTGCCCAAGAGGCGAGCAAACACACACACACACACACACACACACACAGAAAAAAGAAAAAAACAGACCCATTCCTTGTGGGACACTGAGGAGGAGGAGGCAGTAAGGAGACACTTGAATTCTTTCTCACAGTCGCTCAACAATGTCTTATTAAAAACAGAACCACATGCTCTGTACACCCCATCTATCCAGTAAAGATCACACAACGTGTTCCTGGTGGGGGGACAATAAGAGCTACCACAAGCTCTGGCTCCTCTGAGCATCTTTGTCAGAGCAATGTGATATTCTTTAATAATTCCACAAAAGAAATAATAAAACCAAGAGCTTACTATACATTTTGCATCTACATTACAAGGGATCTAACATCAATCTTAAATCTTGCCATTCTGAATTTAGCGAATGTCACAGGTGTATCATCACAGATCCTGTCCAATTCAAAAAGGCACAAAATAATAATAATAAATGCCTTGTTAAGAATAACCACTGGCCAGAACATTAGATAGAATATAAAGATATGAACGAGAAAATCCATTGATGTGTGGTCTATTATTTGCCTTTGCTCTGGAGTAGGATGCATTACTCCAAAGAAAAGGAAGTACTCCGACATTAATTATCGGTTCCCGACTTCTGTTGTCAACATCCTGCATAGTGGATGATGCATTCGTGCAATCTAAGAACATCAAAACATCCCCCAAAGCCACAGCACTGCTTTATTTGACCTCCCCCTTCTAATGAACTCCCTCCTGAAGGGGAAGGGGCTATGGCTTGGTTTTTTTTTTTTTAATTCATACTGGGCTACTACTAAAACATTTGTCACATAATACTAATAAAGTGTAAACATGCAATATCAAAATTTTGTAGTTTACAATAAACCAATTTGAGCAGCTGCAGGTGGTGTAACCACAAATGAATGACACAAGGACAGAAAAGTGTAAAAGATACCAGACCTTAATAAAGATGCAGCAACCTAGATCTTCATAGAGTTGTAGGATTAATACAAGTTATATTAACCATGTTGAAGCTGTTCATTTAGCACCTGCCTATCTGTTTCCTGTGTATCAAAATTTTTATTTTTTATTTTTTTATACGTGTGTGGCAAGTCTTCCTACAGCAGCTCCTCACCTCTTGCACAAACCTATCAGGAAGATGAATGGCACTCCATGCACCTCGTTATCCGTAGACAAAGAAGTGCATTAACCCTCAATGATTTTCCCAGCTGACTGCGTTCTCATCATCTGTCCAAATAACAAGACTGTGTGCAAGTGCTGGCAAGACCTACAGTGCGCCCTCGTATTTCATCCCAAGACTGCACTCACGGTGACAAATGTTTGTCCTGAATAAACTGACTTGTCTACAAATAGCTTTTTTCAAAACACAACTTTGCCGTGCATTATTGAGCAGTAATTTATCAGCGCGGAATGTAGGACGGATACAGTCTGATCAAGCTACCAGCCCGACACCAGGAATAACCCCAGCTAAAGATGAAATGATACAGCTCTGTGCCCAGAAACCACTAGCTAAAATGCTACATTGTGGCCCTCTGTAGTTTGATAAACAATCCACAAAAAGTCCATGTCTGCAAGATTTCTTTGACGTTACGGCATCTTCTCGAAACAATTCATATTTACAACATTTTATATGCAGCTTTTGTTGCTGAGTAATCAAATGAATTTAATTCCTAACAAGACAAGGCACTGCACGTTAAAGACAAATCTTTTATACTTGTGCTGAAGGGAAAGATAAGAGAAATAAAGCTGCAATGATTTGCCCAGAATGTCCCATGTGTATCTCAACAATGTGTAACACCCCTCCTCCAATATGATATACAGTAGACAAAGGCAGGGGATGTGATGTATACCTATATCTCCATTAGACAGCAAGTATAGGACATTCTGTTCACTCTGCTTGTACAGATAAAAACTATAAAAACTAGCGGGTTAGGATGCTCCATGGGACAGAACAATCAATTCTCTTAGCAGGGGGGGGGACACACTTTCATCAAAGAGAGAGGTGGGGGTCGGGTTGGACTTGACGTTAAGCATGCGGCTTATTCTAATCAATTCCATATGGGACACTAACATGTGCTAAGTGACTGTAAGCTACTCGATAATGCCATTAGGAGCAGGTGGTTAAATGTGACTACAAGTTAAGTGGACTGAGCCCAGTTAGCCTTTAAGGGAGTGGCAGTCATAATGGGAAGGACTCGCGGCTACTGGCGGCGGAGTGATCTAAAAAGGCTGGAGGGAAAACGGGTTACAATCTGTTCCAACGCTGGCAGGAAAAAAAAAAAAAAGAGAGAGACACCAACCAGGTCCTTCTGCCACCGTCGACAGGCTGACAACAGAGCAAGCAGTGAGCAGAGAGGTACCATCGAGCAGGGAGGGGAGCAGTGAGTGTATGTAATCAGATCTACCCTGATCATCGTAAGTGTTTGCTTGCACAACTGGGTGTAACGTTAGGGTACTGCAAGGGGGAGGGTGGGTAGACAAACAAAACAGATCACACCGTTTGACCCCCCCCCCCCCACAAGCATGATGCCAAGGCGAGTGGGGGTGGGTTTTTGTGGACGGAGGAGCAGCTGACATGGGTAACTTCACCCAAAAGTATCAAGGGATATCCAATAGGCTGCAGGGTGAAAGAGAGAATGGATGACGTCTCCATCACACGGGACGTACTGAACGAACCTTCATCCTGTTTTATTAAGGACTGCTAGTTTGTTTACTTAGTACTCACGTCTGCAGCTACGGTCCACTGCTAAATCATGGCGTCAGAACATCCCAGATTAAACTGTAAATGCCAAAAAATAATGCACCAGGCCAGGCTCACTTTTGTTCTCACTATTGGGTCAGTGAAGGGAGCGGAATTTTATTTAATTATCAGCAACAATTAAGTATGCCTAAAGGTTCTGTGGACATTGTGTTTGACCTCAGTATTTATTTTTAGAGGTGACATAAATGAGTAGAAAGGCTGCCATAGGATTGCTGGACATGGATGGAAAAATAAAAGCGAGGTAGGAGTAGAACAATAAAGCCGTGGCTATAAAATAGATTTAGCCCAGGCATGCTGCTGCATTAAAAACTCATACCAGTTTCCTGCCAAGGACCTTTGTCCCGTGCTATCTCTCTCTCTTATTCCACATTTCCTGTTGCTTTTCACTGTCAACCAACTAAAACGTCGCGTGTGTGTTAAAAGCGTTTGACATTTTCAGTAACTTGAATTCAACATGAAAACAAAAGTAAGTAATTTAATCGAATGGTTGGCCGCGGAGAAGCCAGTGTTGACAGTTTTGCCTTATTAAAGCCAGCCAGCGGCTACTCTCCTGCCGTACCAGCCAACTGGCTAAACACAGGCAGATAGTCAATACAATGCTGGAGAGCCCGAGGGCCAGATCAGTTACCATGCCTCTGACTGGGCAGGGTGAGCTGAGGCCAGATGGACAGTGATCCCACGCCCTCCCATGCCTGCCAGCCACACAAATCCACACCCCTGGACACACTCACGAATTACTGAGCATACACGGCTGACTTTCTCATGCATATAAAGATGAGGCGCGAAGGATGATAACATGCTCAGCCTGCTCAGTAACAACAAAGACACGCCCTTGTAGGTGCTGTGCACTTTGATTCACCTCACACAGCCTTATATCAATGACTTAAGAGATGAAATGCTTCAGCAGAAACAGCAGCCATGCATGGAAAACCGAGCCAAGTTAAGCCATCATCGCCATCCAATATCAAATCTAATTTAGTTAAAATGTTCTAGCCTTTAGCCAAACACACACACAGGTTTTCCTGTGCTACAGAACGGTTCAACTTAAACTCAAGTTTTCAAAAACACGACAGAATGCAGAAAATAATGGCGCAATGCTGCAGTTTGTAGACCCATCACTGTGAACACAGCACGGCAGGGCAAAATATGTCTTTGAGATGGCATTCGAGGCTCCCGAAGTGAACCTATCAAAACAGACTATGAAAGTGCTGAATTACTCTTTCAATAATTACAGTGCGCCGAGGCCAGCTTCACACCCCCAGACAGACTGAGTGCCTAAAAATGCAGCGCCAGCGTCCACCGCTTGATCCTAATGGGGAGGAGAGTGCCAGCCTCCAAACCACAGGGACGAGCGTTACAGCAGCACGCAGTCTCACCACCCCACAGAGGAAAAGCCGAAAGAGCGGACGCGGGAGATGCACAGCGAACCTGGAGGATGAGCGATGGCTTTAACCCTGAATGTCATCCCAGACAGATGCAGTTCAGCGGGCCCGGGATAGAATTTCAATGGGTGTGGGGCTGAGACAGACACGGGTTGCAGGCTGTAGAGAAGCAGCTGACTTCCAAGCAGATGCAAATGCTCGGCCGTATGCAGGGGTTGAGCTTTCCATTCAGCCTGGCCTGATTTTTGAGCTCTCAGACAAGGGGCAGGCTGAAAAGTGCCAACGTCCCTGTGGTACAAACGATAGCCTTTACAGATCAATTAAGTTCTGTTAAACAGTCAAAAAAAAAAAACACTGATTGGTTCCAGATTCTCAAATGTAAATATTTCCAGGACAGTTAACGCTGTAGCTTTAGGATGTGGGTGGTCGCCTGAGGGGCATTTTCAGTTTTCTGACATTCACAAATAACAGTGTTGCAGCAATCCGTCAACTGACACAAAACTAATCCACAACTATACAGATGATCATTTAGTTTCATTTCCAGGAGAAGCGCCAAACATTTGATGGTTCCAGGTTCTCAAATGTGAAGATTTGCTGCTTTTTCTTGGCTCCCATTAGAGGAAATTGCATCTCTGTTGGTTTTGGTCACCCCCACCGCTTGTATTTCAAAAAAATATTCTCTTTATGGCCTCTCAGATGTGAATGATTTTAGCTTTAAAGTCTACTCCATAACGACTATAAAAAAATACCAAAAGACTGATGCTTGTTGAAAGAAAAAGTAATTGGTGTGTACATTCTGTTCTCACATAGTGGGATCACGGTGGAGAATAAATCTGAACCCTTGACTCGCCCCCCCAGCCGACATCCACAACCATCGTAACTACTCACAGCTGTTGCACATGAACCCGCACTAAGCTGAATAAACAATACAAAGATGCATTAATCAACAATATAGCAAACAACTTAACAGAGTGAATCTGGCCGTAGAGAACTAGTTTTCGTTCGCAGGCTTGTCATCTTAGATAAAAGCAGCGTTTTGGGAATGTTACTGAAATTTGACAACCTTTAAAAAAAACAACCTCTGAGTAAATGAGCAGAAAGTATTCGGGGTATTTCACTCAGTCAGTCACAGAGCAGCAGGCTTGATTTGTTTCCCAGTGTGTGGCATCCATTTTAAACAGTCACACTGCCACAAATGTTGCAATGTCAACCACCTGCATTTCTCCCAGACCACATGGCTGAAATACATTTCACCCCGTTAGGCGCCTGCCTGAGTCGTAAAAGTAGGCAGTACATACCGAGGCTGAAAGAGAGATACACATGAAATAAAAAAAGGCAAATGTGATTTAGCAAATCAGAAACATAAGTAATAGATAATTTATGTTTCTGTACGACTAGGCAGACACCCTGTTCGAAGGTGCCGGGATATGACAACTTTCTTTGGATGGTGCTTTCATTTTCTCTTCTCAAATCACTTAAAACAATCCCTTGAGGCCTCTCAAGGTTACAGGACGCATTCAATTGAAATAACTATTCTGAGCTCTTCTGTTTTGCTATAGCCTCCAGGAAGAGGAAAGGGAAGCAGAAGTGTGGACAGTGGAAGTGACTGTACAATATAAAAACACAGGCTGTGCCCCGATTCAGAGGCTAGCTCTGGCAAAAGGTCTTTTACAGAACCTGACGACCAGGCAAAACTTGTTCTCTCTTACAAACTAAGATAAAAAAAATGATTAGAAAAGACTAAAAAGATCATACTTAGCGTCATTTTATCACCATGACACTCAAATATCTTATGAGAGTTGGTTATAAACATGATTTTGAACTGACATGCGTATGCCTCAAAACAACAGATAATCATGTGCTCTGCATCTGTGATTGATAGTGACAGTACTTCTTACTCAGCACTGTCTCTCCCAAATCTCATAAGCTGTCTAACAGGAAGTTAGACCTCACCGGGGTCCAATTTACATAAGTAGTGTCATTATGTAGAGTAAGATAGTGAATTTTGGCATAGTGAGCGCTACAAATACACCAGCTGAGTCCTTCAAATTCAGGCCGAAGAAGGCTGCATCCCAGTGCCTTTGAAATGGGACACACCGGCGACCCTGCAATGAGTCCCTGGAGCGTAGCCAGAAAGTCAGGAGAGGCGTGAAGGGGAAAAGGAGAGAATGATCACGCACACTTGGTTTCACACCCAGGTGACGATAAACTCCTCAGCAACAACGCGCACACACACACACACACACCCTGACACCAGTAGCACGAGGGGTTTCAGGAGACGACACACACTCCCCGGCTGAGTGTCTGCATGTCAAATACCATTTTGAAGCCAAGCATAGTGTCACTGCAACCCACACCCAACCCTGCCCACCACACCCACAGAGCCCCAAAACACACCGATTATGTAATGAGTACTCTGAGCCAGAGCAGCATCCACAGCTCTTTCTCTGAGACCTGCAGACGATGCCGCCTGATAGTCTGCCTGGGCTCTCTGTACTCCTCTCTCCTTTCCCACGCCGCTCTGCCAAATCAAGAATGGCATCACTCCGTGTGCATGGATGCAAATATGAAAACAGATGATTTTTATCTTGGCACACAAGAGGACGAGCGGTCCTGAAGGTGCAAGCCACTTCATATCCGTGGGTGAAGTTTAAGCAAAGTAATTTCACGTGGAGACCTGCCACACATCCACAGCACCCCCAAATAAACTGAAAAATCTCGAAGCAAGATCTGGTCTCTTTTAGTCAGTGCATGGGCATGAGTTGCTGCACATTTTATTCACCCAGTGATTTCCAACGTTATTAGTCTGTCTGTCTTGTGTTGTCTGCTCGGCCCCCCTGCCAAGGACCCATGGGGAGGGCTCAGGGAGCTCACGTTTGGAGCCATTGTTTTGAGAGTTTCTGTGTGTTTTTCAAGCGTCAAGTGAAGCTTCAATAATGCCACTTGTCTCCTGGGAACAAACACGCTGAATACTCCAAGATTTAGCAAAAGGCCCGGTTTAGCCTCACAGAACAATAGCGGTGTACGCCGTGGGTGCAGCTTGCCGAGAGAAACGCATGAAGCCAGTCAATTCATTGAACGTGACATACAAACTAAGAGCATGCCATTTGAGTCGTGTACAGACGTGCTACAAAAATAAAATGTCTTACTCGGAGTGAAACACGCGTTCAAAGAAAAAACACCGCCCAACCGTTTAGTGCCATGCTAACGTTACACATCCATCATCACATCCAAGCCTCCACACTCCACATTACAAAGAGGGCGTCGGGCTTCAAAACAAACCAGGGTCTGGTTAATTTTAAAAGACAGAGCAAAAAGAGGGAGAGTTTCCCTCAGCACTGCGCTCATTTTCACCTCGTTTGTGCTTAAAGTGGCACAAAGAAACGAGAAGGAGATGCGCCGTAACTTAAGTCGTTTCGCTCGCGCTAGAAACGTTACAACGTAGTAAATTCTACGTACCTTCCAACCGCCGACTCCTGGAGGAGCAAACAGTCCGTCCCTCTCGGTCCAGCGCCGAGGTACCAAAAAAAATGCACTCAATATGTCGACAGAGCCGTAAATTTCACCCGGACCAACAATGGATCCGCGCAGTCAACCGCGAGCGTCCCTCTCCAGCGTCCTTCCCTCCACGTTTGAGCAGCGGCTGGCGGCGGCAGGATACTTCCCTTCATGAAAGATGGACCCGGGCGGGGAAGTGGAGGGGTGGAGGGGTGGTGCTGTTGGTGGTGGTGCTGTTGGGGGTGGTGGTGGTGAGGCGGGGGGGAGTGACAGAGGAGTCCGGCAGCAGATTGAAGACGAAGCGTGGTGGTCATAAAACAAAATGCAGATTAAATCCCGCGAGCGGTCCAATCAGAAGCGCGAGACTGGTGGTTATGCAAAGCAGGAGTGACGTCACTTTCAAACCGAGCTCGAGCTCTGTCTATGGGGCAGTGAAGGGGGTGAGGGGGGGTCTCAAACCCGGGTCAGCATGGGTACTAGTACCCTGAGCAACGAGGAGCATCATTTATATTATATTATATTATATTATATTATATTATATTATATTATATTATATTATATTATATTATATTATATTGTATTCTATTGTATTCTATTGTATTATTATATTAATGTTAATATTTATTTTATCTAAGCATGATGTATCACTTGTTTATAGACTTTGTTATGTTTGTAGTGTCTTGAAAGTCCATGGTGCATGGCACTTGAAAAAATACTTTACATATTATAGTAGGTACAGGAGGCCAGTTGAAAGTGGTTGAAGGGATATTTCAGCTATTTAATATTCCATAAAGTTGGGAGAATCACAAGAGATACGTTCAGGCGAGATGTCCTGATTTTTCTTCTCGCTATGGGCCAAACTACGAAACACAGGATCCTACATTTCTCATTATACATTTAACTCCTGCCCTCAGTTTGTCACACACATTTTCAGCCGTAAACCATCTCAAATGGGGCATCACCTTTACATTATGTAAAATATGCTTTTGCTATTTTATATTTTCACCTACATCTACTTCATTTCCTCATGTTTTATCATTTAATTCCTTCTTTTGCTTGCATTTGCTTTTATCCTTTCTTCTTCATTATTTTCTTAGTTTAGTTTTATATTACTCAGATAGTAGTATTATGGAACACCATGTCAAACAACTCAGTGGCTAATTCACATTCAGAAGTATTTTAATATGTGGTAGTAGTTGCAGTGAGGTTTGATTGTTTCCTCTGTTGCCACCTGCTGAATAGAGCAAGTGTGTGATTCTGTCTCATTTGGTAATGTAATCTCATCACACAGGGGTCCCCAAGAATGAAGCATGAAAGCATGAAAAGTTCAGGAGCTTTAACTCCAATAAAGTGCTGACACTTCACATACACTCCTTGCGCTCTCCTTCCACCCACATGTTTATTCTCTGTGATTAAAATGAAATTTGAGACACCAAGTAGCATGGGTAATATCCTTCCGTCTTCACACACAAAGGGTTTTCTGTTTTCTAAGATCTCGATAGTTGGAAGTATGCCTGAATAAAACAGATTCTTTGAGAATGTAGAAAGTTTCTCACATAGCACCAAGTTTATTTTCTGTACTTAAGCACTTATTTCAGCACAGGGAGTCCACATCCCTATGGTACAAGCCCACAATAGCTGTGAGTTGAATGCTTTTTTTTTCATGTTGGGCTGCAGCTGCGGGCTCCACAATAGAAATCAATGAAAAGGGAGAAGACATACAAAGGCCATTGCAACTTACAGAGAGAGAAAGAGTGAATGGGTCAAGACATCTGACATTAACTGTTGTTTTCTCTAATAAAACTCAAAGGCGAGAAGACTGAATGGAGACATTTAAAAGAAAAAGCCTTGGGCAAAGAGAAGTCCAAGAGTGAGTGAGTGAAGGGTAGGAATGAAGGCTCACCAGAAATCATCAACCACAGACTCGTCAGTGCACACATTCTCGGTGAAGAGTGAGAGTTTGTGCGCGTGTGAGTCATGTCACAGCTCTGCCTCTCCATCCCCGGTCTTTACAGGACTCTGGCAGCTGTTTCATCAGCAGTCTGTCAGCCTTTCCAGTCGGCAAGAGGCCCTGTGTCAGTACGAGGGGGAAAACTCGAAACTTACACTAATCCTGCAACTTAAACTCATTTTGGTATGCAGTTTGAATTTGCAGCTGCATCATTTAAAAAAAACAGTTTGAAATGTTATATGAGCAAAAAACAAAAACCTGACTTATATCCTTCATTATACCATAGAGCTGAAAATGCTACTAAATCCCCTCACATCCTGCCCATCCATTTCAGACAGCTTTATAATGTTGTTACACAAGGGTGTGGCTCGGCACTGAGCTCCAGCAGAAATACTTAACAGAATTAGGATGGACTGATAATCTGCAAGGCTTTTACACACACGTAGTTCTTTTAAATCTGTTTCTTTGGTGTGGTCTGGTCATCCATCTGCCCAAACACCTCGTCGCTAAGATAGCTGCACACAAAACACACTCTGCAAGCCCACACACAGACAAGAGTGACACACCAAAAACAAACTCAGTCGGCTGCAGATTCAGTGATTCATTATAAAAGATGTAAGGCGGGAAAAGGAAACCGCCATTGCTGCAGGCCTGCATTTTTTTTTTTAAAATCTGAGGCGCTTTGTTAATATAAAAGGCCCTGAACTTTAAACAGCCAGAATGTCACAAGTGAATGACTGAAGCACATTTCAATTCAAGCCGAGAGCAAGCTGGCATCAACAAAGGACCACGCCCGAGATCAACACACTGAAACTACAGCTGATAGACTATAAGCTGCTCCTGGCACAAGACATTACCTCTGGACTGAGTGAAAGTAGTCCTATATGTACACACACATCATGTGCAAAACCCAGTCTACCTTTCCTTCTCACACAGTCTGACATGAACCATAAAGGCACAGTCAGAGCAGTACATAATGTATGATGATATTAGGTTAAGTGGGTGGAAGGCGAGGATGTGCTACATCAGCTGCCAAAGCTTGCTTGCTTGCAAAGCTCAATAACCAGGAAATGAGCTCATCATATCGGACTGTTCTGAAAAAGCGAGTCCAGAATTGTAATTTCCCCTCTGTGCTTCACCACGCAGGGTGTTCACGACAGCTGTGTTTGACTATGCGTTAGATAGATATTTTCAAAAAGCAGGAATCATAGATTAATTTAAATCCTCCACGTGCTCGTTCTATCTGCCAAACTTTGTATCTGCCAAGTTGAAAAATAAACTTTTGGTACTGTGTTACATGATTCCAAACACATGAACAACTTTCTCCCCCTTCTGACAATCCAGAGGAACTGCATCCAAAGATCAAATGACACACACACACATGAAATAAAACATGTTTTAATATCAAAGAGGATCTGGAAAACATTAATCAGCAGACTGGAAATATATGACACCGAGTAGATGACTTCAGTTGACTTATGTCTCTAATGCATTTTTTTTAGTACGGTTCAAGTGCAGATCATTTGTATAAAACATGATGCTATCAAGATGTAGGAAAGTTACATCTAGGCAATACTGGACAATATATAGATGCATATTATATAATTTAAAATCCATTGATAAATTTGGCACATGTTTTCCATCTAGATCCAAAGTACATCAGCTTATTTAGTTTAAATCTGACACCTTTGGCTATTTAGACTGAGTACAAGATGACTGGAAAAATACTGTCATCGCATTAACCTGTTACTACTTGGACCAGAGATCATCTCTCCTTCAAGAAAGAAACTTCTTTACGAAAAACATCTTCTGATGTTAAGACTGAGACTCCTTCAGCTATTGTGCGTTTGAGGCAGTACAAAGAACATAAACATTCAAGATCCGTCCACAGGGCTACAGTTTTTGACATCATTATGAAGACAACAGACAGACGAAAGAGCACGATGATTCAGTGTGACATGACAACATTACAGAGCTACAAATAGGTTTGTGTGTATTCTTGTTATCGACCCTAAACCCTGCTTCACTGTAAGGCATTTCAAGTCATTATTTTCTTACGGGACAGTTCGTAGGCTGCCATCAGTGTTGTATAGAGATAAAGAAAGAGGCCAACAGCTTTTAAACAATGGATGAACTCTGGTGAACTCTCTTTGTAGCTTAACATACCTGGCATTAAAGAAACATGCATATGTGTTTTAAGACGCACTTCAGCAACCAAGAGTAGCAACAAAAACAAAATATAGTGTCAACATTTGAAGGCAACGTGATGCTTGTGCAGTAGTACAGTACTGCAGCCCAAGACACTGTTTGACACTTTATACTGGAGGTGCAGCTTGTGGAAGAGAAAACAAATCAATTTGTGGTCCTGTTTTTCGATACCTTTCTGGAATCTCCCTGATTGTCTAAAAAAAGACTATAACTTGGATTTCCCTCATTCTGTATGAATTTACATGTCCCATTGGGACCTCATATGATAGAGTTCAGAGTAGTTGCGGGTAAGAAAAATGACCGAGCTGTTGGATATGTTTTGTGAGATGTATAAATGCCTCAATATAAAAGCCCTGTCGGCAAGAGGTAAGCTACTTTGAAATACTATAAAAGGAAAAACACAAACATAAAAACAGTCAGCACCATGTGTGCACTCAGTCCTCATAATGGCACCTGTACCCACTTAGTATCTGCTCCTGGTTCAGCATTGTGCATCATTAAATACATAGGGAAAAAATACTGTTTTGTTTTAAAAGCCAACAAGGAACAGAGAAATGTCTGTGCATTAGTTCACCCTGATGGTCCAGTCGTGTATCAGTCCTCAGTTTCTTCTTCAAAAAAGTCAAGGACAGGAAAAATAAGAGGCCCAATAAGGAGACTATTGTTGCACGTTTTTTTTTATGTGCCTCTCCAGTGGATGGCAACGGCCCCCTTTATATGACTGCTGAGGTTTGACCCAGATAGAGTATGTTGATGCAGAGACGCTGGGCCTCAGGAGTGTTTCAAGCGCATCTCTGTGATCAGCAGGGGAGGAGAGCGAGGTCACCGAGGTCAACTTTAGTTCACTAGCAGGACATCCTCATATGTGGTCGTTCTGAAGGAAGAAGAAGAGAGATGGATTTTACATCATAATGATATCTTCTAATTTAGAGACACATAATGGTGATACATTGTGAAATATACTCAAAAAAAGTGTTAGGAATGGATTAATAATCACAAACATGTTTGATAAATACTTCAAAACACATAAGAACAACATACTCCTACACATAAACATACAACACCACACAACAAAAGTCTGTGCAGGTCTTTTGATCACATTAGGTCTTTTCCTTCCTTTCCTTTGCCGCTACCGTCCGTTATTAATTAACCCTGCTGACATGTCGATCAATCTTCAAATTGTTACCCCTCATTTTTCCTCTCTCTCTCTCTCCCCCATTCTCCTTACCTGTCACAGCAGCAGAAGAAGGAGCATGGTGAGGTCTCCAGACCCCTGAACTTCCCTGAGCTTGGTGCGTCTGTACACTCTGCTATGAAGGCGTGCAGGTCTGTGATGTGGATAGGTTCCTGGGTTTGGTGCTGTGAAAATCAAAAAGGACACATTATTGTTATTTTAAAAAAATATATATTTAGTCAGACAAACCGAAATGATTTAATTCCCTACCTTAATGGTCTCATAGGCTCCCGTGATGAGAGCGATGAACAGCGACAGAACCATGTAGATGAAGAGGGAGATGAAGCTGTAGAGGTAAACTTGGCTGAACAGCCACACCAGAGTGCTGCTCTCCTGCATCTCCGAGAACGTCACGAACATGTCGTCCCCGTTAATGAGGGAGAACAGGCACTCCGATACCATGGACAGAGAGCGGAACTGAGGAGAGAAAACGGCAATCAAACCTCTGCAAACAGCATTAAAAGGGGAGTGAACAGAAACTGTTAGACAGTAAGTAAAGCCTGAAGTGACAGTACACCGTGTTCCACAAGTACAGCAAGAGGCAAGTTTCTCAGCTGATTGTTTAAATGGAAGACGCCTGACTTCAGCAATTTGCACAAAATACACCAGCTCAGGATGTCTACTAGGGAAGGAGAGACTACAGTTCTGAGTGAGTCCAGTTTAAGTTCACTGAGTCATTTCCTGTAGTTAGAGAAGTGAGTAGAGAGGTGTCCACATATGGGAAACAGGCTCTATCTATGGCACCTCAGTTGCTCAGAAAGTGGACACGTTTGTCCAATGTTACTGTGACTCAAGCTGAAAGGACTTGTATGTGTTTTCATGTACACATAAGAACATAAGAACTGTAAAGAAACTATTAGAACCAAAGACAGAGTCAGAGACTCTACTTATCCAAAGTATCCAAATGTTGTTTATAACACAAATGTTAAATGGTCAAAAAAATTATGAAAAAAAAGAGAAATTATGTAGAAGTTGCTGTAGGGAACGTGTAGTGTTACGGTTATTTATTTAAAAAGTATAAAAATTAACACTGGCATGGAATTTGTGTGCGAGGAAGAGTAAAACCACAGCGAGGCCATATCTAGAGCCAGTGTGTGTGGAAGATGACCCTTCATATTATATTATATTGCCATGTTCTGTATATAGAACCCTTTAAATCTGATCAGTGAATGATCAAGTGCAAATGTTGCTGCCCCCAAGTGGCCAAAATAATAGGATACTGCAGCTTTAAGTTAAGTTTGGCTCACCTTGACGTGGTATGGTCCCAGGACGATCCAGCCACAGAAGCAGTAACCCAGATAGATGACGGCCACGCAGCAGCAGAACCGAATCACATTAGGGAACGCTGCTCGAAGTGTGACGATCAGGATCTGCGGCAGGTGGAGAGACATCAGAAAGATCAAATTACAACGTGACAGAGAGCAGAGACACTCGATTAACAGAGTTTATTGCGTTACATCAACCCATTAAGAGGAACCATTTCTCACTCTTTGACAAGTTATTAAATCAGCAGCAGCTTACAACTTAATCATCTTACCCACACTGGTCCATCTGTAACTTACATTGTACTTCTGGAAGAATGTGAGGTAGCGAATTACTCCAACCCACACCAAGAGTGTGGACGTTCCCAACAGGATGCCACACAAGTCATACGAGGACATAGTCTGTCAGAGGAGAACAAGAGATACTTAATGGACTGGATATTTCAAGTTTCACAATGAACACACGGCATAAGAATCTCTATGCTGATAAATAATTCATTGATGGCTTAAAATAGTGCATGCTGACATCAACTAGAGGTTTGTTGAATTATAACCACAGTATAATTCACACAGTATAGTAGATATTCTCACTTAAGGCTAACACAGAACACACCTTTGACTCGATGCCGATTTTGATGATACTGCCAGTGATGGTGAGGATGTCGCTGATGATGAGGAGGATGTACCAGCCGTTAATGAACTCCAGCCGGTCTGCCCAGCATACTTTACGATCCAGAGTCTCTTTAAAGAACTGCACAAACTCCTGGATAAACACAAAGAGACAAGAAGAAGAGAGGCATCAGCAAAACTGGCTTTACATTCATGTACTGTACATACTGTAACACACTGCTCACTATTATTGTGAAACAAGTTACTCCATTATTTGGAGACTGAACTTGCGAAAATCTGTCGTATGTCTTCCTTTGACTGGAACGGACTCTTCATACCTGTTGTAGCACGATGCCGCGCAGTATGGAGCGTCCACACAGCGCAAGAGACAGCGTGCACAACAAAGCCACAGCCACATCGAATGCTACGCGCGTGTAGTTCTCAGCTGGAGGGAAAAAGCAGAGCAGTTAGCCGTGTTTCAGTTAGATGTAGTAGTAATATTACTACTGCCATGTTCTTTGCTACTAGTTTAGTGTCGTCTTTCCCTTGCATACCACTGCTGCAGTATTTCTATGATTACGCTCTTGCTCCTGTCTCGCAGTCTTATCAAGAGTCCACCCATCCACTCATCTAGTGTCTCACCTTGTCCAGAGACGCTCGGGTCCTTACACTCCTTTATGGTTGCCCGGTTTTCTAACCGGATCTTCACCCTGCCGCTGTGAGCCTTGTTATCCAGCACAATCTGGAGGAGAGAGTGAGTCCACCAGCAGACAATTAATATATATTAAAACTGTATTAATTTTAGAACATAAAGTTTTTCTAATGAAATATTGATTGGTTGTTTTCATGATTTCATTTAAAAAGAGTTGCACGGTGCAACACTGAAAACACAGAGGTCATGTCCTCTGTAAATATTTCTAAACATCTGACATGAAGAGGAACCGACATTATGCAATAACAAAATTTAAATTAAAACCATTTCATAGGAAGACAGTTGTACAATTGTACAGTTAAATTACTAAATAAAATGTTAAACTGGCATGTTGCATAATGAGAGCCACATTTAGTGAATGTCCTTCAAGGACACAAGGGTATATTGCATCAGTGTAAGTTGATGCCTTACCATCTGGAATTTATGATAATTTAGCCAAACATTTGGACTGGAGGTGAAAAAGAAACTAAAATAAACAAGGCGTATCATTTTAGTCGCTAATTTTTATCGTTAATTACGATTATAACTAATCAGTTCCTAGTAACTTTTCCAATCAGCCCCTGACAGGTGAGGTCATTTCTACCAAATATTTGCAGATACAAATAACCATCTGAACATCTGCAGCAAGCTGTTATTCCATCCCATTACGTTGAAACTGAACAAAAAATTGTGCAAAATGACAGGAGCCTCAAACAGGATTTGTGTTCTTCTAATTTCCACAAAATAACAAACAAACAAACAAAGCAGCCTGTCTAATAAACCTGCCATCGATTACCTTTGGATCATGCATGCACGGTGTCTTCATTACTTACCGTTATATAAAAAGTGTAACAGTCCGGGATCTCATTGTTGATGATGGTCTGTATATTGATCGCCTTCAGCTGGAACTCTATAGTGACGTTAATGAACCTTGGAAAAAGAAATGGGTGTTAATTAGGAGAGGAAACAGTTGTTTCATGTTGACAGAATGACTGACTTGCATACCTCTGTGTGTGTGTGTGTGTGTTTATGCTGTCTGTGTCCTTGTATACATGCTTCAGTGTGTTATGGAACAAAGATAAGTGACTTGTCATCATCAGATACAACAGAGACAGATCTCCCCATTAGACGCCATACAAGGTGAAGCTGAAGCCATGTGAAAAATGAAGCCTTACTTGTGGAACTTGAGTGTAAAGTTTTTATAGCTGCTGCCAAGCGGAGCTGGAGGGACTGACAGCGGGTTCACACCTATACAGTCTGAAAATAGAAGACAGCAGACAGAGAAGTCAGAGTTATGTTGAGCAAATACTGAGGTATACTGAAGTTACCAAGCTCAATTCGCAATTTCTGGCATTTTGCCGTGTCTCTCTCTATACAAGTATGAGTAATCCGAATTCTTACAAGTAGCAGCATTTGACATGCTTGTGATAGGAGATGAAGAAAGACCAACGTTAAGTGTTTTCCGCTATTTCCTACTTCCTCTTAATTTGGTCAAATTTGACACAGCGATATGAGGAAGTAGGAAACTCTGAGGGTACGCAATACCCTCTCACTGAAAGTGGCATATAAATAATGTGATGCACAAAAATGCTGGTGGCATTTAATAATAATAACTATAATGTAGCTGCTGAGCCGATATGAGGACATTTAAAGTGTTTATAATGAAATCAAATATACAGTATTTATCAACAATTACAACTTCTCTCACGATGACACATGTTATGTTATTACGACAGAAGTTGTCGTTTCAAGCACCGGGGATGTTTAAAATAACAATACAGAACATCACTGCACTCACCAATGAAAAAAAAAAAACTGGTGACCTGATTACATGACTTTGACGTCTGCATTTCATGATCAGTTTGTAGATTACATGACTCATCAGATTCTGTGATAACTTGGTTAAGTTCAGCGGCAAACTGCGGTAAGTAAATAAACAGAAACACTTCACACCGTATTGGATACATTATCATAATTTATACATTTCTGATGCGTGACTTTGTGTCCATGAAGCATCCCATGTTGTTCTTTGCTGCGCCTGATGGGACACAGAAACACTTTAAGCAGCTTCATGCGTGCTTTCTGCCTGAGCAACCCCAAAGGGTGCATGCACAGTGCTGACATACTAATAATAATACAATCTGTATTATAGTGACATTATCACCTCCCTGAATAATTCAGGTGACCCCATCATCATCTTCTAAAATAACATTTATAAAATAGAGAGAAAACAATCTCCTAACTACAAGATAAATTCCTTATAGATATGGGATCCTGATCTCATAACTTTGAGATAATTTTGACTTAAAAAAAAAAAATTCACGTAATGATTTCACAGTTACAATGTAATATGAACACCAACACTACGACTATGGGGTCGTAATTATTTATTTTCAGGAGTTAGTGTGATCTTTTCTTTATTTTTTAAAAAGCCTTTGTTGCACCTTGTTAGAGAATGCACACCAGCTGTGCTAAGTACTTTTGTATGTACTGGAGCAGCAGTGCATCCTCAAACATTCCTCCGAAGCAGATGTTTCCTTTTGAAGTGCTAAAAGAGGTTGCTTGTGTTGGTCCCTCAGGCAGACAACTGTCACCATGGATAGTCATAATAATAATTGTACTTACTTGATCTCTGACTATTTAATACTGAATTATATGGAAATTATGCACGAGTTATTCCTCGTGTGGTCTGATTCTAACAGATTTCCACTTTTTCATGTGTTTGGTTTAGTGTAAAAGGGAAGCGTGCACTTTTGTTTTTCAGTGACTGTGACTGAGTCATCAGCTGCACTTGTGACATGCAGCAGCTTCTTGCGATGTGACAATTACATTCTTGCAAAAATGGTAGAATTAAACTCACATCATGGTACATATGTCCTTTGATGTACTGTTTACACCAATTATATGCCCACCATTAAATGTGTTGTTTCACAGAACAACAGCTTGTCACAGAGAATTTTTTTTGTGGACATTTTAGCACAGAGCAGGCCAGCAATACCTCCTCCACATTTTACATGTACCTGTGCTGATATGTGGGTCTATACTGAAGGTGTCATTCGCTGGGTCGATGCGTCCCTTCTTGAAGTACTGCTGGCAGAGGGAGAGTGCGCTGCCGTTCACACCAACGCCGTAGACATATGCATAGCGTCCCACTGTGGTGTCTGGTAAAGCCAGATACTGGGTGAGAAGGTGAAAGGAGAGAAGGGATGTTGATAAGATTTCAACTTGATCCAAAAAAATTGCACGCATCTTTATGATTCTGCTTCCTAAATGTAAATAGATGTGAGGGACACTACCGGAGGGAAAAGGACCAGAGTCTTTCAGACAGAGGCTGCGCTGAACACAAACAAGCACTGTCAGTAGCTAGCATACAGCTAGCCTCTGTACAGATGGTACAGTGATCAAATTCCTGGGAATGAAGCGAGGGTTCTGTCTTCCTGTCAGCTTTGTACACTACAGTATCACTACTAGTTTCATGATGGGACATCTTGCCATCTCTGATTATTTATTGCAAACAACTTGGCTGTCGCAGTGAAGGCATAAACAAGTAGTGGCACATACTTAGATACTCTGCAATACTTTCAACGGTCCTGATGAAAATTGATAAGTAGCTAGAAATGTCCTTGTTGTACCTGTCTGCAATGTACTGTTTTTAGCTTACTGTCCAACTAATCTAACAACACTAGAAAAATAATACGATTTCAAAAGTGAAGCACTATTATAAGTGGTTTCATATATTACAGCAGCCTTTCCATTTTCCTCAGGGGTTACCTGCTCCACAGCGTAGAAAATGTGGTCATAGACGTCACTCTGTGTGTAAACAGCAAAGGAGTCATCCGCAGACTCATCATAGTCTTTCAGGAAAAGGTGCTTGAAGGTCATAGTGTTCTCCTCTTTGAAGGTCACCACCACCTGGTTACTGAGGCCAAACAGCACTAACTGCCGCAAAGAGGGGAAGGAGGGTGTTAAAACATTGTCAGGTCAAGTAAAAGGAGAGAAGGGAGAGTGAACATGTCAGCAGGAGTGGGGAAACCATAAATCTTGCCAAACATTTTCTCTAAAACTGTAAATTATTAATATTATTCGTATGTTCTAAAATACTACAGTTTTGGATTCAATGGAATAAATAAACGGATGAAAAAGTACATACAAGAAGAAACAAGAAAACAACACAAGAAAATAGTTTAAATCTCTCACTTCACACTAACTGAACTTAAAACAGGATATTTCTGGGTTTTGCAGTGAGGTTATATGAGTTTGGAGAAGCAGACAGAAGTCCCGTGCAAGTAGAGCAAAGCACTGCTGTGGACACACAGAGGGAAAGTCTGATAACATGTTAAAGCAGTACAAATATACTTAAGCACTTACATGAATATTGATTTTTCTTCATGTGGGCCTTTACTAAAAACAAGTTTTTCTCCTTACACTGTACATGCCAGTGCTTTGCTTTAGCTCTGTGTTGGAACTCCTGTCTGCTTCTTCAAACTGTCTAAGTAAAACAATCCTACTATGCCAAAGTATGCCTTTAAACCACATAAACTTCAGCAGAAACATACAACAAACAAGCCATAAATAATTTAGGCATAGCATTTGACCTACCTGAGCTGTGACAACAAAGATCTTGAGCAGTTGCAGGATGAGCTTATAAGGCTTGCGGCCCTTGGCGTGATACTTATCACAGGGGCTCATGAAGAAATATTTCAACTTCCTGCGAATGGCCTCCTCTTGCTGATCAGTCCCGACCCAATGACCTGCCGTCGCTGTGGGGAACTGATGGTTGCTGTGGTTGTTTCCATGATTGTTATTGTGGTGGTCATGCTCCCCACTGCTGTCTGTGGAGCCGTAGCGAGTCACTGAGCAGGACAGGCTTTCTCGTTCTGGAAGAAAAACGTAGATTTTTTCCAGTGATGCTCGTGCAGATTTTTAACTTTCATGACATTTTAATCTCAGCCAAGAGGCATAAAAAAAGGAGTAAAATATAAAATAATCAATAAACAAGCATGAAATTACAGAAGTTCCACTGATGTGTCAGATCTTAGAAATAATAATTCATTCAAAATGTCTGCTTACGTTGTGTATCTATGTAAGAAATTGTTGACTTGTGACTCAAAGTTGGAATTTATTTCTGGACATATACATGAACAAATGGAGCTCGGTCACAAAGCTGTTACACTAAAAGAACATCAAGGCTGTGGTGAATCAAACATCCATTGCAATTAAGCGGGTGACGAGCACCAGGACAAGAGCCTCTATTGTGCAGTTCAACAACTTGCTGAGGGGCAAAGCACCAATCACATGAACTGAGCTGGTATTCCAAAGTGCTGACCCCCAAGTCTAGTCATTTCTTGCCAAACCTGACTCCACCTTCAATGACACAGACTTCCAGTGACAGCATCCTGTCATCACCTCACCTCAGTCTGACACCTTCTCTTTGTCCTTCAGTGTGTACGGCTTTACTCTTCTCTGTCCCCTCTGGCACTTTGAACATGTGCCCAACACGCCTGTGCATGTGATTTAACCCTTTCAACTACAAAACTAGCACGACTAATACAAATAAATGTTGCGATGGTTGTCCTCAAGTACACAGGGCACAAAAAGAGATTCAGTGTTATTTAAAAAGGACCTCTTTTGCATGCTTGTTACTGCTGACATCAGTGTAGTAGACGACTAGCAGCAGGAAGTGAGGCAGATTCCTGGGATGGTTCAGGAACAGCTGACAAAGTTTAGATGTCTGGCCTGACTGGGTTTGACGAGTGTAGCAACGGAAATTTAGGATACTAGGTGTGAGGTTAAATGGAATAAAGCAACGACAGAATAATCATCAATTGAATAGTGTCTGTCTTTCCCACTCTGCGTCCTCTGCATTAAGTTACCTTGCACTCCCAGGTACATACACACAAAGTCACACACCACCAACTATTTCACCTATTCTGGTGAGACTAGATCACATTTTATGGAGAAAACGGGTAGTCAGTAAACTGTTGGCAACTGTAGCTGCTGTTAGCTAATGCTAGCTTTCCCGTGATGGCTTTAAAGCTTCATCATCTGATGCATCTGGGCTCAGCTGTGTTGTTTTTGTATGAAAGATGAATGAATTCATCAACAAAACTACCCTATTCAATAAAGTTGAATAAGTTTAATAAGTAAATCAGTAAACATCTGACATTTAGGGCTGCAGCTATAAATACAAATATTTCAGCAATTAATCGAGTAATTGGATTTTTTATTTTATTTTATTTTATTTGCATTTTTAAACAACAATACTATTGCATAATGTGTGACAGAAACAATAGGCCTGTTAAAACCGAACAATTGATCCCAAACTTTGGACATCTTGGACTTTCGGCCTCTTCGTTCTCTTCCATAGCTCCAACTTTTTGACTTTTTGAGTTGCGTGCGTCTCTGTTTACAGTTCGTGTAGAACACGATCCCCGGGGCGGAATGCAAGTGACTACTTAAACAAAATGAATAATTAAGCGGCGAAGCAGAGAGTAACAATTACAGTGAGCATGTGTCGGCCTTGATAAAGCTGTTAATCACAGAAATCAAAAATGATTTCCTGATTGTTTCACAGAGGTTACATTCAGCAGATATGGACACGTCCCACCTCACACCCCCACCACTGGACGACCGTGCTATGAGTTGCCGCAGTCCCTGATCCTGTCTGAATCCACGCTAAACAAATACTCAAGGCAAAGAAAAAGCATTCGAGGATTTTTTGTACTTGAATTACTCGAGTACTCATTGCAGCACTACTGACATTACACGCAGAGACTTTATGCTTGAAAGCAAAGCAGGTCGATGTGTTGTGTCTTTGTAGGAACTGAGCGCATTGTAGGAAAATCACAAAGTGGGCTAATCATGTGTAATGCTTGTCACATGCTTTTAGCCGGCTAGACCTCGAGAAACAAAGAATGGGGTCACTCAGTTCAGACACGTTGACTTGTCAGGTTGGCAGTAAGCTCAAAGTGGTCAGGGTGGTTAGTAGATTGAGATTTCCAACCTTATTTGACAAACATGCGCAACTTATTTAAGTATTGCTATGTAGTCAAAGTCAGCACGTGCAGGGTCAGATAAACTGTTGAGTCAGGGTGAATCCAGACTCAACAGACACAGTAAGTCGGCAGAGCAAAACCACCAGCCTTGCAGATTTGTCAAATGGAAATGAGAAGTGAAACAGGGCAAAGGCACCACTGTTCAGTACCAGCGAGTACGAACTGTAAACAAGCTTCAAGATCAACAGAATAAGATTACACAGGGAAGCTAGGATTCATTTCTTAGCACACTATTTAGGATCATGCAACTAAAAGAAGAGGACCAATTTGTGACACTACTGTAAATTAACAGGCAGTCTCACTTCCAAAAATGAAAAAGACTGGACAAAGAGCATAATTTCAGCTTTCAGACACTGCTGAAGTGGAAATCAGCATTTATGTTTTGAATCTGAGCTAATTTAGTAATCCTACTTCACGAGGCTGGCCAATTACCAGTGCACCAGATTAAGTTAATGTGGCAAAAATAAAAAAGTCTGAGCCTTTAATGAAGCATGACATTTAACTGACATGACAGATATTTACAACTATGAGGCAACTGATTTAATAGTTTTATTTGCTAAGTTGGTCACACCCTTATATGGTTTAAGTCTTAAATTAATGTCTCAAGTCTTAAGTCTTTTTCCTCAATGTCTGTAAGCTAGTAAGCAAGTAAGTCTACTGTGCATGACTCACCCCAAGAAATTAGGTGTAACTTAAGGTTTTATGATAACCACATGTAGTTTCCTGAAAGTCCACATTCACAGGGATCAGTTCCTTCGTTACCCAACACCTGCTGCTAACCTGTGTGAATTTCTGGCTGTTAAAGTGATATGAGCGACATTCAAATGAGCCCACGCCTTCGACAAAATTTGCTGAGAGCGACAGCATTTTAATGAGCCCTGCTTCAAACGAGGCAGGTGAGGTGCCCTGATTTTGACAGGGGTTGCGTGCCTCGGTGAGAAGAATGAAGAACAGACGAAAGAATCCAACCACTTCACATTTCATGCAGACAATAGGCAGGACGCCGGGTGCAGACATATCTTTGATCAGAGGAGTGTGTCGATCGTCATGGCAGATAGAAATCGGACAAATAGAAGTGGGTGCAGGCCATTGACCGTGCCACCAGATTTGACACAAGTGGAGTTAATCTGCAAAAATATCTGGCTCTTCCGGTTCAGGACTGTCTTTTGAGTGTTGACAAAAACACTAATGTCGCTACACGTCTGTCAGTCAAAATCCTTACTGCAACTGGAAATGTCAACATCTTGGTATCTGCGTTTAGATCAAGTCTGGCAGTCCACAACAAGAGGCCACCCACAGGTTAAGTGTCTAAAACTTCCACTTACACCCGGGTTAAAGGAAGCATTTTGAACAAAAGATGATATATTGATAGCCATGGTCTGGGCTTCGTGTGGGTGAGAGGTGATACTTTTGATGACTACATCCTTCTTTTGCAGCAATGTGTTTCACTTCGCTTTACTCTTTAGTTGAGGTTCAACACAAGAGTTACTATCTTGGTGAGAGAGGCCTGATGTGGCTTTCAATGCTCTGAAAGACAGACACACCTGTCTCAAAAGCTCTGCATATGCATAGCTAGATTTCACTGGTAGTGTGCATAAAGACGTGTAACACGGGTAAACTGACCCTTTATCGTGACACACATACTGTGTGTGATACAAGATAACGCAACTCTTCGTCTGTATGCGTGACTCATACCTCCTGCAAGAAAACACAAGCTGTTCTGCTTACGATCCTTTTTCCGAGCTTTCAACCACATCCTTCAGTTTTAAAATCTCGGGGGGAAAAAAGCTACTGAAGATTGTTGTTTGTGTCAACATACTGTTTTCAAGGTCAAGAATGAACTTTGACACTCAAAGTTTTAAAAAAAAACAAAACTTTGCAGTCAGAGGATCACGATGATCAGTGGAGCCTTACTTCATCCAACCCGCATCAACAATCCCTCTCTCTCAGAAAAAAAACTGCAGACTCATCCATGCATGAGAGCAGCTTAGGAAGCGGCGTTGAAAGTATTATTATGCATGAAAGAGTCAGGCCTTTTAAGTGTGCCTGGCTTAGCAGATTTGCTGAAAGGGGGGCTGATGATAATGATGGAGGTGGACGATGTGGGTCTGCAAAGAGTGTAACGAGAGAAAACTCACAGTCACTGCAACATCTGAACTTTGGGGAAGGTGCATATATATATATAGCAAGTCACAATTATATTATTTTTCCAAATAATCCGTCCATGTGTTTAAGATTAAACAACGATCATTTAGTCTCTGAATGTCAGACACAACGCCATGTCGTTAAATGTCTTGTTTGACCAACAGTCCAAAAGTGTATTTATTTATAGTGTCATAAAAACAGCAAATCCTCACATTTAAGGAGCAGTGAAGTTTTTTGAAATAAGAGGGAAATGTTTAATTGTCAAAATAACATAGCTACACTTTCTGTGGAGGACTAATCAGTTAGTTAGTTCATGTTTTTTAGCTTTAACGTAGCATTGCTATCCGATCTCACAAACAATTAAAATACCTATAGCTGAGATGAAACCCAAACAAAGGTATTGTGCTTTTATTTTGTCGTATGCCATGAAGTGTTTAAGAAAATAAAGTAATAGTTTTTATTACTGCTGTACGACAATCAAAAGGAGGTCACGTCTAATGAACTTTCTGTTACTGTTTTGAAGTCATATTAGTGCATAAAGTTTCTGTGTTTTCTGTCTGAGGTCAGGACTTGTTGAGGTCTGGAAATATAAGTCCCATTTTGCAAACAAGGGAGTAAAACTCGGAGTCATCACTGCAAATCCGTGATGACGAAAGAGCACACTCCTGATGATAATGACCAACATTACTGTAACTCAGCTGACCAGAAGATGACAGAGCAGAAACACAGTAACGGCTGAGGACACTGTGATGTTGTTGCACTCATGTTGTGGATGACTCAACGGCAACGCTTTAAACACCGAAAACCAACCCCAAAAGTATCTTCAACTCCGGGGATAGCCGACCAAACTGTGTAATAACCAATGACAGCGTGGTAATAACAAGCAAAACAAACCCGCACACACACACACAAAGGAGTCGTGAGTAACGGCTAAGTTCAGTTTAAATGTCCGCACTACTTTACCCGAGGAGTCCTGGTGTCCTGCCGCCGCCATGAAGTCAACCGTTTAAAAAGACAATAAATATGTAACTCATAAAGATAAATGCCTGGCTGTTTATCTGAGTAATTGTTTTACTGTACTAGCAGTAACTAGTTTACAGCTCTCACGGCAAACTGTTGTCCTCCTCGCGCAGCAGCCGAGCCGAGCTGCTCCGCCGCTGTTTGCTCAAACGTCGCTTCCTCCTCTCGGGTCACGTGACTGACACCACGTGACCAAGCCGCTCCTCTGTGGCACCGGCCGATTTTTTTTATTTTTTTTTACGGCACAAAGTTCATCATGTGCAAGGCATGACTCTCCAGGAACTCCTTTATTTATTTGTATTTTGAAAAATATCATCTTGTGTGCCATGATTTTTTTTCCTATTGCTTTTCCACAACCGCTCCAAAGAGTCACCCTCAATGTCACTAACTACAACTATAAAATAAATATATTATGAGCATAACAAAGTTACAGCAGAGGTGAAAGCTGATCTTTTATTTTTGCGTTGATGTAAATTAGAAATATTACTATTTGTCTGACTCATTAAAAAGGATTCTGCAGTACTGTGTATGGGACTACACCCAAAACTAAAAAAGACAGGTGCTCTGACCTTATCTGAGATCATTGAAGTAAAGGTGCCTCACCAGGCAGAAATATGTATACTTCCAAAGAACTTTCAGTCCTAAAACGTGAGTATGGAAATACATTTAGCCCTAGCTACAAGTATTTCAGTCACAAATGTGCAAACTGTGAAAATGTAAATGTACAACAACAGACTTCAGTAGACTGTTGCACCTCAGGGAGTCATCGAAATTAAATTTTGGAACATAAAGTTCCATCAGTGTCACTAAGGTGCCTCTAATGTACTATAGCTATAAAATGTTTATATAGCAGCTTTAGCAGAGGTGTAGGTTGATCCATTACTTTTGCTTTTCGATTTCAACACTGCGACACCAGCGTCTGCATTTTAACAGGACTGATGTACTGGTTTACATTACGTGTTTATCTGATCACTCATTGAAAAGGCTACTGCAACATTATTAGTTGCATAGTAAATTTAGCTTTCACTACAAGTCATAAGACAAACTGTGGAAAGAGTCTAGTGAGCTTTTTTGAAGGTAAAGGCAAAACATTTTTTTTTAGCTCTTTTCCAACAGACTTCAATGGACTGGTGGCACAGCAGATTGACATGTCATAACAGGAAACTCACAGGTGTATCAATGATAGGTAGATATACAATGTGCAACCAGTCCAAAGTACCATTAGTCTAATACCCTGTCATTAAACATTTGTGGAACTCAAACAGGAACAGAGTCTCTTGTTTTTCATCTAGTCGGCAAATTACTCACCCGCTTTCCCAACACTTAATTTTCCAGTTGCAGTAATCTATATGGTTAAACACCCATGGTTCCTGAAAACATTCCCAAGTTCAAGAAAAAAACATCTTTATCCAAGGATCATCTCTTCATGTATTTATTTTATTTACATTTGTATCGGAGGAAATATAACAGGTATAAACATTATGTTGCATAAACAAGCATGCAAACCGTAACCCTTTTACTGCATACATAACGTGACAAATAAAGCTGCCCCATCTTTGGGATACATCCCTGTTAGACTGTGTTGTGCTAACCCCACAATATAAAAAAAAACATGTACAGACAGACAGACAGGGATACAGCTAAGATCCCATCAGGCCGGTCAATACAGATGCAGTCACACGTTTTAGCTGACTAATAATGGCAATATGGGGAAAAGAAAGATTTTCCATCAGCTGGCTTGGAAAGTGTTGGTGTCAGCCTAATACTCAAAAACAAGAACCTCAATTGTAGCACAGGATTAACCAACTGTTTTGGATAAATATGTTTTGAGGCCATGTTTACATTCTGAATTGTCCCTGGTAAGTCTCACTTTGAGTGAAACAGATCAATAAATATGCCTCAGTAACAAATAGATTCAAACCATTCAACAAAATACATTCTTTTATAGTAGCCATCGACCTTTGAATTGAGTGAGAGAAAAGTGGATTGGCAATAATTTTGATAATTGATTGACTTTTTTGTAAGAATAAGTTGAAAACCTTTGAGCTCCGGCCTGTTGATGCAATGCAAATACATCCACCTACATTTAATTTTAATGGGCAATGAAAAGAATTGTTTACCGTAGGTCTACACTGCCTTCACCACACTCCATTTAACATTATACTTCAGCCTACACACACATACAAACATACACACTCTCTCACTCCACTATCTGCCTTCCAGTGCTTTGTCTCTAGCAATCACTGCATCATCGAACTTGATCATAAGCGTAGTGCCTTTGTGCCAGTGGACGGTGACCTTTGCAGGGAAGCCGCTGTGAGTGAGGATGGCCTCTACGACCCCTCCAGTGAAGGCTGCGCAGTTCAAGGTGCTGTTCTCTTTAGGAACTGAGATGTATGTGTTGACAAGGGGCTCTTTTTCAATGATGTAGTAGGTCTTGTCATCATCGTTGGCCTGCTCCAGCTTGTCTGCCTCCTTGCCGAACAAGGCTCTCCACACAGATACCTGTGGAGCACAAATCAAATGACTGATGGGGGTGTAGTAAGAGATTCACACTGGTGTTATACTGACTAACAAGACAGGACTGTATCATGTCTCATTTAATTCCCATTATGGAATAATAGGTCCAAGATACAGCTGTTCATTCATTTAATTTCATCGCAGCAGCAGATATTCTCACACTTCAATAACAGGCATACAGTACTACTATACAATGTACATGTACCCATATACATATATTCTACATTTTATTTAACCCTTGTTTAGCTTGGTCGTCCTTGTTGTGATTTTTCAGCATTTGAACTATGCAAAATGTCAATCTGTAACTCAAGCAACTTGATAACTGTAGTGCAGTGAGGTCCTATTTTTCTATCTGACATGTAGCAGAAAATACAAATACTCACTTAGTACGTAGATGTACTTAGTTACTTTCCACTGTTGTTCACAGCAGACATTTTGGCATGTCACAGCCGAAAGAAAATATAGATGTCATTAATAACATTAATGGCTGCAAGTGTTGTATATTCTCACTCAAAGGCCTGGTTTACTGGGACATTTCAATGAATCACTGAGCAATCATTGCTGCACAGGTGTATTACCTGCTCTGACAGGTCAGTGGGTATGTACCTTGATGAACAGCAGTATGTTCAGTACTTTGGTCTCTCTCTTGCCGCTCTTCTCTCTCAGTACCAGCACATCCAGCAGGCTGGCCCCCACCCTCTGTCCCATCTCGGCCAGACGAGCCTGCAGCTCGGTCACAGAGTACACTCGGCTCTGGCAGTACTGCACCACCTCCGAGAACAGCAGGGCGAAGGCGCTCACACTCACCTCGGTTTTGGGTCGGCTCAGAGGCCGCTCCAGAATAGCAGACTTGCCTCGGGTGAAGCGAGTCTCCATTATTATTTTATTAAGAGCTGCAGAGAGAGAGAGAGAGAGAGAGAGAGAGAGAGAGAGAGAGAGAGAGAGAGGTAACATTAGAGGCTACAAGACAAGCTGCTGGTTAGCAGGCTAATGCTAAACAGACCAAACTACAGCAGCGGTGAGCTAAACACCAACATCTACAAAGATTGAGCTATGTCAGTAATATTTTTCAGAAAACGACACTCAACCTACAAAAAAAAAATACTCACATTGACACTTACTACCACACTACACCTGCTTTTGTTGTCGTTTCAAGTATTTCCTGTTCCGGGTGAATACGTCACTTTGTCACATGACAACCCTGGTTTATTCAGGTCAATTGAACCAAACACACACGCAGTCAGTGTTCAAACTTTTAAATCTTTTATTTACATGTATGTAAATATTATGTTTACATGTGGACACTCTTTGCTCTCTCAATCAGCTTTTCATGCCGTGGTCACCTCAATCTATATTATGGCAAGAGCCAGACAACTAAGTAAAGAAAAACAACAGCCCATTATTACTTTAAGACAGGAAAGTCACATCAAAGTCACATGAATCTACACAATTTTGAGGATCTGAATGTGATTTCCAGTGCAGTCACAAAAACCGAAGAACACAACTGATGGCCACAGCTGTTAATTGAAAAGCTAACTAGATAACTACCTCATTAAAGACTGAGAGAAGAATGCTAGAAGTGAGGAAAGATTTTTATCAAAACAACTACAACTACAACTATAACAAACTATAAATAGGCAATCATATCAAAAAATTTGGTTTTGAAGTTAAAAGGCTGCTTCTTGATTTTACTCCCACCTTGAATCAGGACAACTGTTATTTTCCATTCTCCACCCATTTCCCTGCATTAGAGATTCCTGTAGTTGACTGTTTATGTGATCATAATGTGTGCCAACACTGGTGAGTACACAACAGATGCACACACATCACATGAGAAGCTAAACATTAACCATGAATCTGCTTCATCTTTCACTGCAGTCACGTTCATAATATGACATACTGCATACAAAGGAAGCCACAAGGCTGTATAACATATGAGTAAAGATTGACACAACCCAGAACGATTTGCAAAAAAAGCACTTGTTTGTCTCTGTATAACAAACCATTTGACCTTGTTTTGCCCATGACACACTGTGGCTTGCTGTAGACTAAATCAATATTTGGAGCCATCAGTGTACAAAGAGTACTTTTCCCTATTGGGACACAACATTGCAGTCATGCACATACACACAAATACACCACAACTCCTCTCAGAAGTTGTGGGGAGCACATCTGTGCCTCAGTCTACTTTTTCTGAAAGCCTGCACGTTGAAGGTTACTGCAGAGATTCCTTCATATCTCACGGTTCAGGTTGTCTTTTGTAAATTTAGCTTGTGAAAATCCTGTTTTTTACACCGTTATAACAGAAAAGTTGCTTTTTGAGAGGCAACTCGCAGGAGACATGACTTCATTTGGACTGTCAATTTTTGTTCTGGGTCTATCCTACTTTTTTACTGTTTACAGCAGGCCGGCAGGTAAGTTATTCAAAGTATGTAAACATTTGTGCTATCGTGAGTTAAATTCTTCATTAGGCTACGTTTCTGGTATGCTGATAGGGATTATTTTCTTTCACCCTGTCGTGTTGTGGTTCACTAATCCCTTGATATTTTTCGATTTGTGTGGCTGCGTTGTGTTCTCAAGCTGTTTGAATTTTAGGTTTTAAAATTTTCATTAGCTCCTGCGGAGACATTTGGAGCGTAAGGGAAGGGTTTGGGATCACAGAGGGGAAAGATCGTTCAAAGATAGAAAACAGCATTAGTCGTTTGAGAAAACGCCCCAAAACGATATTTGATCACACTGAAGTGACCAACCTTTTAACAGCTGTGGGAATTATAACAGTAAGTCAGATGAACATAATAGGGAAGAGGTCTACGTGGGTGGATGGATCAACAAAAACATCGGACTTTAACACAGGAGACCCCGTGGCCTACTGATAGTCAACCACCGTCCTAACCTGAACTCGAAGTTATTTCAAACAGAAATTGTAATCTTTCCCTGAACTTAAGTTGTTTTTGTGCTTAAATTTAACCCTACCTGCTGCACTGTGAGGTATAGCATCTCACACCATAACAAAGATATAACATGATAGTGATGTCATCTTGTCGATAAGGGCTTCAGATCAGAAGACACATAAGAGCTGTACTGAAGGACACGGACAAGCCATGTTCGTATGAGTGTTGTTTAATGCGAAGGCCTCTTTGGTCTTTTTCATTTGGCTAAAGGGAAAGAGTTGGCCTTTATTGCAGAGCATGTCCAGTTTTTGACACTAAATTCTACCAACTTAGATGCAAGTCAGTATCATTAACTTTGCCAAATTCTTCTCCTTTCTTACTATAGGATGATAGTTTTTGTTAAATTGTCTGTTAAAACACTATTTAGGCCATGACTGTCCTTTGAAGTAAAAGAGTTCATTCACTGACTCATTGTTACACTATAATGTCCTTACTTCACTTCATTCGTTGCCCATTTGTGTTGCCATCAGGTGTCCACCTGCGTAACATGGACAGCTTCATCCGAGCCGTACAGCAGGTCGAAGACTCTAACCCTGGTATATCCCCCTTGGCACTGGTCAGAGCCCTTCGGAGGACCGCAGGCCACGATGATGCGATGACCATCCATTTCTTGGGTGCATCATATAACGTCAGTGATGCTGAAGTCCTAGAGACGGCCATTCTCAATGCCTCATCCTTTAGCTTTTTTGACAAGGCAATCCACCACATTGTGACAGATTACGGAGAAGAACGAGGGGTCGTCCTCACGCCAGATGGCACCACGATAGCTCTTGCACCCTTACTTCTAGGAATTGAATCAGGACTGAAAGCCAAGATGGAGGGCACGCCAGCTGTTGGGCTCTTCTCACTCACTTTAGGCAGGACACTGGGTCTGTCCTTCCTCAGCCTCCAGGACTTTCCACCAGCTTATCGCCTGGGGCCTAATGGGTGTTGGGACAATGTGGATTACCCTAAGGTGTTCAAGCTGTCTCAGGCTGCCACTCTGGCCACTGATGCTGTTATTAATGGGGGCATGGATGGAGCTATACTGGGCACGGACCTCAGCAACCTATCTGCACATGAACCGTCACAGGCCCTCAGTGACATTTTGAAAGGGTACTATAGTTTTATTCTACATGAGGGGCAGGGTCTTGATGCTCTGACCAAACACATTAGCCCGAGGCGAAGGGAGATCTCAAGAGCCATTCTGGAGCCACTCGATCTTCACAGCCAGGTGATGGAGACACTAACATTAGTCTGGAAGTTAGAGAAGACAGAATGGATAGCCTTTGATACAGGACTGGGAAAGGCGGTGAAGGATGGATTGGAGAGATTTGTGCACAAGTACTGGGGTGAGCTATGAAATGATAAAAACACACAATGCAAGGCTGCAACTAATGATTATTTTCTTAACTGATAAAACTATAGATTGTTTTTTAATTAACTTATTCATCTTTTGGTCTGTGAAGTTTAGCAAATTATAAAAAATGTATTACTAAAGAGCAAAAAACAATGACAATGTTTTAAAATGTCCACAATCCAAAGATAGTTATGCATATTTTATTACATTTATGGCATATTATGTAAATAGAGCCACCCAAATCTTACACACTGGGCCTTTAAATAACATTAGAATATCAAAATTATTCATGATTTATGTTCAATCAACCAACCAATCGATGAATCAACTAATTGTTGCAGCTCTAGTGCAAAGGCTAGCTTGTGGGATGGTTAAAGAACCCTTTTTACAGGGGTCTCTGATTATTTTATACTGTATTGCCATTCTACTGCACAGTATTTCAAATATCTCTTTGGTATTTATGTACTGCAATTCCTTGTTACTTATCAGCCAATATATACACAGATACTGTTACTATTACTGATACTGTATATCTGAAATAAGCTAATATCGATCAGGCTCTAGACTCTAGTCTTGGATCTCTAGTTTTGAACGTTGAAAAAAATTAAGCTTGTGAATATGACATAGCAACAGCTGTAGTGGTTTTCATATCCTGACCTTAATCCTCCCATCCTCTCCTCAGACTGCCCTCAAATCATCCCACGTTGTCAGTGGGGGGCAAAAGCATACCGGGGTACACATTTGCCACTGTCTCTGCCCCTCCAGTTCCTCTATGTTCACCACACCTATGAGCCATCCTCACCCTGTTTGTCCTTCCCAAACTGCTCCCGCGATATGAGATCCATGCAGCGCTTCCATCAGGAAGATCGTGGTTGGAGCGACATAGGATACAGGTAAAGGAATAGTTTCACATTTTGAGTGACATGACTTCTTTATTTTTTTTTTTTTGATGTAAATAAGCATATTTCCCAAAATGTCAAACTATTCTTTTAATTAAAGACCATTCTTATCATTTTCATTTCAGTGTGAGTATCTGTAAGGATGCTGCTTGGGATCACTTACTGTACGTTTACTGTGCGTTGATTAATCATGTTTGTGTCCTCAGCTTCGTGGTTGGCTCCGATGGCTACGTCTACGAAGGCAGAGGTTGGAACAAGCTTGGCACGCACACCAGAGGGCGCAATGCCGTTGGGTATGGGGTGTCAATTATTGGTAACTACACCGCCACCCTGCCATCCCGCCATGCTATGGACCTGTTGCGCCATCGTCTAGTCCGATGTGCAGTAGATGGAGGGGGACTGGTCGCTAACTTCACCCTCCATGGCCACAGACAGGTGGTGAACTACACCAGCTGCCCCGGAGACGCCTTCTTCTCAGAAATAAGAACCTGGGAGCACTTCAGAGATTAACACTCCCTGTTTGAAATCATTAATGGATCTCCAGGGTCTGATAACTGTCACTGCTAACTGATTATTTTTCCTCATTTTTGAAATAAATCTATAACTCTGGAGTAGTTTATCATTTTAATGCAGATGACTCAGTTTAAATTCATTTCTTCCAGCACAGGGTTAATTTAAATCAACGGTGCTTTGAATTTGGACAAACAAACATTGAGAGTTAGGAGCTTTTTAAAAAATGGTTAATAGTGGAAGATACAATGATTGGTTGTTTTTGTGCCATTCAGTAACACCTTTACAAGACTTTGGAGTGGATATGAACATGGTTGGATATTTCGTCATATATTTAAAGGCCGGGAGAGAACAAGAAGAAACATTGCTATAAATTCACGTTGGGTTCAAGATGGTTTTGCCTGGTGGATCATTAATCATAACTATTCTTTATATTGTATATGTTTTTCACTCAAATGAGCCGTCAAACCTCCAGAAACACCAGGATGGACTGTAATGTTTAACCTCAGTTACAGTTGTGCATGGTAAGTGCTTGCGGTAAGTTATATCATTGACATCAGCGCCATCTGCAGGTTCCTGGTGATTAGTGTTTCACAACCACCCAGAGGATGCGGAGGACACGAAGGCCACATCACACACGTATAACATCATTATTTGAGATGAAATGCATAAAACTGAATATAATAGAACTAAAACTATTCACCAGCACCATTTTATCTGCATTAGCAGACAGGCTGGCATCATAAAACATACAGTACATTTTGAAGGCATAACAAGGTTAACGATATGTCATACATAAATATTTCAAATTCAGTTATATCCAACCAAATGCTCCAACAGTAACTTCATAAATTTACTCCAGTGCATGTTTTTGACAGCTGTAGTTTTTTTTGTGAATTCAGATTTTAAATACAAAACAATGATCACACCATGGGCCTGGACAGATCTGGTGCTCATTCTCACTGCATTGGATTGTATAAATAAGAAGGCTGTGGGCTTAATATGATGATTTTTCATCCATCTGGTCATTATCACACATATCCAGATATTTAGATCTGAAAAACAGTATTTCTGTTCTCCATCATGTCCCCTGGACCTCCCTCAGTCACATGACCTTTTACCCAAATCTGTGCCAAGAACAGAATTTGGAGCCATTCTAGAAGAGAAGAATTCTAGAATGTGTTCCAGCTATAAAACAACAGTGAGGTGAGAGTCTCTTTTCAGACTTCACTCGCTCTTCAAGCTGAACCCCGTTCACTTGTGTTGTGTCTGAAAGATCTACTCTATTTGTGAGAATTTGTGAGAACTTTGTTGTGGCTTTGCCCTTTACACCTGTTCCTCGAACCTGTTCTGTATTTTGACATACAGCAACAACATGTCCTTTAGTGGAGCAAGCAGGACCATCTACAAGCCCATCAGGGTAAGTGAGAGTGTTTTTAACTGGACTTAGACTGTAAACTTGTTCTGATAGTGTTAAATATAGTTATATAGTTTTCTGTTTGTATAAAACATTTGAATTTATAGAGTCACTTTCTACTTTTTGTTTAGTTTTTGTATATTTTGTATGTATTTTTGATGCACAGGTTAACTTCTTAACACAGTTATATATTTATCTTTTTTTTATATATATATATATTTGTCTGTCTGTCTGTACCTCTGTATAACAAACCAATGAGCAACATGATCTTCTTTCCTTCACAGGTGTTGTTTAACACACCCATATATGAGCGGGCTATGCAGATCTGTTGGCACTCACCATCTTATAAGTCCATGGTAAGACCCACTATAGTTTTCACGTCTCCGCTAAATTAAAATAGCAGGTAAAGTCTCACACATTTTGTCTTGTTCTCTAACATAAAGACATGTGATTCCTTGTTGTTCAGATCGCACTGATGGCTCAGATGTTGAGGCTTCAGCAGGAAAACCAGCTGCCATCTGAGGTGACTGCTGATGACATGTGTGAGCTGCTGGTGGAGCAGAGCAAAGGGACGCTGAGAGTACAGTAAGTTACCTACCGAAAGCCGACCTCATCTCTGCTCATGTCACACCAATGTGTTTGTAATGAGGAAGAGAGGAACAGTGAAGATGAAGCTTGTGTTTTCTTTCTGTTTAAAGGCTCTGGGAGTTTGAACTGGACGGCTATGATGCAGATGTCAGGCCTCTTCTTCAGCTGGTAAGACCACAATCCTGAAAAGACTCTACAGTAGTTTGAAGTCAACTGTTACCTGATTTATTGTGCAAATATGTCAAATCTGCTCATCATATGTCATTCCTTGTTTGAGGTGTGGGAGGTGAACATCAGCCTGAAGATGAGGGACATTGTGTATGAAGCGAGAAGGTTCCTCAGCTCTCCAGAGGCCGTCCCTGCTTATTTTCAGTGAGTCATATTTGACACACATTCATGATCAGTTGAAGTTCAGTGCTTGTGATGTCTCTGTGTTGCTTTGAAGTGTTTATAAAACTAACTCTGAATGACTGTAACCTGCAGACATCACAAGATCACCAGCCAAGCCCTGAAGTACGCCGGAATCCTCATTGAACAGAAGCAACAAGGCCCCAAGACCAAACTGCTCAGCGCAATGGATGTGGTTTTGGAGGTGGTTCCAAAAGTCCTGCAGGGCTTTTGGTTGCCCCCTCCAAATACCCGTTTCAACATGCCCTCCCAGCAGCTGAGCAAAATGGCTGTTGGGGTCACAAAAGCGGTTCAGGACCGGCTGTCCAAGAGTCTATCCTCCGTGCTCCTTCAGGTGACATTCTCCTCCACCATCAGAGACAACTTGGTCCTGTCGATCCAGGAAACGGTTAGACAGGGCTACCCTCATGATGTCCTGGTGAAGGGACTGAACAGCTTTGCAGCAGAGGTGATAAACACCATCACTGATGCTGCAGGTGCAACAAATATGTGCGCTGTTTCCAGTGTTCAGACCCCCTCTGATAACCCTGCCCACACTGCCGGTCCAGAACCAGACTCGGCTGTGGTTGCCGCTCCACCATGTGCTCTTACCACTTGTGATGAACCTCCAGCCTCCATTGCCGGTCCAGAACCAGACTCGGCTGTGGTTGCCGCTCCACCATGTGCTCTTACCACTTGTGATGAACCTCCAGCCTCCATTGCCGGTCCAGAACCAGACTCGGCTGTGGTTGCCGCTCCACCATGTGCTCTTACCACTTGTGATGAACCTCCAGCCTCCATTGCCGGTCCAGAACCAGACTCGGCTGTGGTTGCCGCTCCACCATGTGCTCTTACCACTTGTGATGAACCTCCAGCCTCCATTGCCGGTCCAGAACCAGACTCGGCTGTGGTTGCCGCTCCACCATGTGCTCTTACCACTTGTGATGAACCTCCAGCCTCCATTGCCGGTCCAGAACCAGACTCGGCTGTGGTTGCCGCTCCACCATGTGCTCTTACCACTTGTGATGAACCTCCAGCCTCCATTGCCGGTCCAGAACCAGACTCGGCTTTGGTTTCCGCTCCACCGTGTGGTCTGACTGACGAACCTCCAGTCTCCATTGCCGGTCCAGAACCAGACTTGGCTTTGGTTTCCGCTCCACCGTGTGGTCTGACCGACGAACCTCCAGCCTCCATTGCCGGTCCAGAACCAGACTCGGCTTTGGTTTCCGCTCCACCGTGTGGTCTGACCGACGAACCTCCAGCCTCCATTGCCGGTCCAGAACCAGACTCGGCTTTGGTTTCCGCTCCACCGTGTGGTCTGACCGACGAACCTCCAGCCTCCATTGCCGGTCCAGAACCAGACTCGGCTTTGGTTTCCGCTCCACCGTGTGGTCTGACCGACGAACCTCCAGCCTCCATTGCCGGTCCAGAACCAGACTCGGCTTTGGTTTCCGCTCCACCGTGTGGTCTGACCGACGAACCTCCAGCCTCCATTGCCGGTCCAGAACCAGACTCGGCTGTGGTTTCCGCTCCACCGTGTGGTCTGACCGACGAACCTCCAGCCTCCATTGCCGGTCCTGAACCAGACTCGGCTGTGGTTTCCACTCCCCCGTGTGGAGCCACCTCTGAGGAACCTCTTACCACCTCTGAGGAACCTCCTGCCAAAACTGCCGGTCCAGAACCAGACTCGGCTGTGGTTTCCGCTCCACCCTGTGGAGCCACCTCTGAGGAACCTCTTACCACCCCTGAGGAACCTCCTGCCAAAACTGCCGGTCCAGAACCAGACTCGGCTGTGGCTTCCTCTTCTACAGCAGCCAAAAGGACAAAGAAGAGCAAATTCAGACGCTTTGGGAATTGGCTGAAAAAAAAATGCTGCTGCTGTTTCCTGTCTGGAAACAATGAACTCAACTAAAATTTGTTTTTTTTATTGTTCATTTCACTTATTGTAAATAAAAAAAAAAATGCATCCAGAAAAACATGACACATAAACTCTGTCTTTTGCACTATATATTGTTTAGTTTATCGGTTGAGTTAAGAAAAGTGAATCTGGAGGTGAATTAAAAAATCAACACTTCTTATTTTGGTGACAAAAACAAACCAGGGAAAACAAAGTGAATACTGAATACTGAACTGAGGCCTGTTCAGTAGTGTAATATCAGTTGTGGAAACTAAATGATGGAGAAAAACCTGAACTTGAGCCTGTACACATGGGTCCAATTCTACCAATAACCTGAAATATGAGAGTTGGGTTAGACTTATATAGGAGAATTCTGGATAATTGTAAGTCAGTGTTGTGTTCATAATTAAGGAGCATTGTTGGGTATAGTTACTTTGGAAAGTCGTTAATTAGGTTACAATGTTACCATCAATTAAAAGTAATCTGTCACGTTACGGCATTACCTATGAATAAAAGTATCGCGTTAGAGTACTCATGCGTTGGCAGCGCCTCGCGCATGCTGCAACTTTACTGACACAGACACACAGCCTCCTTTAAACGCACTGCCCGGTGGTTCATTAATCTGTTGCTGTACCAACTCAAAAATTGGAAAGAGGGGAAGATCTTCAGACAAGGCACACAGGAAAACACCAGAATAAGTAAAAAGAAGCCTTTAAATTACACTCACCCAACTCAACTAAACAAACAGAGGCCTAAAAATACAAACATACTGTACATACACACACTGCAAATCACTCAAATTAATCAATTGGTCAATACAATGTCAGAAATGATGCAAATTGCCCATGACAACCGACCAAGATGACGTCTCTAAATGTCTGGTTTTGTCGGACAAACAATCCAAATTTTAAAGTTATCTGTTATACTACTGTTGTAACCAACTGACCAAGTTTTCTGATTTTTGCACCTTAACCTGACCCACTCTCCTCACACGCTTGCACTGAAATGACCTCACCTATATTGCTCTACTCAACAAACAGTTGACTTTGTAGGGTTCATCGTACCATGAGAAGATGGGGCAGATGAAGAATAAACAAAAATACACAGCAAAGTCTTCTCACTGAAGATGATGAGCCAGAAAACCTGGGTGTCTGATCTGAAACCTCATGAACCGTAGTTTAATAAGGAGCTAGGCCGGGATTCATGATGCATGCACGGCAGCCTCACTAACGGAAAGAACACCAGGGGTTCATAGGATGGACATTTGACACAATTGTTAGATTGCATGGCACACAATAGAAAGATGCAAAACCTTCAGTAGGCCAATGTGTAACCCTCCTAAAGGTAGGTGCACACTGGACCAGTTTAATCTAGATTCGCAGGGAGGGGTAATGAATTGAATTGGACACCACCATGAGTAACCAGGACACAAAGTTAAGTTGTAACAAAATTACTGTATTTACATAACTCTATAACATTTCACAACAGCAGGCCGGTCTTTACTCAATAGTGTCTTTTGAATTTGGTGCACCAAAAAAAGATCAGTCGTCTCCTGAAATCCTGTTCCACAACACCACTGCGCTGATAGCAGGGCAGTTGAATAGCTCATAGGCTTCCTCAATCCAGGTACTCAACACGGGTGGCTCGCCATCCCCCTCGTCAGGGAGAGAATCAAATCCAGTCCAGGATCCAGAATCCAGGGGTGTCCAAAAACCTCGCCTGTGTAGCATAACACGGCTTCTAAACATATGCAAATCTGTTTCACTGTGCTTAACTGTACAGCTCTAACTTTATCAAAATCAATTACAACATTCAATACTTCATCCATGAATTTAGGATAATTGTTGTCAACTTTTACATTTTACAACCAACTTATTTAACGTCCATAAGCAAATGTAAAAGAACTGAACTTGTAGATGATTATGAAAACCACTTATGGTTTAACATGAAATGCTCACTGCATCTGAGTAATGCATGTAAGGAAGATAAATTCCTAATCACAATACTGACACTTTGTCGTCGTACACACCAACAGGGGAGTAATTCACGTAAGTTTCTGTAACATTAGCTTGATAATTGCTTACTTTACCCACAAACGTCAATAAAACATATATCCATACATAAATTACGCAACTTATTTGGCTCTGCAATGAAAAAGAAAACACACTTAAACCGAACTTTGCGCTACTGCTCAGTGGGTAAACATTTGGCTAATGTGGCCTTATGCAGCACGTCTGTTATACTCAAAACTCACTGAGAAAATAAAAGCATGCACAATGAACCGATGCCATCAAGGTTTCTCCAACTCTCCCACGTTGCAATAGTTTTTCTTCTTCTACGTCAGATTTAATAAACAAAAGTTTCACTCGTGATTTCAGCTTGTTTTCATTCATTCGCTCTGCTCCATTGTCTCCCTCTGCACGTTGGACTGCGTCTGTAGAGGAGGCTTAATGTTCATAAACTGGCTTCTCTGCATCGTAATCGCAAAGTGTACGTCTGTTAGACCGCAGTCCATAAAGTTCCCCCAAGACTTGAATAAGAATGAAGAGGCAGGAAACAGTCGATCCTTTTACTGCACTTTAATCCAGTAAACAGCTGTACATGTGGGTAAATACTGGCGTTGGTGTATGTGTGTGTTACGAGTTTCAAATATCTGAAGTTGGGTAACAAAAAGAATTTGGTTGGGGTTCGCGGTTCTCGGCTCTCTGGAAAATAAAATTATAAACACAGTGAGTCGGAGCGCAAACCACCATCTGTCTCCACAAAGTTTGTCTCTTTTATTCACAAATTCACAAACAAATAAACATCCCTTGGTGCAAATGTCTTATTCTCCATCCATTTGTTTCAACTAAATTATATGACCACTGTTGTCTGAGTTTTCCTGTGGGAAGTATCTTCCACGCACTTTTACAGGAATAATCATAATATGAAAAATATTAAATATCAATAATCACTCTCTTTCTTTCTTTAAATAAAAACACAAAACACAAACCCTCTCTGACTGGGTGAGTTTAAATGACTTTAGCGCCGACTTCATAAAACATAATACACATAGGGACAATGTTCAACTTATCTTTAAACACAAACCAAGCACAATGAAAAAGACTTGTTTAAGTTATAAACAAACAATAAACGTTATAAACCTCTCTTCCTTCAACATTAACCATCATTCATAACATGTCAGATACGCCAAAAACTGAAATACCAAACACGCCGGGGAGTGGGGGGACCTAGCATACAGCATCACTCACACACAACACAGTCTACATACTGCTAATTAGCCATTCGCGCCAAAAGTCCGCATCTTGCGCTCATAAATACGCTCTTAAATCCAGTCGCACATATCAACAACAAACTCTTAACATCTTTTAAATCATTAATACACACTTAAAGGGGATTTAGTCTGATTTTCAACCGGGTACTAACCTGGAAAATAAAATTATAAACACAGTGAGTCGGAGCGCAAACCACCATCTGTCTCCACAAAGTTTATCTGAGGGAAGAGGGCGGAGTCGCTCACCTTAGGACCCCCGGTGAAACTCTACCTGCACTTTGGTTCCGCATTCTTTTCTTTTTTTTTCTTCCCCCCCCCAGTAAGATTGGCCTTTACAACAGTGTTAAAATTTGTGCTTAAATTTCACATTGAGTCAGTTAATACAACATACATTAAATACTTATGTAAACCTATGTAAATAGGGAAAAAAACAAAAAAGTGACTGTGCTTTAAGTTGCTGTGCTTTCCCATTAGGGTGTATCACATGTGTGTGGTTCTGGAATGAACAAAAACAATAACAATCATCAATAAACAGCTCACAATATGCTTGATTACAGCGCACAATCCGAAACAATAATCAGTCATCAGTCCGTCCGTCTTCTTCCGCTTATCCGAGGGCAGCAGCTTCAGCAGGGAGACCCAGACTTCCCTCTCCCCAGCCACTTCGTCCAGCTCTCCCAGGGGGACCCCAAGGCGTTCCCAGGCCAGCCGAGAGACATAGTCCCTCCAGCGTGTCCTGGGTCTTCCCCGGGGCCGCTTCCCGGATGAACGTGCCCGGAACACCTCACTAGGGAGGCGTCCAGGAGTCATCCTCACGAGATGCCCGAGCCACCTCAACTGGCTCCTCTCGATGCGGAGGAGCAGCGGCTCTTACTCGAGCTCCCCGCGGATGGCCGAGCTTCTCACCCCATCTCTAAGGGAGAGCCCAGCCACTCCGCGAAGGAAACTCAGTAGCATGAAAATATATAACATCGTATACAAAAGGAATACACATACTATATCACGTTTAAGTGACAGCAGGGAAATCGGGCAGTGGCATAAATAACATAACTGTCCTTTAAACCATCAGCGATGATAGCTAACACTGCTAGCAATGCACGCTGTAACAGCAGAGCTAACTTTAGCTAACAGATGTATAACAGGTGAAATATAGCAACAACGAAAAATGCATCCAACAACTAAACAATGTAACTTACGTTTCTCTGGACTCACACTGAACCATAAACAGCTGATAACCTGGTACAACGTAACAACCGTAACTTCTTCTGCCGACCATGCACGTCTCACAGGCATCAGTCTCCTTTGCTCTCTCTTACTAGCAGTGCAACAGCACCCCGAGTGGCTGAATCTGGCTAAGCCACTTGCTCTATCATACAGCCTTCAGAAGAGCGTCTCTCTCTCTAACCCGAACAATGCACTTTATCATTATTTTACCCTGGGCTACTCTCAAGACTGCGCTGAAGTCTGCTGGAAGTGATTCTGTGTCAACATGCCTAAGAAAGACGACAGTCCAGCGGGATACATCCAAGACGAGTCCGTCGGCCGCTAGCCAGGATGCTATATTAGCGGGTATCGCCAACCACGTGGATGGCTTGAAAGAAATCAGTGGAGGGCCGCCTCGACGCTATTGAAGCGACGCTATCCTCGCTTCAGAAGAAACGCCATGAAACAGACTTTGACGATGCCATGACAGCTAATGACACTCGCTGTGCAACACCGGAGGCTACGTGTGATGAGCTGCAGGTGGCTAACGGTCTCCTCAGAGCCAAAGTGAACGGTTTGGAGGGCCGCTCCCGCAGGCTCAATGTCAGGATCGTGGGCATTAAAGAAGGGGAAGAGAAAGGCAGCCCTTTGTTGGTAAGCCGATCCCAGAGTTACTCGGTCAAGATAACTTCAGCAGACCCGTTAAAATATTGATTGATGCTCCCAGTTATGTGCACTTATTTACGCCTTTACCTCTTCTTGCATATGCAAATGTTCTTACTGGATTTTCTATTTGTTTCATTTTTTTTATGCTGCACTGGCCACACCTTCTTTTCTTCTACATCTTACTACGCTTGCGGTCTCTACGGTAGTTTGAAGTCAACTGTTACCTGATTTATTGTGCAAATATGTCAAATCTGTTCATCATATGTCATTCCTTGTTTGAGGTGTGCGAGGTGAACAACAGCCTGAAGATGAGGGACATTGAGTATGAAGCCAGAAGACAATATCAAAAAGAACGTAAGATCATTTAAGTATATATGCGGTGGAGCTATGTGCAATATTAATGGCAATAGACTGGGTGGAGGACAGGGTGGATAGAAGGGTGATCATATGCAGTGATTCAGTTTCAGCACTCTTAAGCATCAAAAAACAGGAAAGCAAAAAACACATCAGGAAATATTATATGAAATACTATTAAAAACATCCAGATTAACACAGCAGGGGAGGGAAATAACGTTCATGTGGGGGGCCAGCTCATGTAGGGATACAAGGGAATGAAAAAGCAGATGAACTTGCAAAGGAAGCCGTAAAGAAAGAGGAGGTGGAAATCAAAGTAAAATTATCAAAAGCAGAAGGGAAAAGTTTAATATGGAAGGAATAATTAATCAATGGAAACAACACTGGAAGAACCATGAAAAAGGGAGACATTTATATAAATTACAAGGTGTAGTAGGGGAGGTAGGGTGTTGTGGAGGTAGCAGAGTAGAGCAGGTGATCATGAGTAGATTAAGAATAGGACACAGTAAACTGAATAACACACTCAACATAATAGGGAAACATCCAACTGGTCGGTGTAGCTGTGGGGAGAGAGAAACGGTGGAGCATGTGATGGTCGATTGTAGTAGATGTAAAAGGGAGAGCGAAGAGATGATTGCAGGGTTGCGGAAGACAGGAATAATGGAGAGTAGTCTCAAGGGTATAATAGAATGTGGGAAATCTAGGGAAGGAAGGAAAACCATTATAAGGTATCTTGTGGTAACTGGATTAATAAAAAGAATTTAAATAATAATAAAAGGGAAGTAGTAAAACAGTCTCAGAAGAGGGCAGTATATGCAACATTAAACAACAAAGAAGAAGATGAAGCCAGAAGGTTCCTCAGTACTCCAGAGGCCGTCCCTGCTTATTTTCAGTGAGTCATATTTGACACACATTCATGATCAGTTGAAGTTCAGTGCTTGTGATGTCTCTGTGTTGCTTTGAAGTGTTTATAAAACTAACTCTGAATGACTGTAACCTGCAGACATCACAAGATCACCAGCCAAGCCCTGAAGTACGCCGGAATCCTCATTGAACAGAAGCAACAAGGCCCCAAGACCAAACTGCTCAGCGCAATGGATGTGGTTTTGGAGGTGGTTCCAAAAGTCCTGCAAGGCTTTTGGTTGCCCCCTCCAAATACCCTTTTCAACATGCCCTCCCAGCAGCTGAGCAAAATGGTTGTTGGGGTTACAAAAGCGGTTCATCACCGGGTGTCCAAGGCTCTGTCCTCCGTGCTGTCACCTGAAGTGCTACTTCAGGTGACATTCTCCTTCTCCATCAGAGACAACTTGGTCCTGTCTATCCAGGAAAACGTTAGGCAGGGTTGCCTTCAAGACGTCCTGGTGAAGGGGCTCAACAGCTTTCTACTTCTACAGCAATCAAGCAAATTGCTGCTGCTGTTTCCTGTCTGGAGACTGAAGTTAAATTTCCCTCTGCGAAAACTTTGTGTAGAAATGTGGTGTTTGTTTTTTTGTTGTTCATTTGACTTATTGTAAATAAATAAAAAATGCATTCAGAAAAACATGACACATAAACTCTGTCTTTTGCACTATATATTGTTTAGTTTATCGGTTGAGTTAAGAAAAGTGAATCTGAAGGTGAATTTAAAAATCAACACTTCTTATTTTGGTGCCAAAAACAAACCAGGGAAAACAAAGTGAATACTGAATATTAAACTGAGGCCTGTTCAGTAGTGTAATATCAGTTGTGGAAATTCAATGATGGAGAAAAACCTGAACTTGAGCCTGTACACATGGGTCCAATTCTACCAATAACCTGAAATATGAGAGTTAACACAGACTTATATAGGAGAATTCTGGATAATTGTAAGTCAGTGTCAAAAGTGTCTTTGTGTTCATAATTAAGGAGCATTGTTGGGTATAGTTACTTTGGAAAGCCTCACTAATGGAAAGAACACCAGGGGTTCATACGATGGACATTTGACACAGTTGATAGATTGCGTGGCACACGATAGAAAGATGCAAAACCTTCAGTAGGCTAAAAAGTGTGTGGGTAAAGTATTTTTTCTGTTGTATATGTTTTTCACTCAAATGAGCCGTCAAACCTCCAGAAACACCAGGATGGACTGTAATGTTTAATCTCAGTTACAGTTGTGCATGGTAAGTGCTTGCAGTAAATTATATCCTTGACATCAGCGCCATCTGCAGGTTCCTGGTGATTAGTGTTTCACAACCACCCAGAGGATGCGGAGACAGACGTATTACATCGTTATTTGAGATGAAATGCATAAAACTAGATATAATAGTACTAAAACTATTCACCATGAGGATTACACATCTGGCAGTGTAGAGGGTGCTTGTATGAAGAATTAAAATATTACTGAACAGTTCTGTCTGTTTTTTGTTATTGGGTCTGTACTCTACTCTTCCTCCATTTGTCTGACAGCTTTACTAATTGAAACTCTTAATCCCTCAGTTTATCAGGAAAGAAGTGGGTTCTACTTTACTGAAAGGGTGTGATCATTGGATCATATGTAAGACATATATTGTCACCAAATTGAAAAGAGGCTGTTTTTCTGAGCTCATGGAAAGTGAATTATTTACTGACACGTGCTTCTCGCAGGACAGCATCACTACAAACATACAAGGAGGGAGTCTGGGAGATCTCCAAGCACCATTTTATCTGCATTAGCAGACAGGCTGGCATAATAAAACATACAGTACATTTTGAAGGCATAACAAGGTTAACAATATGTCATACATAAATATTTCAAATTCAGTTATATCCAACCAAATGCTCCAACAGTAACTTCATAAATTTACTCCAGTGTATTTTTTTGACAGCTGTAGTTATTTTGTGAATTCAGATTTTAAATACAAAACAATGATCAGGTGATCAGGAAAAATATTTCAACTATTTATGTATCTATTAATTTCTATTTGTGTATTTTAATCCCATACGGCATGATTTTAAAACGAAATAATTCAACTTAATAAAAGCTGAAATTAACTTTGTAAACTTCAAAATAAATTTATTACAGGAGTTTTAATGTGAAGTACTGCTCTGGGTGATAAAAAAAACTTGGTAATGGTAATAGTGATATTGTTTTATTCATATTAGTCAGCGATGTCATTGTGCTGTTGTTTATTAATCTGAAAATCATCCACAGACTTACTAAGCACACATACACCATGGGCCTGGACAGATCTGGTGCTCATTCTCACTGCATTTGATTGTATAAATAAGAAGGCTGTGGGCTTAATATGATGATTTTTCATCCATCTGGTCATTATCACACATATCCAGATATTTAGATCTGAAAAACAGTATTTCTGTTCTCCATCATGTCCCCTGGACCTCCCTCAGTCACATGACCTTTTACCCAAATCTGTGCCAAGAACAGAATTTTGGAGCCATTCTAGAAGAGAAGAATTCTAGAATGTGTTCCAACTATAAAACAACAGTGAGGTGAGAGTCTCTTTTCAGACTTCACTCGCTCTTCAAGCTGAACCCCCGTTCACTTGTGTTGTGTCTGAAAGATCTACTCTATTTGTGAGAATTTGTGAGAACTTTGTTGTGGCTTTGCCCTTTACACCTGTTCCTCGAACCTGTTCTGTATTTTGACATACAGCAACAACATGTCCTTTAGTGGAGCAAGCAGGACCATCTACAAGCCCATCAGGGTAAGTGAGAGTGTTTTTAACTGGACTTAGACTGTAAACTTGTTCTGATAGTGTTAAATATAGTTATATAGTTTTCTGTTTGTATAAAACATTTGAATTTATAGAGTCACTTTCTACTTTTTGTTTAGTTTTTGTATATTTTGTATGTATTTTTGATGCACAGGTTAACTTCTTAACACAGTTATATATTTATCTTTTTATATATATATATATATATATATATATATATTTGCCTGTCTGTCTGTACCTCTGTATAACAAACCAATGAGCAACATGATCTTCTTTCCTTCACAGGTGTTGTTTTAACACACCCATATATGAGCGGGCTATGCAGATCTGTTGGCACCTCACCATCTTATAAGTCCATGGTAAGACCCACTATAGTTTTCATGTCTCCCGCTAAATTAAAATAGCAGGTAAGTCTCACACATTTTGTCTTGTTCTCTAACATAAAGACATGTGATTCCTTGTTGTTCAGATCGCACTGATGGCTCAGATGTTGAGGCTTCAGCAGGAAAACCAGCTGCCATCTGAGGGTGACTGCTGATGACATGTGTGAGCTGCTGGTGGAGCAGAGCAAAGGGACGCTGAGAGTACAGTAAGTTACCTACCGAAAGCCGACCTCATCTCTGCTCATGTCACACCAATGTGTTTGTAATGAGGAAGAGAGGAACAGTGAAGATGAAGCTTGTGTTTTCTTTCTGTTTAAAGGCTCTGGGAGTTTGAACTGGACGGCTATGATGCAGATGTCAGGCCTCTTCTTCAGCTGGTAAGACCACAATCCTGAAAAGACTCTACAGTAGTTTGAAGTCAACTGTTACCTGATTTATTGTGCAAATATGTCAAATCTGCTCATCATATGTCATTCCTTGTTTGAGGTGTGGGAGGTGAACATCAGCCTGAAGATGAGGGACATTATGTATGAAGCGAGAAGGTTCCTCAGCTCTCCAGAGGCCGTCCCTGCTTATTTTCAGTGAGTCATATTTGACACACATTCATGATCAGTTGAAGTTCAGTGCTTGTGATGTCTCTGTGTTGCTTTGAAGTGTTTATAAAACTAACTCTGAATGACTGTAACCTGCAGACATCACAAGATCACCAGCCAAGCCCTGAAGTACGCCGGAATCCTCATTGAACAGAAGCAACAAGGCCCCAAGACCAAACTGCTCTCTGCAATGGATGTGGTTTTGGAGGTGGTTCCAAAAGTCCTGCAGGGCTTTTGGTTGCCCCCTCCAAATACCCGTTTCAACATGCCCTCCCAGCAGCTGAGCAAAATGGCTGTTGGGGTCACAAAAGCGGTTCAGGACCGGCTGTCCAAGAGTCTATCCTCCGTGCTCCTTCAGGTGACATTCTCCTCCACCATCAGAGACAACTTGGTCCTGTCGATCCAGGAAACGGTTAGACAGGGCTACCCTCATGATGTCCTGGTGAAGGGACTGAACAGCTTTGCAGCAGAGGTGATAAACACCATCACTGATGCTGCAGTGCAACAAATATGTGCACTGTTTCCAGCTGTTCAGACCCCCTCTGATAACCCTGCCCACACTGCCGGTCCAGAACCAGACTCGGCTGTGGTTGCCGCTCCACCATGTGCTCTTACCACTTGTGATGAACCTCCAGCCTCCATTGCCGGTCCAGAACCAGACTCGGCTGTGGTTGCCGCTCCACCATGTGATCTTACCACTTGTGATGAACCTCCAGCCTCCATTGCCGGTCCAGAACCAGACTCGGCTGTGGTTGCCGCTCCACCATGTGCTCTTACCACTTGTGATGGACCTCCAGCCTCCATTGCCGGTCCTGAACCAGACTCGGCTGTGGTTGCTGCTCCACCATGTGCTCTTACCACTTGTGATGAACCTCCAGCCTCCATTGCCGGTCCTGAACCAGACTCGGCTGTGGTTGCTGCTCCACCGTGTGGTCTGACTGATGAACCTCCAGCCTCCATTGCCGGTCCAGAACCAGACTCGGCTGTGGTTTCCACTCCACCGTGTGGTCTGACTGATGAACCTCCAGTCTCCATTGCCGGTCCAGAACCAGACTTGGCTGTGGTTTCCGCTCCACCGTGTGGTCTGACTGACGAACCTCCAGCCTCCATTGCCGGTCCAGAACCAGACTCGGCTTTGGTTTCCGCTCCACCGTGTGGTCTGACTGACGAACCTCCAGCCTCCATTGCCGGTCCAGAACCAGACTCGGCTGTGGTTTCCGCTCCACCGTGTGGTCTGACTGACGAACCTCCAGCCTCCATTGCCGGTCCAGAACCAGACTCGGCTGTGGTTTCCGCTCCACCGTGTGGTCTGACTGACGAACCTCCAGCCTCCATTGCCGGTCCAGAACCAGACTCGGCTGTGGTTTCCACTCCACCGTGTGGAGCCACCTCTGAGGAACCTCATACCACCTCTGAGGAACCTCCTGCCAAAACTGCCGGTCCAGAACCAGACCCGGCTGTGGTTTCCGCTCCACCCTGTGGAGCCACCTCTGAGGAACCTCTTACCACCTCTGAGGAACCTTCTGCCAAAACTGCCGGTCCAGAACCAGACTCGGCTGTGGTTTCCGCTCCACCCTGTGGAGCCACCTCTGAGGAACCTCTTACCACCTCTGAGGAACCTCCTGCCAAAACTGCCGGTCCAGAACCAGACTCGGCTGTGGCTTCCTCTTCTACAGCAGCCAAAAGGACAAAGAAGAGCAAATTCAGACGCTTTGGGAATTGGCTGAAAAAAAAATGCTGCTGCTGTTTCCTGTCTGGAAACAATGAACTCAACTAAAAAAAATTTTTTTTTATTGTTCATTTCACTTATTGTAAATAAAAAAAAGAAAAACATGACACATAAACTCTGTTTTTGCACTATATATTGTTTAGTTTATCGGTTGACTTAAGAAAAGTGAATCTGAAGGTGAATTTAAAAATCAACACTTCTTATTTTGGTGACAAAAACAAACCAGGGAAAACAAAGTGAATACTGAATATTAAACTGAGGCCTGTTCAGTATTCAGTAGTAAGTGTAATATCAGTTGTGGAAATTCAATGATGGAGAAAAACCTGAACTTGAGCCTGTACACATGGGTCCAATTCTACCAATAACCTGAAATATGAGAGTTAACACAGACTTATATAGGAGAATTCTGAATAATTGTAAGTCAGTGTCAAAAGTGTCTTTGTGTTCATAATTAAGGAGCATTGTTGGGTATAGTTACTTTGGAAAGTCGTTAATTAGGTTACAACGTTACCATCAATTAAAAGTAATCTGTCACGTTACAGCGTTACCTATGAATAAAAGTAACGCGTTAGAGTACTCATGCGTTACCAAAAAATAAAAGCCGTTTGCAGCGCCTCGTGCATGCTGCAACTTTACTGACACGGACACACAGCCTCCTTTAAATGCACCGAGAAGTCGTGACAGTGAATAACGTCAGCCATCCAGCCAAATGAACTCTGCAGGATAACAATAACAGGACGAATCCTCAGGGGTATTGCATGAAACTAGAATAAAGAAATCCAGTATAATTAAGCAAGCCCAGCTTGACCTAGCCTGCTCTGCGCATCCTGGCTTAATTGGTTGCACGTTTGCTGAGCCAGGATGAAAAGGTGCGGCTATGTTAAGCCAGGTGAAGATAGCTGGGATAAGTGCGTGTTCACGGCATACTTAAAAACAGTTGTTCATAGAATCACCGATTGAAACACGGATAAAAGTCGCTCTTCGTACTTCACGGCCGCTGTACAACAACAGCTCCCGATGAAGTTGTGTGAAGAGGTGAAAGATATTATGAGGAAAAAAAGGCAATACTAATGCCATAATTAAAAAACGCGAGAAAACTTGGCAGACAATAGCGGACCGGCTTAATGCGGAAGTCGTCCAAAACTGTACAATTAATAAACAGTGCTCCACTGGAACCGTTAGAATTAGGCTACAATTAAAGGAGTTACTTTTCAAGTCCACTAACTGTTGTACACTTTACTTTAAGTCAAGCAGGTGTACGTTACTCAGGAAATGTGGAGTATGATTAGGTGCAAACAAATGTGTCTATTTAATCTAATTTTCTCATGTTACGTTTTTATCTGTTTTATCTTTCTATCCTTCAAAAAGAACAAACCTGTTGTCCATAAAAGGACCTGGCAGCAAGTTAAAATGACATATAAGAACATTTTGCAGGCTGGTAAGTGCCTTTAAAGTAGATAACAGTGAACAAATGAGGTGAATAGACTAGGTGTCTGCTGACTGTCTGTATGATTGTAGCAGTTAAAAAAAAGAAAAGAAAAAAAAAAGCCTGTAGAACTGGCAGAGGGTGCGGCCCACCAAGTGGAGGCGCTGGCACAATAAAGGGAAACCAGTGATGGAGGGGATCTTCATACAAGGTACATATTGCAGTTCTACCGCATCTGTCACACTTGGCCTGAGTAATAATTCTACCACTTGAATCAATATAAAAATGCTGTTGCAATTACAAACATATTTTAATGAAATGAGAAATGACTATATGTCATATTTTAATACAGGATCATTAAAATTGTGCAACATCCTTAGAAAGAGCATGGACATGCTGTAAAACACATTCATTCCTCACAAATGAATGAATGAAATGAATGAATCGCTAGGATTCGTTCATGTGATGCAGCACTCCTCTGTCATTAGGTCATTCTTAAATAAGAGACCTGTATTTTCACTTTCAGCTTGGTGAATCTGTCTTAATGTTTATTTATTTATTTATGTATTTATTTATTCATTTATTTATTTATATTGTTATCTTATCTTTATCCACTTATTTCACTGATTTTCTTGCTTTCATTGAATTATTTCAGTGCTATTTAACACTATTTTGTGTGTGTGTGTGTGTGTGTGTGTGTATTTCCAGCCATGGAGACACTGACATCAGAGTCCAGTAAGGAGTGCTAATGGATGATGTGAACTATATTTCAGATTCGTGAAACACTGATTATGTCTACGTTATAATTTGCATTTAAAATCTGGAAGAATAGCAAGAGACTTACCAAAGAAGAATGATATGGACTGTACACTTCCACATAATTCAACATCGATTGTGTGACATATTTGTTCAACCAAAATAGATATGAAAATGGTTTGTTATACTGGGTGTGGTGAAAACCTGACAAACACGACAAGAGTATCCTTCATGAGACCCACCGTGTCTTTCAAGGTTTGTAGAGTCCAAGTGATGAAAGTGTTTCAGAGCCACAGAAGATATTTTCACCATAGTGTCAACGTCAATGTCGTTTTTTGTTTATTTTGACTTATGCATTACGTTACACATTTACATTATGTACTCATGTTGATGTTCAGGTGTGTTGACGGAAAAGTCTAATAAACTGAACATTTGTAGGCTATGGAGGACATCATGAAGGTGGAAACATCTGGTGCTTCTGCACAAACAGCTCAGCAAGACAAGTTGAACTACACAGGTAAACACTGATCTATTCATATCTACACATATATTCATCTGTATCTACAGTATAACTACACAATTACTTTCCAAAGGTGTGGAGGCATCGCATGCCATGGCAGAGACTGATCTACAGAAAATGAAGAAGTATAAAACCATCATCAAAAAAGTTGCTCGTGAGAAAGAAGTTGATGCAGCTCTCATTGCTGCCATCATCTCCAGATCATGCAGGGCAGGTAGAGGGACTGAAGGACGGCAGGGGGGCGCTACGATTCACAATGCTTTGGACTGATGCAGGTAATAACAAAACTGTTTTAAATCACTTCCTCCTTAGTAGTGGCTCCTGCAGCAAGTACTTATCTGAACCTTATTAACTAATATTTCTATAGATCCATGAAGTTCACGAGCCAAAAGGTTCATGGAACAGCGAGGAACACCTCAGCCAAGGCACCGACATCCTGATTTATTTCATAATCCGCATAAAGAATGCATTTCGTCAATGGACCAAGGAGCAGCAGCTGAAAGGTTTGTTTTACTGAATTAGAAGACTTTCATTAGAAACTGCCTTTACACGTTTTGCTTTGTCATCATTTTCATTTGTCTCTGCAGGAGGAATAGCTGCCTACAGCGCAGGAGAGGATAGCATCAAGTCCTATGACAGGGTGGATGCCAGAACGCCATGTGGAGACTACTCCAACGACGTTGTTGCTAGGGCTCAGTGGTACAAACTCCATGGAGGCTTTTAAAACCTGAAGCTGTCTACAACCTCCTGAAAATGACCAAACATCATCATCAAGATGAATTAGAAAATTTGCCCAAGAAAGTTGGTCAGGGCCAAGCGCATCCAGTTAAAAAACATCTTCGCTAAGTTCCTTCTTACTTCTGCTAAGCGGTAGCAGCATCGCTTTCTTGTCTTAGCTGGTTACTACCGCAGGTTTTGCCTTAACATTGCTTCCGTTGTTTCCCTTTGACTGTGAACAGGATTCATTCTTGGTGCAAGAGTGATGAATAATATGCCGTTGTCAGTATTTCAATGCTTTGAGTAAATTGACCAATATGAAGTCTTTATTCTAGAAGCGATTTATATATATATTTTCCTGAATGTGTTTGAAATCATGATACTGTTACAAAATGCTGATTTTTTTGAAGAGTGCACACGGGAACATGAATATTTGTCAAATTGTTTTTTTTAAATTAAATTGCATGCATTCTACTATGTGGTTTCGATAATAATTTCTTACTAACTAGAATAAGCAGTTTCACAAACCCTTTACATACAGACACACACACACACACACACACACACACACACATAGATAGACATACACACATAGATAAATGGCGAGCGACTTACTGCCATAAAGTCTAACATACTTCTCACAGAAGATCACATTCAGAGGCGTGTGGAGTGCAGAGTTTGAAGTTAATTTAAATCTGTTCAATTCTATGGATGGTAGAAAAGTTGCACAATTGCTTTAAGTGCTTGCTGGAACGCATTAATGAAAGACTAGGATTATTATATATTTCCACCTATTTCATACATATCTGTAGTGATCATACATCAACTCTTTTCAGACTTTGCTTTGCTTCATTATCATTTGTATTTGTCTCTTGCTGTGATAATTTGTCGAAATGTAAAGGAAAAAAAAAAAAAATCACTGTAGCTTAAATAATTCCAGCAAGTAAGATTCCTGCTTCCAGAGAGGAGTGAAGAAAAAAACATACGCCTGCTGAAGCAGTACAGTACTAATAAATGCAAATCTATCATTATCCTTTATACAAAACTATACTCATGATAAGATACCTCACTGTTACACGCTGTGCCTGTGTAACAGTAAAAACACCTGTTTTTACAGTGGTATTGGTGTTCAATATGTTGACACAGTCATTTAAACAAAAACAACAAATTTGGGTTTGCTGTGTCTCAGAAAATATGTGTATTTCAGAAATCTGAGATCAACATTATTCTTTAGATCCAAACCGTTGTTTGGATAGCAGGACATCATTCACTTGTCTGAAGTTAGCTCGTATAGCTCTTTTGCTTTGAATAAGAGATAAAAAGTGAGATGCATGATACCTCACTATGGACTGCATTAAAGCTCTGGCCTGTGTAACAGTAAAAACAGCTTTGGCAGCAGTCTTGGTGATTGCTTTAAATAAACTTTATCCGGTGTGGAAACCACCCCGCCTCAGTTGAAGAGCTGTGCACAGTTATTTCCTGTGTTTCTGTTGTTCACTTGACTAAGCAGAACAAAGTAATGATCCTGTGTGAGCAGATAAGATGAGGAAGTCATACTGAAACCAAAGTAAAACTAATATTTACATAAATTAAATCATCCTGCATGCTTGCACATGTTGCAAGCTCTCGCCTTCCAGTTTCAAGGGGACCCTCAGCAGAGGAAGCGAAAGAGATGGGTGGCTCATCATCCAGTTACACTGGTGTGTATTTTATCACTTTTCTTTTTCTTTTTTATCAATTTTTAAAGGTAATATTATAACACACTGTAACCTTTAACTGTATTTTTTTTTTAATCATTTGTATTTTTTATGGTCCTGCAGTGTCGGGCTCTTGTTTGTGAATATGTGTAGTTTATGTAACCGTGAAGTGCTTTTGCTTTGTGCTAGTGTTGATCTGCAGGGGTGTCGATTTAAAAAAAATGGATCATTTACAGGATATGGAGACATTATGAAGGTTCAGACTACTGGTGCGTCAAAGGAAACATCTGAGGCTGACGGTCTGGGATACAAAGGTAAACTGTGTAGTACCCACACACAGGAGTTGATTTAATGATAAACTAATCATGCAGCCTTCATCATGTGCATCCACAGTGTAGCTCTCATCGCTGCAATCATCTCCAGAGAATCTAGGGCTGGAAAGGCACTAACTAATGGATGGGGAGACTATGACCCACGGAGAGGACAATACAACGCCTGGGGACTGATGCAGGTTGTAACAACTACTACTGCTTTACCCGCATCCTCTCACGTTAAAGCCTCACGTTACAATACAATAACAGCTGTGTTCATTCTGTAGGTTGATGTCAATCCGAACAGAGGTGGACACACTGCAGAGGGCGCATGGGACAGCGAGGAACACCTCTGCCAAGCTACTGAGATCTTGGTTGATTTCATCAAAGCGATTCGCAACAAATTTCCTGGCTGGAGCACAGAGGAGCAGCTGAAAGGTTTGTTTTACTGAAACAGTAAGCTCATACATGCATCAGCTCTTTTCAGACTTTGCTCTGCTTCATTCTCATTGTATTTGTCTCTGCAGGAGGGATAGCAGCCTACAATATGGGGCCTGGAAGTGTCAACGACAGAGATGTGGATAAAACAACAACAGGCAGAGACTACTCCAATGATGTTGTTGCCAGAGCTCAGTGGTACAAAGACAATAAAAACTATTAACAGGTCAAGCTGTCCGCAACAAAGATCTCCAACAAAATGACAGAAACATTCTGTGATGTGTGCCTGTGTCAAAACGTATGCTGAATAAAGAAACTGCAAAGCATCGCTGTCTATTGTCTCTGATTTTTGAACTCTTGCTGTAATAATTTGCCGAAATGTATTCACTGTAGCTTAAGTAATTCCAGCAAAAGTGAGATAAAAAGTGAGATGCATGATAAGATACCTCACTGCGGACCGTACATTTAAAGCTCTGGCCTGTGTAACAGTAAAAACAGCTTTGGCAGCGGTCTTGGTGATTGCTTTAAATACACTTTATCCAGTGTGGAAACCACCCCGCCTCAGTTGACGAGCTGTTATTTCCTGTGTTTCTGTTGTTTACTTGACTGAGAAGAAGTCATACTGAAACCAAAAGTCAAACTAATATTTATATATTTATATAACTAGATTATATTGTACTTATATAACTTTTTTAAATATTCCTAAGTTATCTCTGTTATTTTCTTTGTTATTTTTTTACTTATTCACTTATTTTTACTCATTGTCTATTTCCATCCAAGGACACAATGAAGTATCGCTGACATCAGTTTCCAGTAAGTGAGTGGTTGTGCATGAAGTGAAACATGCTACATGCGCATGTTGATGTTCAGGTGTGTTTTCTTCATAAAATATGATTCAGTTTCACCAAAATTAGTGAAATAGATGGTCGTGTGCAACATGCTTCTCACACTCAGAGCCCAGAGTTACAGAGTGCAAGAAGAACAGGCGGGTTTGAATGACAGAAACACCATTCACTCAATTACAAAGGTATTATAAGGCTAATTTAAAATCTGTTATTCTATGGATGGTAGAAAAGTTGCACAATTGCTTTAAGTGCTTGCTGGAACGCATTAATGAAAGACTAGGATTATTATATATTTCCAGCTATTTCATACATCTGTAGTGATAAGTGAGTTGATATCTAAAAAAACAATGAAAAAGAACAAAGTTCAAAGCATACGTTCCACGTTGGCATTCACACAGATGTCATCTGAGGTTGTTACAGTTTCATTATTGTGCTCCTGAAAGAATCACGTGTCCAACTTGAACTAGACTGTGCCTCATCAGAACATGAAAATGAACGGTTTAAGGTACGCAGATATGTTCAAAGCTGGTAACATGTGATTAATATTGAATAACTGTAAAATTATTCTGATAAATATTTCCTCGTCAGATTTCAGTACTTGGTCTGCAAAATATCACCAGCTCACGAACTTCTAGTAATGCATAAAAAATAAAAACAGATAAAACAAAGTAAACAAAGTCATTGAATCATTTTATGGGCTGAATGCACTTATTTTAAGTTGAATATTGATATAAATCTCAAATAAATAATTTTATATATTTTTTTTTCTAACGTAATGTGGACTTTTTAAGTTACTTTTTTCCCCAAATGTCATAATTCCTTAAGTGAAAGGGAGTTTCTCAGTTGGTTGCCACAAATCATGTAACATTCATTACTTTGCCTGGTTTACAGGTTGCCACAGTACGCTGCTGACTGAGCAGAAGAAAAGTAAAGATCCTATGTACGCAGATAAGATGAGGAAGTCATACTGAAACCAAAAGTAAGTAAGTAAAATTGAAAAAAAAAAATCTGTATAAATAGATCCACCCTTCATGCTAGGTCGAATCACAGGCTGGTACAGCTCTCGCACTCCAGTTTCAAGTTGACCGTCGGCAGAGGAAGCAGAAAGATGGGTGAGTGTTTGTTATGCTGTTGCTTTATATGTTACTATTACTTCCGGATGCGTATTGCTGCCATGCCAGACATATAAAATGTATCACTATCACGTTATAAGGTCTTTATTTATGCTGCTAAAAATAAAGCTAGAGTAGTTTAGTGTAGTCCATTAATCCACCTGGATAGGCTCTTTGCCCGATCCGAGCGTCTGATTGGCGGCCCCTCAGCTGACGTCGGGGGGGGGTGGAGGCCTTCGGTGTCCCTCAGCTGATCAGTGAGACTGTTGGACTGGTTTTTCCCTGTAGCCCGCAGCACTATGCATTTCCCAAATTCCTTCTTAATGTACGCATCACAGTATCATCCACTGTGCCTCAGTAAGAATTGAACGCCAGCATGAAATACACCTCAGTGAAGCCATGTGAGACCTACTCCTCAGTCAATCCGCACGCCTTTCCTCATTCAGACAACATGGCTGGTGTCATTACAATTCACACTTATCAAGTTACAACATGTAACCTTTCACGTTTTAACAATATACGTTATACAAACTCACATTAGTTGCTCTTGGTAGTTTCTGTAACTGTAAAGTCCCTTTAAGTCCTCAATGCTTTGATTTGTGTGTTGAGAAATAATCAAAAGACTAAAAAAATGAATATTTGCAGGTTATGGAAACATTAAGAATGTTCAGACCACTGGTGCGTCAGAGCAAACATCTCAGCAGGACAAACTGGGATACTCAGGTAAACTGTATAGTACCCACACACAGGAGCTGATTTAATGATAAACGGTGGGGAAACTAAAAATCATGCAGCCTTCATCATGTGCATCCACAGTGCAGCTATGGATTAAAAAAATAGATGCATTTGTTTCACTGAGGCAATAGTTCTGTGATTTCCCTCTAAAGGTGTGAGGGCATCACATGCGATGGCAGCAGAAGATGCAGGCCGAATGGAAAAGTACAGATCTAAAATCAACAGTGTTGGACGTAGATATGATATTGATCCAGCTCTCATCGCTGCAATCATCTCCAGAGAATCTAGGGCTGGAAATGCACTAACTAATGGGTGGGGAGACTATGACCCACGGAGAGGACAATACAACGCCTGGGGACTGATGCAGGTTGTAACAACTACTACTGCTTTACCCGCATCCTCTCACGTTAAAGCCTCACGTTACAATACAATAACAGCTGTGTTCATTCTGTAGGTTGATGTCAATCCGAACGGAGGTGGGCACACTGCAAAGGGCGCATGGGACAGCGAGGAACACCTCTGCCAAGCTACTGAGATCTTGGTTGATTTCATCAAAGCGATTCGCAACAAATTTCCTGGCTGGAGCACAGAGGAGCAGCTGAAAGGTTTGTTTTACTGAAACAGTAAGCTCATACATGCATCAGCTCTTTTCAGACTTTGCTCTGCTTCATTCTCATTTGTATTTGTCTCTGCAGGAGGGATAGCAGCCTACAATATGGGGCCTGGAAGTGTCAACGACAGAGATGTGGATAAAACAACAACAGAGAGAGACTACTCCAATGATGTTGTTGCCAGAGCTCAGTGGTACAAAGACAATAAAAACTATTAACAGGTCAAGCTGTCCGCAACAAAGATCTCCAACAACATGACAGAAACATTCTGTAATGTTGTGCCTGTGTCAAAACGTATGCTGAATAAAGAAACTGCAAAGCATCTCTGTCTGCTGTCTCTGATTTTTGAACTCTTGCTGTGATAATTGCACTGCTGTTGAGAAGAAGCTCCTGGCTTAGATATGTGGCTTAACACCGATGCTATCCTACATTCATTCAAGCACTTTGTTGCAAACTCCTTTCAAAGTGAGAGATGTAATGAAATCATGTAGTGTCAACTAGCCTGTGTCAGACAATAGAAGTCATGTGGAGAAATAAACAAACGCTTCCCATCTCTTATATATTGATACTGATTTCAGTCTTTAGTAATGCCATTCATTATTTTGTTGAGAAACACATGATTCTTTTTACAACAACAACACAAATAATGGTCAACCTTCTGGCATATAAATATAAAACGTTGTATTTGAGAGTAACTCAGAATATTTGACATTTTTATAACTCAACAAGTACATAGTGGCTTTAAGTTAATCATGACTAACATGACTTTGACTTCATCATAACAGCAACACAGTCAGTAGTTTTCTGTCCTGAATGTGTTTCCGCTCGTCGAAAGGCGAAGGCGTTCACTCGGCTGTGTCAGAGTCAGCGGGTAGGTGCAGTGGTGCTCCTGGTGCTGCCGCAGGTCCACTTTGTGCTGGAAGCCGTAGAAGCAGCGGGGGCAGCGGTAGGGCCGGTCGTCCCTGTGTTTACGGCTGTGGGTGATAAGGTTGGAGCTCTGGCTGAACGCCTTCCCACATATCTGACACACATGGGGCTTCTCCCCTGGCACACAAACACAGCACAGGTGATTTAAGTGCACAGGGCGTTCAAACTGTAAAGATTTAACACACACTGTTCTGACAGCAAATTATGCAATTTCTGGTAAGAGGAATAGCACTATATTTCCTTATTTAATTCAGTTACCTCATGCATACATCTTGAAATAGCTTGTTTTGTCCAACCAATACTTCAACCTAAAGATATTCAGTTTAGCATTTGTGCTTAAAATATCATTTAAAATAATCGTTGGTAATAGACAATCCTGTAATCCTGTGGGTAAACAGCTCAAACATGGCTCTGTCCAAAAGTAAATCCAGCTAATGTGCCAGCACATCTGAAAATGTAACTAATGCATTACATCTGATTTGTTTTTATCGGTACCAAAAATGAAGTGTAAAAACAACAAGTTGTGGTTTTACAGCGAGTTGTGCTGAATTATTTATACAGCGTTTTTACACTTTGGTTTTTGTACAGATTTTCAAACAAACTGCAGGACACAGATACACACATACATACAGTATATTGCAGTGATGTTCCTATGTTCATTTTGGCAGTAATGATCCAGTTTCAAATACGAATATTAAATGGAAAAAAATGTCTGCTTTTGAATATACTATGTTGACACATAAGTGAATGCCAGATGATCATACAAACTGTGTTTTTGACCACTGTTAATAAATACGTTGTTGTTGAGAGTAGTATAACTTAAAGGGGTTATTTTGATGGCAAAATACAGCATAAACATGTCTAAACACAAGACATTCGGTTGGGTTAACAGACAATATTGTGAACTTGAGCTTACAGGCTGCAAGCAGTGGTGATTAACACCAGTGATTACATTAGCATTATCAGTTACTATTGGCAATCTGCAGGCTTTCATATATCACAACCTCATAAACCCACCAGTGTGTATGAAGGTGTGTTTCTTCATGTCCGACTTCTGGTGGAACCTTTTGCCACAGTACTGGCAGGGGTAGGGCCTGGTGTCTGAATGTATGAGCAGATGAGTGGAGAGGGTGGAGGAGCGCTTGAACACTTTTCCACACACTGTACACCCAAATGTCCTCTCCTAAAACAACAGACACTGTAGTTATGGATTCAGAGGTGTCCATATGCGTAAGAAATCGGTCATTTTAGTGAGCATTGTGCATTTTGTTCAAAGTTGTAACAAGCTAAATCCATGTAAAAAAGAAATATGATGCTGACCTTGGCCCTGCCTATTGATTTCTCAGTATTGGTCCTGCTGGATTTGATGTGTGTTGGTAGTAGAGATGTTCTGTTGCCGTGACTTTTTGACATGTGAGTCTTCAAACTTGACAGGCATGAAAATATCTGCAAAGACAAGATTAAGACAGTTGTCAACACTGGAAACTGAAAAATATTTTTAAGGCTAATTTTTTCACATTACATTTCTGGTTCAGTTTTTTCAACTTTTGCTTGCTTCGGTCAAATGTTACGGCACTGATGTACCTGTATGATGATGCATGTTATTGTCAAAAACTCAAGTTAATAACAGTTTCTTTTGCCGTAAACGTCACTAAACACGCTGAATTTTGCTTTGTTGGTCTGAACTTGGATATGTGGGTCAGTAGCAAATGTTAGCGCGCTAACATGCTAAACTAAGATGATATATGTTGTAATCATGATACTAGTTTTAGCATCATCAATTTTGCAATTGTGAGCATGTTAGCATGATGATATTTGCATTTAGCTTTAAGAACCACCGTGCTTTAGTACATCCTATTAGAGGGTTGTACTCTTGTCGTCTTGCAAGTTTTTTTTGTCATTTCTGTAGGGTGCTATAGCAAAAAAATCTCCTTCCATTGGGGTCCATAGTCTGACAAAGTCTGATAACCACCGTTCTCCTGCACTGAGGTTCATTGTAAAGGAAATAAAGTTAATTTAACTCAAAGTTGTATCTTCTAGTCTGTCTTTTCACTTAAACAGTTTTCCCCTGAGTTGTTCAATTTAATGTAGCGGACAGAGTTCATACTTTGCTGCAGAGTGGACACTCTTGACTCGGAGCACTGATCTTTGTTGCCGCCACGGCTCCTGGTCTCCCTCAGGATCTGTGGGTACTGAGTCAAGTCTCCCAGGCCATCAGACAGTTTGTTGTATGGATATCCTGAGCTCATGTGAGACCTGGACATGTTGCTGGTGTTGGAGACTCCACTTTCTCCACGGGCCCAAATTATTTGAGTTGACAAGACTGCAGGGTTTTAACAGCTCTACAGTCTGAGTACAAAAACAGGACAGGTGAGTTGACTGGTTATACAAACTGAATTTGATTAATGTATCACGTGCACCATCTGACTTTTCAAAAGAATTGGTCAAACAACAAATAATATAAGAAATAAATTATATGTCCTGTCCCGGTTTTGACTCATCAGTGCTGCACAATGTAAATCATTTTATTTGAAGTTATCTAGAAAGTGTATTTTCAAAATAAACCAACATAAAATAGCTCTGTCACATACCGTAAGATTGGGAATGAATGGCTGAAGGTGCCCACTTTCATTGGACTGGTTGGCAAGCCTGAAGGTCCTGCTGCAATAATGTGATGGGCACTGTGTTAATATCTGGTGTTGTTTCTGCTGTGGAGTACTCCAGGGATGTATCCCAGGACCTCCTCTGGTTTCCTAGCTGGCCAAATGTTACCGGGGTCGATCTAGGGCTGGGGCTTCTTGCTGCTGGCCGAAGGTGGTGCAGCCCTCCTCGCTTCACCAAGAAAGAACGAGGCATCACTCAGGGAGGAAGAAGAACCTGCTTTATACACAAAATAAATAAATAAATAAATAATAAATGCCACTGTTAGTGATGACATTCAAATGTACGATTTTTCTTACTGGTCACATATTAGTTGTGTTGTGAACACAGTTTATGAAAACAAAACCAACGGAAAGTCTTTCTCTGCTGCACAGTTTATAGGCCTATGTATATATGTATATGTATGTTTCTATGCATATGATTAAATAAATATGTTTATATGTAATGTACCACCTGATACACTGTCACTAAAGGCAAATAATATAATGAAGGACCAACGTTACAAGTGATATATGTATTCCCCAACAGAGGGCAGCAGAACTGTACATTCGATACTTTGCTTCCTTCTTGAATCTGTGTAAATACTGCACCAACATATACTGGTGATTTATTGATACTGTTACACAAAGAAAGAGTGAGATGATCAGAAAAGAAAAGCCAGAACATTTTGCGTTAACCAAAATGTTATTGCTGTTACAGATTAGTGACAAAAAGTCAATGTGAAGTCAAATAAAGATATCTGATTTGTTCAAGTGTTCAAGTCCTGTATTCAGACTCATCTTGGAGCTACTCAGGCATTGTGTTGATTTGTCATATTAGTCAGGTTTGTCGAGCTGTAGGTGAATCTTTGCCTTGTGTGTAGTTTGTGTGCTCTAGACGAGGCCGTCTTCATGGACCTCTCTGCTTTAGCCCTGATCATTGTTGCTTATGCTTGACTAGTTTACCAGGCCGCTCACTTGACATTTAGTCAGTTTATCACATTATAAAAAAAAAAATCCTGCAAATTAATGTAGCACAGTCATATCAGAATTGCAACTATATCACTTAACAGCAACACATCTGATGACTCAGTGTTTGAGGCTGCCGTGGGGGAGTTCAGTGCAAGACAATAAGGGTGCAAAAGCAAAGCAAAGTGTTTAAACACAGTTTACAACTACAGTAAAACGAGCTAAAGACTAGAATACAAAATAAATTAGATGCACATTCCTATCTTCACCCACTTTTCTTTCTGTAGAATGGATAGCAGTAAATGTTCCCTCTGTAAGAGGACAGATCGCTCGTCTTTACAAAATAATGGTGGACAGTTCCCAGCTCTCCTCAGAAAATGAAACGCTTGTGTAGTGTGAGCACATAAATGTCGAGATTACTATAGAGGACTGGCAAGAGGTGTGTTCAAACATTTGCTTTAAATTACACCGATATAAACTGATAATGAGGCTGTATATCACACCAACACTGTAAATCAATACACCGCCTGTATTCCTGATGTATGTATCAAATGTTGAACACGGAGAGGTATGATATGTCATTGTTTGTGGAAATGGGCCGAGAGACTCTTAATCTTGTATGTGTAAGGTTGCCGGATATATATATATATATATATATGTGTGTGTGTGCGTGTGTGTGTGTGTGTGTGTGTGTACGGGGGCCTTGAGATAAATGATGAGGCAGGAAAGAAGAAAAATAAAGCTATGCTACAGAAATCTGTGTCTCTAATCTTTGCTTTATTTGTAAAATATGGAAACATCATTTTACCTCTCGTGTCAAACAGTGATTTAAATGAAACCATGTGAGAAGTTTAGAAGCAAAGCGCCAACAACCCATTGACTTGCGAAATATAGCAAGGGACCCCATCTACACAAGAGGTCACAAGCCAAAAAGGTTGGAAAGCACTGGTTACATTTTTAACAATGCGTTAAATTCTATAAGCTTATCGAGTTTTCTGAAATCTGAAAGCTGTCAGATACCTTTAGAGGGTAAAATATACAATATGTCCCTCTTAAATATAGTGGATTAGCATAACATGGAAATACTCGATACAGCTAACTCAAAATTGCATTTAAGTACAGTAATTGAATAACTGTACTTTGTTGTTACTACCACCACTCGTTGGTTGAATGGCCTTGAAATCTCAGGAGATTCCTCAGAATGTAACTTTAACAAAACAGAAACAAAAATAAGGAAATAACTATAATCTCTTTATTACAAGTTTTAAAAAACCCAGCCTAGTTTTGATAATCAGTCGATGCACCACCCGGATTGATGCACTCTCCTGATTATGATATCACATTTATGATTCAGTGCTTAGACTTTTATGAGGCGGAGAAATCTGTAAAAATCTCTGACCTTGAATGCTTGAGTGCTGATGTCATAATGTGAGCACACTGGTTTACAAATGTATTCTTTCATCTTTTATTTTTTATTTTTTTTACTGTTAGATTACACCCTAATTGGCGTGAGTGTTATAATACGCACCCGATTTTCTTGATTATACATTATAGTGTATTGTACATATTATATACGCACAGTTTTAATGAGCTTAATCACATTTTATGTTGTAAGCCCAGCTATAAAACTTAGCGCAATGACATTTAGTCTTATTCACTGGCATTCAATTATCCATATGCACGTTGGGTATTTTTGGTACCATTCAGTCCAGAGGGATGACGTGTTCAAACTGGAATTGAATATTGAGTAGAACAACAAATGTGAAGTCACATTCAGTATGAGTGGACGGCCAGTTTAAGAAAGGTCAAGGTGGCTCAGAAGTTTCAGTGATTTTCTTCTTCAGCAACTTATTTGGCTTTGCTTTCGCGCGAACCCAATTGAATCAACACTTTTATCTCAAGGATGGCTCTCAGGATGGCCAAAGAAATCAGGGCGTTTTTTTGGCGTTTCCTTTAAGCTAACAAAATGATTTCTGTAAAACTACAAAATGTGAGAAAACATAAACTTTCTGTAGTTTGTATGTGTCACTGTATGTACAGAAAAACAAAGGTGTTGTGTAAAATCTCCCTCTTTTGAACAGCGTAAGTGTTTAAGATAGTAATGATAAGACAACATGAAAAGTCATGACGACTGGCTCATCATCATCACTGAAATAATGCAGCACAACTTGCTTCAGCTTACTCTTTGTCTTAAAACTTACCTAAAAGTACATTGGTCAAACATCAAATAATATATAAACAGCAAATAAGCTTAAACCAAAGTTGGAGTAGCTCTCATTTTTAACCAAAACATGAAGGCTGTTTTCAGAAACAAATATGCAAACACTCACCAGATTTTTATATTCCACCAGTGCTTCTTAACGTCACACACAAACTCCACACTAATAATTTAACCGAGCTGAAAGTCGTATATCAAATTAGACCAAACGGTGTGAAGTCAGTGTGTCACGTGTGATTTGTATCATACATGTGAGGAGGTCAGTCTGCCCTGAGATAGTGAGCCGTTGATGTTGTCTGCAGAGCGGTGTGATGAGACGAGGAAGTGTTTCAGCTCTGACACCTCTGAGCTGACAACCACATGCTTCCTCACACAAACCCAACAAGTGCGCTGTCGCAGCAGCCCCGAATCTGTCTAGTGCAAAAAAAAAAAAGTTTTGTGAAAAAAAAAAATGTTTTGTGCAAATTATGGATATGTAGAAGTGCTGTACACACTGAAGGTTACGTAAGACAAATAAAGCCAATGTGAGAGGAAGAGGGTGGGCAACTGTGCTGAAAATTCTTCAGAAAGTGTTGACACCCTCTGTTGACACAGTTGTGTTACAAAATAGACCACTGAGGTCACATTTAAAATAAGATGGCTGATGCAACAGCAGATCGTCTCCTATAGTGCTGATAAAAACGGCGCATTAATGAGAAGGAGACACAGCAGGAGGGAAATGTGAATATGTTTCATAGCTGTGTGATAAAAACCTATGGTGTGTAGGTACACGAACTTGCCTTGTTGTTTCTATTCTCTGTTTTTATTTTATTCGCATTTGCTCGCTAATTCTTGTTCACTGAATGAATATATTCTTTCCTCATTGTCGGCCGATACCAAAACCAGCAATGAATTGATTCTAGAAACAAGAAGTTCCTGTAAACCAAAGTCTGACAGCTTATTCCTTTGTGCTATAGAGCTCCACCTAGGAGGCCTTAAAAGCAACACAGTCACACTGGGTGACTCATTACTTCACTATGCTGAACACGAGCACTTTAAGCTCATTTAAGTCAGTCCAAAATATACCATCCTGCTGCCATAAATACTCAAACCTCACTAAATTGACTTTGTTCTAATTGTTATATTTGCATTTCTATGCCCCGCCCCCTTCTCGCCCAACAAAACCAAAGACAGCGTGTGGCCGTCCACCCAGAGCGCAGCTATGCTCAAGTTTTCTGCCTCTTGAAAGGACGTTCTACCTTGTCGCTGTTGTCAAGTGCTTACTCACAGTGGGAACTGCGGGGTCTATTGTAAAAAAAAAAAAAAAGAAAGTATACTGTAGTCTAGACCTGATCTGAAATTCACCAATCCAAAAAATATGGAATAACTGGTATTGATCCACTGCTTCAAAATAGTCCCAACAAACACAGGTATTTACGAACTTACTCTTCTTTTAAAAGGGGAAACTACGTGTAGAAACAAAAGTGCTGAGTAGGGAAAGCAATGAGAGATGGACTAATGTTTTGGTCTTTTAAGGAATTCGTTGAAAATTAGAAACTCATCCTTCATCTGTACTTTAGAGTACTTGCGTTATAACACAAGGTGGCTCTGGCCGTCGCCATCTTGGCGTTACTGCCTCTGCCGCCTCCGGCTAATCTAAAACTGGGCAAGATGTGGATCTCTGGTGGCCCTGAGGTGAGCTGAATAACTCCTGGGTACTCAAA